>JAUTXW010002880.1:3322500-3775000 GCA_030620095.1 Kuschelorhynchus macadamiae
TCTGTAAGTACGCTACTACGAGGGGAGACTTACGCAACGTTGCCATTAGTTATTTTAAGTTTTAATATACTGATCGATAAGCTCGAAACATCTTTAGCCGAGATTGACCAGAAGCCAGATAGAACGTCTATTGAAGAATCAATAATTAATGCTTTCCAAACTGGATCTACTGTGCTGTGCTCTTTTTAGACCCACGACACAAAAAACAGGGCTTTATACAAATCAATTGGGGAAAATAATTGCTTGAAGGCTCTGAGAAGAAGTTTGAAGAAATTTTAAAAAGATACGTACCCGCTAAATCGCGGCAATCACCGCAAACAACGGAAATTGAAACAATTGAATGATCATCAAGAGACGAGTTAAAAGTATCATACTTGTTTGATTGTCCAAGTTCTAACTTAGATACATAGAAATTAGAGATTTACAGCTATTTTGAATCTCCTAGAACAGACAAAAATACAAATATCATTAAATGGTGGTTTGAACATCAGGAAATATACTCAAACCTAGCTAAAATGGCAAGGGATTTGTTAGTTATACCAGCAACTAGTGTGCCCGCAGAAAGACTTTTCTCCAAGGCCCTTCTCATAATTAGAAAGTAAAGAAACAGGCTTACTGCGAAATCGGCGAGGAGCCTGTTGTGCTTAAATTCATGGTATACATCTTCCATTAGTACGTTGACACAACAATAAATTAATTAATAGTTTAATTAATTAATTAATTAATCTAATTAATTTTAGACTTTAAGTTTATATATATTATAATAATTATTTTTTTATATATATTATTATCATTGTTAGTTTCGTTATTAGTTTGAAGTAAAATGTTATAACGTTTTAGTCTAACCGTTGTATGAACGGGAGCTTATCCGGTTCATACAACGGTCTAACATAGAGGTTCTATAATGTGCCCAAGGATGAAATCGAAACAGAATGCAAAGTAATTTTTAGCGTCTCAAAGTTTTTAAAAAATCCAGTTGCCTTACAGTAAGTATAAATCATCATTATATACGATTTCCAAAAACGTTATTTAAAAACTTGTTTTGAATTAACAAACGTGCTCACATGCCAAGTTTTAAATTAATTCAATTGTTTTGACTTTTTTTTTTAATTCTTTCTTCAATATTTCAAATTTTTCATGTATAAATAAGTAATAAGAAAACTAAACATTAAAGTTTATCAAAAATTATTATTTGTTGCTTAACAAAATTTATTTTTACACATTTTAATGAAAAAAATTTATCTACAGTAAAAAATGTACAAAGTATTCGAAAAAGTCAAAATAATCCCATTAATTTAAACTTTGAAATGAGGGCTTTTTTATTAATTCTAGACAACTTTCTCATATATGGTATTTTGATATCTTTTACAAAAAAACTCACTTTATATACACTTCAGGAAATGGGTTAATATACTTGTCAAGGCATTTTTAAAAAAATATTTTCATATGCCAAAAATTACTTTGCATGGAATCGGCATTGTTTTGGAAATACTAAAATTTTAACTCAGAAATTTTAGTTCGATTACATCGCTTTTTTATTTATTCACAGACACAGTGTATATCTCTATAACGTAACAGAACGTAACAAGTTGTGGTGTAGTGTGGTTAGAACTCTTGTATTTTGATCTATCTTCCACCACAGGTTCCAGTGTTAGGACTTAACAGTGTATATCTGGAGAAAAACCTTATTTTTGATCAGATGAACAAGTGATATTTCATTTTTATATTTTTGTTAATTTATTTGTAATAGATATAAATTTAAACAAGTATTTTTGTTTTTTTTATTTCGTTTGTTATAGGCTATTACCTGCTTATATTTATACCTTTATATTTGTCTTTATTATTGTATATGAAGTTTGTGAGGTTAAATTAACAATATTGATTCTGTCAAACTATCTTTTTGACACGCGAATCAAAAAAATAACTACGCTAAATCAAAATGTTGCCTAGATTTTTAAATTAAGCCTAGGTATGTTATTCTTATCTCATTTATAACTAAAGATACGAGGTTTGTTAAATTACATTATGTTGCATTTTCCCGGCGTTTAATATGGAAAAAAGAAAATATAATTTTTCCTAACCAAACTTTGTAACTCTAAAGGATGGTAGAGATTTATCTAATTTTTTACCGAAATATGATACAGGGTGTGCTACAAAAACGCATGTTTTAAACTTATATCTTTTTAAAGGGAATACTCTATGTATATTGTTGCATATTTGGATTCAATTTGAAAAAATGAGAACTTTTGGTGTTTAGAATTTACATTTTTTCCTGTTTTCAAGATAATGGCAGCTAAGAAATGAAAAATTGACATTTTCAAAGGCTGTCAAATTTCGTCGGATCAAATTAGAATAAAATAGTTTGAAGTTTCGTATCTTAGTTTTTGAAAATGTATCTCAAATTTATTGCGAAAATGCTGATTTTTGCTGGCATTGTCAAAAATTGACATTCTCTGTTTGGTTCAACATTAGTGTCGTTAAATAGAGTTTTAAAAACTAAGATTGCAAAGTGCGAATCGTTTGAGATTTGACAGTCCTTCATAATGCAAATTTTAATTTTTCAACTGTCAATATCTCAAAAGCAGTTAAAGATATTAGAAAAATCTAAATAAGCAGGAATAGTGGTTTTCTGGGTAGAATTTAAACGTGCAATAAAGAAGATGCTGCATTAAAAGTATAATTTTGATTCAGTGCGTTTTTGCGGAAGATTCTGTATCATATTTCTATTACCGTTAAATACATTCAGTCGATTCTCTACAATTCAGTAAAAAAATTAGCTTTCTATCTTTAAAAATATTAAAGTTAAGAGGGCGCAAATTATAATCATATAATCCTGTACGCTACGTTATCTAAATATTTCAAAGATAGACTTGCAATCTGCTTTAAAAAGAAATCTTTGTATATTTTACAATACTTGTGTAGGACGTTTGACAATGTTCTCATAGATCTAATTGGGACATTTTTTAAATTAATTTAAAACTGTCTCATAACGCCAACTGTTATACAAGGAATGTATTCTCTCAGGTGTAGAAGAACCGCTGATGATCAATGCCTATCTAAAATCATTGTCAAATGTTCACCAGAAAATGGGCTACTGGTTTGGTAATTTAACCGGCCTCATATTTTCAAAAATTATAAACAAATTAGCAATCATAATGCAAAGGTAATTTCAATCAGCCTGTATAGTGTATGATGTTATTGTTTTTTAAACAAGGCAAGTATCGATATTCTCTATATTTAATTTATTGGATGTGTCGTCCATTTTAATTAAAGGTTTATTTTATGTCGATATGTCGAGAGAGCTCGAGAGAAAACGATAATTTCTCGTCGAGAGAGGCATCTCCTCTCGTCTTGTCTCGCCATCAAACCACGAGAGAAATTTCTTCTCTCGTCTCGACGAGACAAGACAAGACGAGACGAGAGTCGATAATTTCTCGACTCGACGGCATCACTAAATGTTTTAAATATATAGATAATTTAATCTAACTAGCGTTCAAAATAACAATTCGTGCACCCGTCAGAAAACATAATTTCAATGTTGTCAAAATATCGTAAATTTAAAAATTGCCATAACTTCCAAGCCTTGTTGTTTAAAAGTGTTTGGTCTAATTTACCTGTATTTTGTGTTACCACTTTAACAGTGATGCCTCCGCACTATTGCGAACTTGTCTTAATCTATGCTAATCTAACTGTCCCCGAATCACCTACCTAGACTGTTGTCTGTACCCATTTCATTGCAACATTTATTAAAATAAAATTCAGTGAAAATGTTACTAGTGTTTATTTGGTTAATAAACACTGTTTAATTTTTTTTTAATGTTTGCACTAGCCAGAAAGGCTATATGCCAAACTATATAGTTATAAAAACGGTGAGAAGCCATAGGTTGTTGTCTAAATACAGGGTGGTCCAATAATAGACACATCGGCTGTAGCTCAGGAATAATTAACGACAGAACTTAAGGAAAAAAATATTTATAAGTAAAACGCCCACGAGATATCGTTGTAAATTATTTTCAAGTTCGAAAGTTGGCCGCTAGGGGGAGTAACAGCAACACAAACCTGTAAGTGCCAATTTTCTCTTAAATCTCCATAATTGAGGTAGGTTGAAAATATAAGCATTGTATTCTTCAACCAATTACGCACTTCTTTGCTTAACACTATTTTTGTCTATTATTAAAAATAAAGTGGTAGGGGAAGGTCAAACATTTTCACTTTCGATGTACAAATCTCTGTTTTGGATGAACTGATTTTACTCAACTTGGCGCCGAAAATTCTTTTTTTTTTGCTCTACTCGTGGAGCCATATACTATACTTTAGTATTTAAATTAAAAAAGTTGATGATCGTCTCTCGAATCCGAAACGTCGAATTGGAAAATAAATCCTGCCGTTTTGTAGAAGAGAAGAAATAACAATGACAAAGTGGAAATTATTTTCATCTCTCATTTCAATTAATCCTAAAATTTCAGGAAAACCAGAAAACTGGAAAAAAGCAAGGCTCCTATAGAAACTTTAGAAATCTTGCATAAGGGTAAACAACAAAACTTAACAAAACAAAAAATACTTAAACTCAGTGTCACAACCACATAAGCTTTGCAATAAAATAACTAAAGGTATGGCGAGGCAGGGCAGGGCTCGGTTTGGGCAAAAAGATTAAATCGAGTTCTACCTTGCTCCTCCTCTACAAAACTGCAAGATTAATTTTCCAATCCATCGTTTCGGATTCGAGAGACCATCATCCACTTTCTTAACTTAAATGCGGACCTGAATTTTTTATTTCGTTATTCAGTGCCCTTCAAAACAACCAAATAAACTGTGATATAAAAGTCATAGCTTACCATTTGATATTTTTGAGAAAATCAGCATTATTTAGAGAATTCCGAAACAAGGCCATCTAGTGACCACTAACAAAGTCATTACGGTACAGTTTATGGGTCCACGAGTAGAGCAAAGAAAGCACTTCTTTCGACACCAAGTTAAATACAATCGGTTCATCCAAAACAGAGATATCTACATTTGAAAGTAAAAAAATTGCTTTATCCTAATCATTTTCACAAAAAAAGATATTTCTGAAATAAATTAATCTACTAAAATTATGCAGTGTACTATCACATTTTTAGAGGTCACCAGTATCCCTCCTTGCATTATGTATTTTCAATGTTAATATAATTTGATTATAATTTTAGGGGCGATAAAAAATTCCGATTTGGAATCCTATTCTATCCCAATCTAATAATGACCAGAATACATATTCCCTTAATATCCTGGAACAGGAATAACAATTTGTTAGGGGCATCCAGACAGGTCCTTGATTCGAAACACGCTTTGCTAATAAGGAGCGACGGTGTGGGATTCAGGATTCCTGGACACGACCAGGAAATTCAAACTTAAATAAACGGACGGCATGACAGAAAACATTATTTTGCTGATGTGTGAACGTGTAATATTATCATATCCCAGAGTTTTGAATGCGAGCGTTTCAAGGCATTTCTTGTTTGATTATTAAAACTAATTACTGTGAATTTAAGAGACGGTTGTATTTGTGAAAGCGTTTGTCAAAATAAAAGGTTCAACTTAACGGTATATATTTGTTATTGACAAACTAAAGGTATAAACAAGAGCTACCGTAACAGGATACTGGATTCACAGGAAATAGCAAAGCTTCCTTGGTATGTTCATGAAAATTCCTTTTCTAGGGGTATCACGGGTTCCTAAAAATTATATTAATATTAAAATTATGTACTATCACATGAAAAAACACAACTGGTATGCATTAAAGAAATTTTATCCCATAAAGATATATTTTTCTTAATAATTCGATATCCAAATAGTGGGGGTAATATTTTTTGAAATGTCCATTAAAACTGCTGAATTCTGCGATAAATCTGGCCGATGTATGGCCGATTCCCTAAAATTTTACACAAAGAAAATAAGGGTCATAAATTGAGCTCAATCGTTCAAATTGTTTGTTAAACGATCAGGTAGAACTCAGTTCACCTCTGTTTATGGCTTATGGCTAGTACTTTGACTTTTTTTATTTTTAGAATTTCTGAATCGTTGTATGTAACCTAGTTATATACATATTCTTTTACTCTTTGAGTTTATTCATTCGAAATGTAACGTCCGAAGAAGCTATTGGGTAGCAAAAAATTGTTACGTATTGTTAATAAGTATAGTGGAAGTGTTTGTAGAAAATAATTTTGTTTTTACATTTTACATAATTTTATGCATGTAATAAATACGGTAGTAGGCATTGTTTCAGTACACATAGAGCTTACAGTTACAAATTTAAAATATGAATAAAGCTACTAAGCTAAAAAATCTTTCCACAACTAATAGACTGCATTAATGCAATTAATGCAAATTATTAAAATTTATCAGATATTCCCAAAAACGGAGAGTTAAATGATTTCGCAAGAACCAAAACATTAGGGCTTTACAAAAAATATTAAATTTTGATTTTGTAGCATGCTTTTCATTTTCTAGAAACATTTTACCGAAAGTGAGTATTCTGAATGGGCCGATAGAAACACCTACTACATAATTGATTGTATGATTAGAACAACTTCTCAGAGTTTAATTAATGGTACAATAAGTTTTGGAAACAGCTGAGTTTTGATATTCCTAAAAAATATTAAGCGCAAAATTTTATTTATATACTTATATTTTACACCGAGCACTTTTGCGATTCCATTAAAATGAACTGTGTTGAGTGAACCACCCTACACGCAATCAAAGGAATATATACTATGAGAGTGAAATTCAAGGTATTAGCTCCCTATATTCAGAAGATACATACAAGTATTTGGGGTTTCAGCAGAGCCTAAGTATTCCCCATACTACCATGAAAACAAAAGTTACGAAAAAATATAAATACAGAGTTACTATACTTTTGAGTGATAAATTAAATGTTAGGAACCTCATTTTGACTCTCAACGCTTGGGCTGTCCTAGTGCAAACCTACTCCTTTAAAGTCATTAAATGAAGTAAAAGAGATCCTGATGAGCTCGATATGCTAATTAGGAGTCTCCTTGTTCATAGATACCTTCATCCTTGAATTAAATATTCATAAGGAGATATCTGAGGAACATCTGAAAGCCTAAATTAAAAAAGATTGTCAGCCTTGATAAATCATACACACCAATTTAAGTTAGCTGAATCAGATTCCGAAAATCATCTAGGCATTCCTCTTGACGTGAGAAGTCTCTTCATGGAAGAGAGCCGACACTAATTTCTGCAGATCATATAGATAAAGCAGGGCCTATTTATAATCGTAGATGGAATGTTTCTACTTTGATGTACCAGACAAAGTTATTAAAACTAAAAATTATGAAAAACGCATTGTGAAACTTAACGTCGCTGACCAATGAAGAAAATGCAGACAACCAGGTGAGACCATCGAACATGTCACTAGTGGTTACTCAGTGCTTCCCAACATAATCCACCCTCAGTTGGTATTAAAACATGGCCTAATAGAGCATGCAGAGCGATGTTATAAGTTCACACCCTCACCAGTCCAGAAAACTAATAATTTTTGTTTTATATTGAGATCGGCCAATATTTAGGTACCGACAAAACAATTGACTTTAACCGACCCGGTATAGCCTTAATTGACAAAAAAATGTACAATTATTTATACTGCAATCCCACTAAAACACAATCTTTAAAAAATGGAACAAAATAGACAGATTGGATTAGAAAACTCTAAAACCCTAAATATCTTAAAGGCAAAACGTTTGAAAGCAATATTACCCCACCATACTGAGATATAGTTTAAGCAGTGGAAGATGGTGAAATCTACAAATACCTCATATTCCGACAGACCCGCTTATTAGAGGAAACGCAATCAATACTAAAAGATCAGTACTTCCAGACGCTTCGAAAGACCGAGTTAAACGAAAGAAATCTTATTAGAATTTTAGAATCCTGAAGTGGACTCAAACCGACCTGCTAGAGATTGATCGGTCCACCTAAACCATGGTAATTAAATATAGGCCTCTTTATCGTAAGACATTTATGCTCAGGATAAACCTGTTCAGAAACGAAGTAGGAAGAGCTCTTGTGGACGTAGAAACCCTACATTCTAGCCAACTAAGTAAATTGAGGTGTCTCTTTTTAAGGAAAATTGAACTTCTACCTTGATAGGATGACAAATTCAGCCGATAGGTCGTAAACGCCACTCAATTTTGCGAACGATCACATTGAATTTAAATTAAAATACAAGAGTTCTAACCACACTGCACCACAACTTGTTTTGTTCTGGATGCTCGTTTCGCTAACCAAGTTAGCATCATCAGCAGGTGATATAAACTGTTACATCAAACAGTTTATATCATCTGCTAACTTGGTTAATTTTGAACTATCTTCCATCACAGGTTCCAGTGTTAGGACGATAATTTAAACCAAAAGCACAAATAAGTATGCGATATTCTACATCAAAAGTCAGTCAACAAGTATGGGATTATCGACAACTATGTACCTTATTACAAATACTAACCTGCTCTGGTATATCACAACGACTTCTTTAGAGTTTACTAAATGATCGGGCGATTGTTACTCATAGACAAATGATGAACAAACCACCCGACATCTTGCTGTTGAATAAGAGAGTTAAGTGATGCGTATCATCAGCTGGTCTGATACCCGAGACCTTCGAAGAAAGCCTGGTAAAAATAAGACTCCATAAAAACAACTATATAAACTCCAGCAGTCATTTTGGATTGTAATCAGTTCCTATATATATAAAATTATTTATTTATAAGCGCTTTTCATCCTTTGTATCTTCTTTTATAAATAAAACAAGTCCACTTCCTTGCGAATGTAGGAGCCGGGAAGATTGACTATGCAACTACCTTAGCTCGAAATCCACCACTAACCACATCTAGGTAATAAAGACGTTATTAAGCTTCAGTTAAAAAAAAATATTTTAAAAAGAATTCTGTGAAATAAAATTTTTACTTTGTATATTTTGAACTTATAATAATTTTATATATAGGAACCATTACAGATATGGAGAAGCGCATATCTATTAAACATATAAAATATCTGTTATTCGTTCTAGCATTTTCATCAAGATTCAAGCAAGCAATAAATACTAGAAAGTATAATATAAATAATAATTATTTTATAATCAATAAAATAAAATGTCGATGATTTTAAAGCTTCTTAATTATTGTCCTAAGGGATACCTTTAAAGAACATAGCCACAAGAAATAACTACAAACTAGTAAATTACTTTTAAAACAGACACAAAATGAAGGCAACAAATCAGTGGCTAATTGCGAGAAACCAATTCAAAAAGTGGGCACCGATCTTATTATATTGGCAGCGTCAATACAAAACTGCGATCGCTGAAATTCGCGAAATATTTGATTTGCAAAAAGCCTTTGATCTGCGCCGGCTGAAATATGCAGTTGCGGGATCGGGAGTATTTTCCCACCCTCGATCACAGTGGCGTTACTCTAAATAAATATTTTATTTATATTACGCTACTTCAAGATGACCAATTAACCACTTTGCTGTCTTAAAACTGAATTAAAATCTTTAGGTTTTTATTAGTAATTACCATGAATTAGAATTCAGAATTCGGCTGAGACTCTGGTAACAACGACTTTAGTTCTACATTTTTGATTAAAATAATATTAGACGTATTGTTTTATTACAGATGTATTCTATATATCCACCGAAAAAAAGACCAGGGCTAATCAAAAACACAATCCGATATTTAAAACACGCAAAATGTACAAAATTATAGGTTTTGATGAAAAAAAACATCACCTGACGGAAATGGAATCCAAGCCCTACGAATTGCAAAGCAAACACTCTATCCATGGAGTTACGCAGCTCATACCAGAAAACAAACGAACTTTATTTTCATTCCGATATTTTCAATTACCACACCAATGTTACTTTACTTCAAATGAAGAAGTAACACCTCTGCTACCAGAGTCACGGCTTTTAAATTTTCCTGCTCGACATCAAAAAATTAAAACAATTAATATAACAGACTGTTAATTACAGTTTTTGAATAAAAGAAAAATAAGAAAACTGAAATAAATTTTAACAGCGAGAACAAAACAATAACTAAGAAGTTTTATTTATTTATTTTGCTAAGGCTACGCGCTAAACATTATATATCTCTTCTAATATATTTGTAATTTGGAACATGCAAACAAACCAACTTATTCATTAGAAAAAAAATTTAAGAACCGACTTCAAAAAAGGAGGTTCTCAACTCGACTCTGCCTAAGTATTTTTTTATGCATGTACACCGATTTTTCAGGATTTTTTCATCGAAATTTTCAGTAGGTATTCAGAGTAGTACCGGGGTGGTTTTATAGTAATTATATGAAAAAAATTAAAACGGCAGAAAGACTCCATTTTGATTTTTTTTCTGCGGAGTAGTTTCCCACCTAAATTTGAAATGCTTTAACATATTGTGTTAAATTTTCGTGTACGAAGTATAATTAATAAAAAATAAAAATAATAATAATAACAATAATTTAGACGTACTTTGAGGTAAATCTCCTCCTTTTTAAGGTGAACGGAGAATCTATTTCCTTATTAGTTATTTTGGTTATTATAGATCTTAGTACATATTAAAAATAGTATATAACTTTATACTTGGCACAAAAAATGGTTGTGTCAAAAAAATAGGTACATGATGGGATGGTAGTCATAATCTAAACATATCCAGTTTTATATGGTTTTCGGTTTTTTTGGAGACACGAAGTTCAAAATTAGAAATTATTTTAATATTGGACATTTACGGTAGACTCCCATAGCGAGCCTATTTACATAACATTACAATAATAATATATTTCCTTGAAATTTGGTGTATAAATTGCAATTAATCAAAAAAAAAGTAATTCGGCATAACTGAAGATGCTCCCCTGACCTAGAAGACGGTGAGGCTATATCGTTTGGTACAGTGTATATATATATATATATATATATATATATATATATATATATATATATATATATATATATATATATATATATTAATATAAGACGAGTACAACTAACGCCACCTGTGGTGAAACTCATAACTCAAGAGTAATAAATGAAAAGTAGAATATATATATATATATATATATATATATATATAAATGACGCGGCAAGAACTAGTATATAAAATAAAAATATTTGCAACTTTAAATTAATTGAAGCAAATATTTAATATAATTACACACCTCAACATGTAGACCAGTCCGACTACATGTTTATATTATGTATCGAAACATTCCGTAGACAGAGTGGTCTACATGTTTAGGTGTGTAATTATATTAAATATTTGCTTCAATTAATTTAAAGTTGAAAATATTTTTATTCAGTTGCGAAAAGGCCAAAAAAGATTTTTGTTTGTCAATCTAAACGCAACAAGTAATTTGAACACATTAAAAAAAAACTAGTATATAGTAGAAAATGGCCGGCGAAAATTTCTGATTTTCTTTTTATATTTCCTTACATGGCTGCGTTTTCTGGCAAGCTGCTTACCTCATCTGTTTTACTTAAAGACTAGCATTAAACCCACTCATCCCATATTATTGCTAACACAAATTCTTGTGTTAGTAATAATATGGTTCTAAAAATCTTTTAACAATATTTGTAAATAAATGCTTACAATCTTACAAAATATACATACGTTTTCTACCTAGTCTCAGCTACTAAAGAATGACAGAAAAGTTTTATAAAGACAACTACCAGTATATTTATTTTTTTAAAGGTTTAGCCAAAGATTTTTAAATATTTAACTTTTACCCACTGCCTAAAGATCTACCTTTTTCTATCGAAAATCTGTTCTAATATTTCTTCATCAAATAAATCACTGCTTCCTTACTTAAAATAGATTTAATCTAACTATTAACCATTTTCTCAAGGTCCAGCTTCATTACAGTATAATATAACAAATATATTTTTTTTTTATTTCAAAAATTAGTTTTTGTGTCATAAATAAAAACAAAATTAGAAAAAAAAATTGGACAATTACGAATAGTCTCTACGGTACGATGTTATACAGTAATAATAATAGTAATATAGTAAATAATAACGATAATATTAATAACAGGATAAAAGCTTTCTGAGAAATGAAAAATATAAAGATCTAATAACCATCCTTAAGACAAGGGTTTAGGAAATCATGATTCTTGAGATTAGACCCTGTCATGGATGGATCGATTTTCCGACGTTTCACTTTGGGTTGCAGGGATCTGCTTCATATTTACTTACCCAGATGCAACGACTGGTAATTCTAAGATCCATTCAAATCTTGAGACCCCACGGAAGAACTATTTACCAACTAAGTCAAAAAAAAACTTCACCTTGTGATCCCTTTTTATTGCCACCTATCCCGCTGGGATGTGGGAGTACTGCATAGCCTCAATAGTGCAAGGATACTTCCTTCGCGGGCTACACTTTTGACGCTCTTCCCCTTCCCCAAAAAAAGAAAAAAAGTAATAACAATAACATTTATTTTGCAAGTACAATATAAAGTTTTACATTAGATTTAAATTGTTATACTATCCAGATGCAAAAAAGAGCTAAATTTGTTAAATGTTGTCTGTACAACGGTAAGACTAGCGAAGATATTTTTTGAATCAAAACACCTTAAATGTGAGTTACAGCTAAAAAATAAATGTCTGACACATATGCATGAGTATAACAAATATTAATTTTCTTATAAATACCTCCATATCAATAAAGGAAAAGGTAATTTAAAAAATGAACACTAAATATTCTTAATGTTTCTCGTAATACTGGCACATAAAGATTTTTAGAATTTTGGGCATTATTTAGCAATATTTGCCTTTTAAATTTTTAATATATTTTATTGTGTAACTACGCCCCTGGTAAAATTTTACTGCACTTCTGTATTTTTGGCCCACAAATCACACAAACTTTTAAATGACCATCAGCCGGCCTATGCAACCCTTTATTTGCTTTGATTGCAGTTTGCCGATATTTAATGCTATGACGAATTTGTCGAATATGTGCTAATTGGGGTCATATGTTTGGAGAGGACTTTTATTATTTTTAACATCCGAATATTTGGGACTGTAATAATTATAACAGTTTATTGCTAAAAATGACTACTGTGTTTATAGTTAGACGAGCTACGCCGACAGGTTTAACTTTTTATTTGTTTTATAAAAATAGATATATATTTGCTAAAATACTTGTACCTTACCGGGTGACAATAACAGAAATACTAATTTTAGATTTCAAATATTAATATATTAATACTTATTAAGTTATTTCAAAAACCCATTATTCATAAATTAGGCGCATTTAAGGGTCATCCGTGGCACATCGAGGAGGGAGGCTGAAGGACTAACCCCCCTACCCACAAGGGTACGAATGTACAGTTTAAGTTGTAACGATCCAAGACTTTCAACAAAGTTTATTGGCTACATATTTATCATAAATTTTAAAATTGCATCCAAATCAAAAATAAATAAATTCTATTCTTAAATAAAGCTAATATTACTTACCTTGTATCTATAAAACGGGGGTGGGAGAGTAGCACCTCAATTGATGATTATGCAGATACTCCTATCTATGATTGTCCTAGAACGTTGTTGGTGTAAATTTAGAAACCTATTGAAAATTGAACCACAGTTAGAGTCTATCGTCTGCTTTCCTCCGATAGGGCGATGAGCCGTGAACTTATTGTTTTTTGTTTAAATACTTTTAGTTCTGACAAAGTTTGGACCAGTTCTAAGCCTAGATAAAGTATGGCATTGCAACGTAGGTTTTATTGTCATATACAATATGACATATATAACATATACATAATACAAACTAATGACAATAAAACCTACGTTGCAATGCCATACACAAATGGATTATCAGAAAAACTTAAGTATATTTTAGCAAAGCAAGACATCATTGTTTGCCATAAATCCCACAATCGTTTATACCATCTTTTTACTCCTTTAAAAAGCAAAGTACCCAATAAAAAAAGGTCCAACATCGTTTTATTGTAAACTGCCCAAAAAAATATATAGGAATGAAGTATAATAGCAGACTGAAATAATACACAAATACGAAAATCTTAACGCAAGAACCCAATTACCGCAAGCTACAAATAAAGGAAATGATACACATCTTCCCAAGTATATATATATATATATATATATATATATATATATATATATATATATATATATATATATATATATATATATATATATATATATATATATATATATATATATAAAAAAATATATAATTGTGTATTAATTCCTGATTCTATTGTTTTAGATATGATAATCTTATATATATATATTATATATAATTAATAAATATATAATTTTCCCAGTATTAAAAATATATAATAATCTTCCCAGTATTCAAAAATAATATTATTTTCATAGTTCGTTCGACCAAACCTAATAGTTTTTAATACCGTTTTTAAGAGGTTATCGGAGTAACTCTAAAACGCATCGAATTTTTATGTTCTTATTTGTCGACGACTGTAGTTTTGAGTACTTCAGGACACACTAGACAATATCACAACCAGAGTTTTAACCATTCTGCAGCAACAAAAGAGGTCATGATAAGCAAATGCATGCACAACAGAGTTGTAACAACTTGTAATAATACGATGGACTTTGAGGCACAAATTAAAATTAAGAAAAAATATCTATTGGGAATGGTTACGATTATTAAGTATTCCTTATTTCTCACAGTATTCTATATTAAGAGAATATCTGAGAAGATTCGGAAAATAACCAGGATTTCAACATCAAAATCGCTTTTAAATCGGGAAATATGTTCAGAATCCATCTGACACAAACTAGCCAAAGGATACCGACAAGAGAAAAGAATGCATTTACCAAGTCCAGTGCGAATGTGGTGAATCACATTGGAGAGACAAAACGCCCTCTTAGCATAAAAGTCAAAGAGCATTTTAGGTATACTCAGGGAGACGTTTAAGTCGGGTATAGCGGAACACATCTGGTCAAACCAACACCTGGTGCAATGGTCACAAGATACATTTTGTATAGGCAGTAGTACTTGCTAAAACAAAAGTTTATAAAGCAACTCTCGTTGAAAGGAATCAAGTAAGCCTAGCGTCGATATTTCAAACACATGGAACATTCTATATTGTCTACCAAATTCAAACCAACATAACCGCGTCGTGTTTGGGCTCGTTGGATTTGTTTTGACAGGTACTATAGACCTAGGTGGTGTCTAGAGTCTGATGGTGACATTAAATGTAAAGCTACAGAGGATCGCCATCGTCCCTGATCAAGGGCAGCAGTACATACTTAATAACACTTACACAAACGCATACAATAAAAAATACATTGAAAAGGCAAAGTTTACACATTTAATACACTCATTTAACTCACAAATTTTAAAGATCAGAGACTTAATTACACTATGCATCAAAATTAACGCACCACTATAAATTGCACGGCATTTCAATGTGGATTTTCTTGAGAACCGCTAAACGGATTTTGATGATTTTTTTTTAAATTTAGATTTGTTTATCGCTAAAAACGCCGCAATGTGAGTTTTTATTAAAATTTTAGTTTTGAGTATATACAGGGGCCAACAATGAGAGTAATTTTTCTCCAGAATATTGGAAACACCCTGTGAATCGTTTCAGCCGTAACAGCGGGTATACGCTTGATGCAAATTATAGCCCCATGTTTTCTTAACGATTTTGTTTTGTTTCATGTCAATATCTCTATTTTTAAATGAAATACAGAGCAAAAGATTAAAGCGCACTAGTTTATTTTAACAATTTAACATCTTAAAATAAGGTAGGCCATGAAATGAACAAGTTTGACGAACTGTCATGTTTGTTTATTATGTGTCAATTTTATCTTTGAAGTGTTAAAATTTTGGCTATGGAGCGTCAAACAAGGAATTTGTCTCGTGACGAATGCGTAGCAGCAATTACATTAGCCGAGGAAGGATTAAGCTACCGTGCTATAGCTGGGAGATTGGGAGTTTCTCATTCAAACTAACGATCATAACCAACGCCATGGGCAAGGAAGGCACCGAGGAACAACAGTGAACCACGATCGTTTCATTCGGTTACGTGCTTTGAGAGAACGTTTTGTAACAGCAAGAAATCTTCAGGTACATCTTAACGCTACACATACCGTCCAAATAAGTATATCCACTGTAAGAAGACGATTTGCAGCACAGAATTTAAGATTCCGAATTCCAGCAACAGGGCCGAGGTTAAACGCAAACCATCGTAGAGCGAGACTGCAATTCGCCAGACAGCATGTAAACTGGAATCTTGAGGATTGGGAGCGAGTCTTGTTCACGGACAAGTCGAGGTTTTGTTTGTATACAGCTCTGACCGACGCGTACGGGTACTACGCAGGCCAAATGAGCGTTATTCACAGTGTAACATTCGTCAAACCACGCTACTTAATGGAGGTTCTGTAATTGCTTGGGGAAAAATTTCTTTGACTGTCCGAATAGAACTTATTTCTTTACGTGGTGGTCCATTGAACAGTGAACGGTACATTACTGATATCTCATCCGAACATATTGTTCCTTTTGCTCCTTATATAGGCCACCATTTCTTGCACGACAATGCAAGACCCCACGTCGCTCGTATAGTCCAAGAGTATTTACATGAGGTGGGTATTGAGATTCTGGACTGGCCTGCAAATAGTCCAGACCTCAGCCTTAGTGAACATTTGTGGGACATGATAGACAGACAACTTAGAAACCATCAGCCCTTACCAGCCTCTCTTGACAACATTTAAAATTTTGTCACAAATTTATGGAACGACATTGATCAAGAGCAGATTAGACGCCTTGTGTCTAGTATGAGTCGTCGATGTGAAGCCGTTATTCAGAGCAGAGGTAGAAACACGCGATATTGATATTCTCAATTTTTTTCTAATTTTATCCTTGCCACCAATATTGTTATTATTGATATTTTTAAGTTGTTAAATTGTTAAAATAAACTAGTGCGCTTTAATCTTTTACTCTGTATTTCATTTAGAAATAGAGATATTGACATGAAACAGAAACCAAATTGTTAAGAAAATATGGGGCTATAATTTGCATCAAGCGCATATCCGCTGTTACGGCTGAAACGATCCACAGGATGTTTCAAATATTCTGGAGAAAAATTACTCTCATTGTTGGCCCCTGTATATGCTCAAAACTAAAATTTTAATAAAAACTCACATCGCGACGTTTTTAGCGATAAACAAATCTACATTTAAAAAAAATTCATCAAAATCCGTTCAGCGGTTCGCAAGAAAATCCACATTGAAATGCTGCAATTTATAGTGGTGCGTTAATTTTGATGCGTAGTGTATTTACATTAAGGGACTTCTCTGTATTACAAAATAAATATTTTTATCAGAACTTTTAATTTAATTTTAAATTATGCCAAAGAAAGCACCCTGATTACCTTAGGAAGTCTACTATCGAAAAACTTAATTCCTGAATACTCTGGGCTACTCTATACATCCTAAGCCTGAAATAAGGCCTCACCGGATCCTACCTTTGCCTGGTATGAGATTCGTGGAGATCTCCATTACTTATTTGTCGTTGCTTTCTGATTTTTTTTTTGTTATAGACTTTCGAGAATGTAAACGGAGGGAAAAGAATGTATACTTAGCCTGGATGGATAATGCAGTCCTGCATTCCTCTCTGTATCCAATATGGTAGCAATAATTTTCACAACCATCCTTCTGCAATCCAAAGACCCAGACGAAATGTCTTGAATTTCCACAATTTATTATTCCATAAGTCATTACGATATGGAATACACATAATAGTTCTTACCATTACCTTTGACACACACACCAGATTCTTTAGCACAGACAGACACACTCAACATGGCTCTCCCAATTCAGTGTTGTGTCAATAGGGAGTCCAACGAACTTAATGTTAATATAGGATCATGAGCTAAACAATAGTGAAATTAAGCACTTCTTTTAGAATATTAAAAATATCAATAACTGGAATTTATGAGACTTCGCATAATAGCATATTTGAACAAAAATATTTCATATGAAATCCAGCACAGACAGACATCCTCAACGTGGCTCTTCCAATTCAGTTTTATGTCAATAGGGAGTCCAAAGAACTTAATGTTGATCAGGGTGGATAACACTTAGGTGCTATCTACATCTGGACTTCGCCTTTTCTGTCATTATATTTTAAAAATTCACACATCTAAATACTTACTGTGAATCATTTACCTCTGTAATGTGAAAATAAAGACATTATTATTATTGTTATTATATAGGATCATGAGCCAAACAATAATGAAATTGAGCCATATGAAAAATATTCCATATGAAATCCATTGTCATCCCTTAGAATATCTACATCGACCTTCTAAACACTCTGTATATAATCTAAATAAAAATCAGATATATAAATCACAGATTTTCGAACACAAAATATTTACCTCAACTATTACTGTTTTCAGTTTGACTGATATCGATTTGTGCATTCTCAAAATACGATTTTTTTAGGTTTTCATACCTATTAAAATTATCAAAGATGTACAAAAACCGAAAATCTAATCCCCGCGAGACATTGGCCTAGACTATTTTTGGTTCAAATTAGAAATGAATTGATTTAATCATTTTCAAGTTATCATGCGCACAAATGTTGTTTAACTTTAACTAATAAATAAAAGTAAAATGTATTATTATAAAATACAAAGTATAAAACGTGTAGGAACAAAAAGCAACACAGAGCGCTTCATTTTCGAAAGCAAATATGATCATTTCTCTTGTTTTATGCTACACAGTTAATTTAGCCTTATTATTTTGCATTTTGAATTCTAAAAACCGGAAATAATTAATAATTATTAGTAATTTCTTCTCGAAAATACAAAAAATTTAAAATTTTTTTTTTCATAAATAAATCGATTTTGTAAGTAAAATGAACACATTTCTAAAAGTCAAATACCTATTTGAATGAACACATATAATTAAAAGTACATTTCCCACAATCTGAAAAGACGCACAAGCAGGGGGCACCTATGGGTCACCGGACTCACAGGTGACCAAATATGACCCTTAATGACCACAATTAATAATCATAAAATTACGGACGACGAAAAATGCCGACAATGGTCATGCTACACTAATTCTTAGGATATTCGCTGGTTAGATTTTGTATAGGGTGGACAGGTTTTAGGTATATGCTATTAAGAGTGCCCAATTGTTTGCTATATTATACCAGTCAATCTTAAGAGAAATGCGATTTTGTAAGTTAGTATAGGGTATTTAATTAAAAGACCAAATTATCAAAGAGTTTATCTATTATAGTCAACACAAAATAAAAACCTTTGCCCGTCGTCAAACGGCTGGTTACATTTCAAAGGAAATGGTTGCCAGATTATCATAGAATTATCAAAAATTGAGATGTTTCCATTGAGGAAAAGTCAATGAGTTTGCCGCTGATGCAATGATTTTATCGCAGCGCGACAGACGTAAAGCAAAACCGGACAAAGGGAACAGGAATACGAATGAATTTAAATGAAGAATCAACCATAAGCAAATTTGGGTTTTTCATTTGGATGTATGATTTAAATAGTTTACAATATTTTAATGTATGGCGATATTTAATAAAATATATTCGTATAGTGTAGAATTGTATAGTATGGAAATAGAATTCGTAAATACTGGAATCACTGATATCATCTTTAGTATTTATTGTGAAAAGGGATTTATTATCAAAGTAGAACTTGTTGTCAATCAAATACACACTCTGTATTATACCACCTCATTATTTTATTTTCTGTATGCCTGATTGAATTAAATTTTTGGTTTCTACTAAATATTTTTAATAATATATTCAACTTACTTCTCTAACTACAATTAAGGGTAGCAATGGGCCATTATTTTCTCATTCTTTGTGCCAAATAGAGTCAAAGGTGCTACCAGCTTTTGGCAGCAGCTGTTTAACTCCTTTGACTTACTATGATTGTTCTAAAAATAACAATTTTTGAATCCAAGATAGAAGTGCAAGGGTGAAAAAAGCTAGAAGAAAATCTCAAAGTTGATACAAATGAAAAAATGTTGCACGTTATCGATCCCGAAATTAAGTGGTTGCAGTAATACCAATGACACATTTATGAAGTTGGCAAAAAATATCAACTTGATATACGTCTAATTTATCCGACATTTTGACATTTCGTTACATTTTTCCGATGTTATATTTTGTGTTTTGAGGTTTTTTTTTAGCTTTTTTCAGCTTTGTATTTTTAACTTGCGAACAAAAATTGTTCTATTTAGAACAATCATACATATATTTTAAATATTGACCTCAGACAGGGAAATGCAGAGGACTCTGATAAACAAGAATTTAAATTTAAAAAAAAATTGATTTTAATAAATTAGGACACGCTTTAATCAACAAGACTGGACAGAAGTATTAGACTCACATAATGTTGATGAATGTACTAATATTTTCGTAAACACGGTCTCTGAAATTATTGCTTCTGCCACTAAATGTGTTAATGTCAAACATGTTCTAAAGAAAAAGCCCTGGATAACCCAAGGCATTATAGCTTCAATAAAAACTCGCGACAAACTCAGAAAAGCAGTCGTTAGGGAACCACTTAACCTGACACAACTTGACAATTTTAAACAATACAGAAATATGTTAACTAACTTAATTAGAGAGCTAAATATACTTACTACAAAAACAAAATAACTGAAAGTCGGAATGATATAAAAAGATTTGGGAGGTGATCAGGGAGGCAACAAATGAAATAAAAAATTAGAATTGGGATATAAAGCTAATATTAGAAAATGGTGAAAAAATAACATGAGGTAGCAAACGTTTTTCTTGAATATTTTGGTGACATGGGTAAGTTACTTGTAAATAAAATAAAACAGAATAATTACCATTTTTCTAAAAAAAAGATCCCTTAACTCAATATTTATGGCTCCTATTCTGAGCTAATTGAACAAATAAATTCTTTAAAACTTTAAACATCTTGCGAAAACAATAACATACCATAAAAATCATTAAAATGAACCATGTTTCTTTCATTAAACCACTTTTGCATCTAATTAATATGATTTTTAACACAGGCACTTACCCGGACCTACTAAAATATTCGATTATTACACTAAATTTTAAATCTGGTGATAAATATAGTAAAGAAAATTACCGCACAGTAGCGGTAACTAGTTGTCTGGATAAACTTATTGAAACGTGTATAAAACTAAGATTGTGTGCGTATCTGAAGAAGAATGATCTTCTGTCACCTACACAGTATGGATTTCGGTCAAATATGAGCACAGAAGATGCAATTCAGAGTGTAACTGAGTGTATAATAAATAACTTTGAAAAGGGTTATAAGACGGTAGGAATATTTTTGGATCTGGCCCGAGCATTTGACACTGTGGTGCACCGTGTTCTACATGAAAAGTGGGAATATATTGGTATAAGGGGGGTTGCTCTAAATCTCTTTAGATCGTATTTGACAAATAGAACGCAAAGTGTTAAGATTAATGATGTTCTCAGTAGGAAGGAAAAAATGGAGCTTGGGGACCCCAGGATACAATGCTCGGCCCAGTATTATTCTCTATATATATAAATGAGATAACAAGTATTTTACCAATTAATGATAGTAGCTGTGTCTGTTACGCAGACGATACTGTATAAGGTACAGAAGTTGGAAACAAACCTTTGAAAGATCTGAAAAGTATATTTGAGTTATTAAATTTTGGCTAGATCGAAACCTTCTGACCCTAAATCAGGAAAAAACTCATTATATTGCGTTTTTTTCTAAGGAATACTACTATCAATGATTTGCCTTTATTAAAAATTCATGGTAGTGAATGTATATTGAATAGGAAAACTTGCAATTGCCGGGGAAGCCTTAAACCTAAGATAAATACAAAGTATCTGGGAATAAACATTGCTTCAAATTTAAAATTTGATGTTCACGTTGATTCTGTAATTCAGAAAATTAGCTAAGAGAATTTTTATCAAATAATTTACTAAAGCTACTGTATCAATCACTTATTGAATCAATTTTGAATTATGGTATTAGTGTCTGAGGTAGTACATGTATGTAGTGCAATCCTGGATAGTTTGTTCATAACTCAAAAATATATTATTAAAGTGTTTATGAAAAAAGATAAGCAATATTCAAGTATTCAATTATTCTCGGAGAGCGGTCTTTTGACTCTTAGGCAACTGTATGTAAAAACTATTTTAAGATTTATGGAAAAAAGTAACAAGCATAGCACACCAATCCAACATGATGTAATTACTAGGTCTGTAACAAATGGGAGATTGATTACCACAACCTCAAGTCACACACTCTCACAAAGACATATTGCGTATCTTGGGCCTCGAATTTTTAACCAATTACCAAATAAAAACGTTAAAAATGTGAAAAAATTTCTAGTGCACGCCACACAAACTATGAAAGTTTAGTATATAAGGTTCCTATCTTAAAATGAGTTTTATAGTTGCTTATATCTTAAAAGGTAAATTTAAAGAGTTTGATGATTGTAACACCTAATCTAGTATTTAAGAAATTAATAGTTATAAAATATACTTAATGTAATATTCTAAATCCTTTAGATAAGCTCTATTAATAATTTTTTGCTCTCGACGAGCTTTTTAGTAGCTCAGAGTGCTCCATAGCAAACGTTTTGAATTTGAAAAATTTTGAATTTGAATTTTAATATTATCTATTATATTGTATTTCTCCGAATGTTTTCACCTTTTTAACAGGTACTTGTGGGACTTTAATTTTAGAATTAAGTGTAAATGAATAACATATTTTCTCTGAAAATAAGGCGGTGACTAAAAGATAATACATAAATCTACATATTTAGAAAAAGAAAGATTAAGAGCTCTATCGATCTATGCAATAATTTGGTGTCGTTACCAGGGAAACTGAAACTGAAATTTAAAAACTATTAAGGGAAGCTCTTTCTACAGCCCCAACTATCAAATCATCTTATACCTGACATCCCGGCACGGACTACATTTGATAGATTTTTGAATTTCTATTCTAGCAAAATCAAGTGGCCCATTTTCGTAAGACATCCTGTATAATATCTGGTATTAGCATGTTTTACTAAATCTAATTCTGCTAGCAGAAGCAAATTAAGCAAGGGTCTAGATAGATTACATGTACACATTGGCTAGATAAGTTGTAATCAGTTCATAATGTCAGTACATTTTATTAATTCTTAGTTACACCCTGCTATTACGTTTCTTCTTAGAGAAGACACAAGTGGCAACATTGAGTAAAAAGCCTAAATTTTATTCGTAAGTTAATTTACGTTATTATATAAATTATTGTAAACAGTTTTTGCTAGTTTACTTTTCACCGATCACAATACGCATTTCTCACAGCCAAATTATAATATTGTGTTCGTTATACACCCTGTATTTAATATTTGAACTACATACAAGACCACTAATGGGTACTACAACAGGAAATGTTCGTCAAGTTATTGTGTTGTTATTCTCTGCTTCTCTGGTAAAAAATGAAGAATCACAATTACCGAAACTTGAGTAAATTACTTCTGATGAGCGGTCAAGTACATATGTATACTTATGTCGCCGTTTTATTTTATAACTAAATCACATTTTAAGGCTTTTAGAAAATATATTTTATTTCTTGATTTTACCGATCCTATTTAGTTTTTAAATATTTACTTATGTTATAGGGATATATATTTTTATGTTATGTTTTATTATTTTATATACTTGAATTTAGACGTTAAAAAGCCGTTTATAAAAGTGTTGCCAGTCATTAATATTATACCGGTAAATGGGACTGAGGATATTCTTGATTTACAATCTTTATATTAATCGTGATTAAGAATACGACGTTATTTTATTATCCCAATGACTAAACACCTTGGGAATATACCGAACCAGGCACACCGGGCACTGAAAAAGTGCTCGTTAAGCTAAGTCTCCAGCCCAAGTCTTTCTATTGGCGAGCCAGCTCTTTTATCACTGAGCTACCGAGGAGGTATGACTAAGAAATCATACCGCCTCGATGGCTCAGTGGTAAGAGAGATTGCCTTCCGATCAGAAGACGTTGGATCAAGATTTGACTTAGTGGTCACTCTTTCAGTTCTTGGTATGCCTGCTCCGAGGCGCCTTTAGTCGTTGGGACAATAAAATAACATCTCTGTTCAACAATAAAATAACATCTTTGGGGTCGACGGCGAACAATATCAGGTCTTCTTATTCAAAATGTCATTCTATTTGCTATTGCAGCTCCTAGAAGGATATTATTGGTACTGCATGAAAGAGTAGAAGAAGAGTTAAGAAAATGTGTGTTGATGGCTTAATAGAACCTATTGACAAACCAACTGACTAGTGTGCTCCAATTGTAGTTTTTTCATCGGAAAAGATTTTTTCTTGGTTACCGACCGTAAGCCTTTGATACTCTTTCAAGTAAAAAGTCAATTTCTGAGCTGACGGCGAGGATTTAAAGATTTAGAATGAAACTGCTTTATTTCAATTTCAAAATTGAGTGGCTCTCAGGAAAACAAATATATAAAACAGATTTTCTTTCACGGAATCCGACTAATCAAGAATGCAATGGTTCAGGAGATGTTTTGAAGGAAGAACTATTTATACAAAGTATTATGCAGGTTAGTAAAGTTAGTACAAAAATTGGAGCCAGAACTTCAAGAAATTAGGAGCTGTTGAATTTTTATTCTTAAAAAAACTATGGCCCGACATTTTAAAGTAAATACATGAAGAACATATGGGTATAGTCAAATGTAGAAGAAGATCTCAAAAATCTGTTTGGTGGCCTTCCATAAATGACTATGTAAAACGCTTAGTAGAAATTGTTCTGTTTGTATAGATCATAGATTAAATCCAGCCTTAATATTATCAAAACCGCCGGATGCTCCTTGGAAAATGGTTGGCATCGATTTATTAAATTAAAAAAAAATTAGAGAGGGAGAGTGAGGAGATATATACTATATTTCTATGTGTGAGACGAAACATATATTTGAGAAAGGGATAAGTGCACTGTAAGGTCCATTTGCCGCGAGAGTAACTTGTAACTGTCTGTTTCCACTTCTCACCATTCATCTCATTTAATGAGATGATGAAAGTATATATTCCTTCTTTTTTTTATTTTTACCCATGTACCGGCCTAGCAGTGTACTGTGCGGAGCTGTAAAGGCAGGGGAAGGAGGTGGGGTTAAAACTAATAATTGCTTTGACTGTAAGTAACATATCTTAACTATATCTTTTCCGGCCAAGAACTTTTGATAAAGATGTGTGAAAGCGCATTTTTATCGATTTTTAGTATCAACTCTCCGCATGATGGTGCTAGTGCATACTTTTAAATTACCTATGGGTCTGCAGCCAGAAATCACAGGAGCCCCATTAGGTGGCGCTAAGTGTTACACTTAGCGTGTAGTAGTTTCAGTATGATAGACGTTTCGTTTTCGATTTTGTGATATTGAGCAATCTGTTATTTCAGATCTCCCTGGGTACAAGCCTGCCTGATGAGGGTAGAGGCCCAGAAATCATGATCGCAGGAGGGTACCCTGTGACATAATCGAAAGCAATTCTTCTTGTAGGCCGTTTTGCACCTGCAGAAATTATATATTTCTGCTATTCTACATAACATAATTAAATGTAAGCTTTGCTTTTTAAACTCTCTTTTGACACACCTTCTTTCACATACTGTCAAATTGAAAAGTATGTTTTAATACCCGTGTGATATAAAGTACTTTTTAGCCAAGTTTACAATTAACCATTAGTGGTCGAAAGAAAACAGTAGGTACAAATTTTCAGATTTGTACAAATCTTCATATTATTTCAAAATTAAAGCAAGAATTTAATTTCTATCCTTTTTTACATCACTCATCAGAGGGAAGTACTGTAATGTGTGTGTGTGTGTGTGTGTGTGTGTGTGTGTGTGTGTGTGTGTGTGTGTGTGTGTGTGTGTGTGTGTGTGTGTGTGTGTGTGTGTGTGTGTGTGTGTGTGTGTGTGTGTGTGTGTGTGTGTGTGTGTGTGTGTGTGTGTGTGTGTGTGTGTGTGTCTCGTGTGTGTGTGTGTGTGTGTGTGTGTGTGTGTGTGTGTGTGTGTGTGTGTGTGTGTGTGTGTGTGTGTGTGTGTGTGTGTGTGTGTGTGTGTGTGTGTGTGTGTGTGTGTGTGTGTGTGTGTGTGTGTGTGTGTGTGTGTGTGTGTGTGTGTGTGTGTGTGTGTGTGTGTGTGTGTGTGTGTGTGTGTGTGTGTGTGTGTGTGTGTGTGTGTGTGTGTGTGTGTGTGTGTGTGTGTGTGTGTGTGTGTGTGTGTGTGTGTGTGTGTGTGTGTGTGTGTGTGTGTGTGTGTGTGTGTGTGTGTGTGTGTGTGTGTGTGTGTGTGTGTGTGTGTGTGTGTGTGTGTGTGTGTGTGTGTGTGTGTGTGTGTGTGTGTGTGTGTGTGTGTGTGTGTGTGTGTGTGTGTGTGTGTGTGTGTGTGTGTGTGTGTGTGTGTGTGTGTGTGTGTGTGTGTGTGTGTGTGTGTGTGTGTGTGTGTGTGTGTGTGTGTGTGTGTGTGTGTGTGAAAAAATCAACCTCCGAGATTTTTGTGTTTTAGAGAACCTGGGCCGAAAAACAGTTCTCTCAGAGCTGAAAAACTACTTATTCGATTTACTTGAAATACAGCTGAAAAATCAAGAGTCATATAGGGCTGAATACGTAATATTTTGGTAATAATTTAAATTGACGGAACAAAATGGCGGTCAAATAAAATGTTAAAAAAATCATAATTAAAAAACTACTTATCCATTTGGACTTAAATTTTACACAAGAATTAAGTGTGATATAAGGACGAAACTGATAATATTTCGGTTTAAAGCCATGATGGCGGAATTAAATGGCGGCATATTGAAATGTTCGAAAAACTAGGTATCCAATTGACTTGAACTTTTGCACGGAAACCAAGTGTGACAGAGAGATAAACAGTAAAATTTTAGTGCGAATCCTGTATGTAAAGTTGATGACTCACTGTTAAATTAGATGTGTTTTTGCTCTTAAGTTACTAGTATTTTTACTTGTCAAAATATTTGCAGTCATTTCCTTGAGTTATTACTAAATAATTATGAATGCATATATACAAAAATCTGTTTGTGAAGGAATTCCTTACGAGAGAAGTTCCGAGTGAAACCAATTGACCGATTTTTTGAACGATTTTCGGGAAAATCGTATGTGTACTTTGTCGAGATGCAAGCACGATTATCCGGAAAAGTTCAGTTTTTCTTGCTACGTATATATTGTGCTATTATTTATAACTTTAAATCCCCATTTTCTTAATTTAGATCTCCTACATGAAAATTTTTTTTTCTTATATCGTAACTAAAATTCAAAAAATAATTTTGAGGTGATAGATTTACCTTGTAACTTTTCACTCAGAAATAAATTTTTGCGTTTTTTTTTTCAAGTAGAAACTTAGATTCTTATCAAACAAGGAGACAGCAAAATTCAGTACTTAATATGTAAAATTCAAAAGAAATTGTATACACCATCTACACTTACCAGCGACATATATTTTAATATGAATAGATGCTTAAGAAAATTTATTACCAGCCATCTATAGAAGATGATCTGAGTGTATCAGATAAAGTGAAGAAAAAATTTAGAATGGACCCATACATTAAAAATGCCTTCAAAAAATAAAATACAATGTATTAAACAGCTACAAATCTTCAAGGTTGGACACCCGGCGTTCGAGTCAACAGATCGTAAAATATGGCGGGTGTCATTTTTAAATTTACTGCCCTTTCATTGGACATTAATTATGGATTTTAGGCCACCGATAAATAATTGATTTAATACAGGTCTTATAGAAAAAGGATGGTTTTGAAGTTTGAATTCTATACAAATTCTACTTAAATTCCCAACATATTATTGTGATCTTTGTATTTTACAACATTTTAAGGAATACATTAAATATTAAATGAACAGTTTGCGGAAAAATCGGCATTTAATCGTGTTTCAACCATTTATTGATTAAATAAGCTAAAATTATTTGAGATAGCCCATTCTTGAACTAAAAAATTAATTACGGACGTGAAAATGTAAAGTATGTATTGTTTCGAAATGAAAATTGGACAGAAAAAAATGTCTCCTTAAATGCTAGAGGTTAAGATAATTCACTGACATAAATATATTAAAGGGCTAAGCATCAATTTGTGATAATGAGGATGAAAGATTAGGAAAAAGCTATTCACAAACTAACGTTGTGATATAATTTATTAAAGCACATTGCATAATTGATCAAAATTGATGAAGGGTAAATTAAATAGGAATTTACGATGTTAATAATCTTATTGCAGCAAGGGAAAAACTGCCAGAGAAAAGACCCCGCAATTTTCTTATGGAAAATGGCATTCGTTTAATTTTTTTATGTCGTTAATCTCAATGTTCTGATCAAAAGTTCTCATGGGCACAACCTAATTCTATGACTAGTTTTTAAGATACATGGTCCTAAAATGTTCTGTAACTACAGTGAGAAGTTCTGTTAACTACTATTAAAATTAGCTGCAAAGGTTGTTTGTATAGAGGGTGAATCACGAATATTTAAACATATTTTTTTTTTAAATTGGTGTATTTATTATATACAGCGCATAATCACCAAAATTTTTATCCATACTAAAAAAATACTAATTTTTTAGCAAATAAACCAAGTAAAACGTAAAAAAAAAGTAAAAACGACCACATTTTTGTAAATCAATATACGATGTTTTGCAAATTTTCACGCATTTTCTAGTTCTGCTTTTATTAACTTTAATAAAGTATGGGGTATCCAAGAAATATTTGTTACTGTGCTGAAAAATGACAAAATTTACAAAGCCCTATAGCAAAAAAAAAAACTGAGTCGACTAAATTTTGATTTTTTTTATATAGAGGTTAATACACGTATTCTAGAAAAATATTAAATGATAGTTACTAGTTTTGTATAATCGGTTTTTTAAATGTATGAAGTTAAACTGAATGATGGTATTATCAATACTTTTTCTGATCTGTTAACTCAAATAACATCATGAGGGGGAAGGGGGAGTCAACGATAACAAACATGTTTGTTTAATCTGTATATTAGCTATATTTTTGTGAAAATAAATGAAAATGGCGGCAGTGGTGCGTCATTTTATCTGTTGTCCAACATGAAGAAATTAATATTTTTGTAATCGATCTTGAGGGTTATTCAATTAAGGACCTTCTTCAATCTTCGTTCCAATGTTATTTCAATCAAATCAAATTACATTAATGATAATAGCTACTGAAAATATCACCAGATATATAGCGTCAGTGGTACTAACGGAAATATTACGAATATTTTGCACCACATTCAATAAAACCCGCTTAGTCGAAGGGTTGCTATATTGTTAAGAAATTTTTTTAAAAAATCCCATATATTTCGAGCACTCTGTATATTACAAATTAACTGACTCTTTAATTTTATACCCCGTGCGATTATTTCAAGATATATTTATTTTTCATGTTGAACATTGCATAAAGGATTTACCAACTGCGGGCATTTTAAATTTTTCACGGAAACATAATTAAAAATACTCGTGGGATATACAGAAAAATCTTCTGATGCTTTACAAACAATAATCTGCTAAGCCATTTACGCTGCAATATTATGCAAAGAAACAGACATATCCGAAAACATTACATTCTTTCTGTAGTAGTCGGGTAAACATAATATTTATCATCAAAACAAGGAGGCAAACGACTGCCGAGGCTCAATTTATGGGAAAGACAATGGCAATCAGCAAGAAATAGCGAGCCTAAAGCGAGAGGGTACAGGAAGGTAAACCTTAGACAGAAACCAGAGTTTGTTTTAATGGTTCTACGAACTAAAAAATAATCCAAACTCCCTACATTTAAATGTGTTGTCACCAGCTACATGTATGTAATGTAATGCTGCATGATATGTAATAACAATCAAGATATTCGTCGATTATAATTGAGTTATAGGTTAAATATTTTTATTCACTGCAATATATACGTACCCTAAAGTACAAGAATATGTTTATTTTGGACGAGTTACATGTTGGCTTTCATTTTGTAACCAGGCTCTGTGTAATAAATAATTTGATTCAATTTGTGCAAGCTGTAAAGGCCGGTTTACATGCTGCAATTCTTTCTTGCAAGTTGCAATAGTCTTGAACAAAAGCAAGCGCAGTGGCAAGACATTTGTACCTTTTGTCAAACTGCGCATGCCTTTGTTCAAGAATATTGCATATTGCAAAGAAGAATTGCAATATGTAAAACGGCCTTTAGAACTGCAGCTAGTGCTAATATTGCTGTTAGAAACTACCCAGATACTAACAGTTTTAACGACGAAGACTTTAAATTTTTATTACCCTCACTTTTCAAGAACTTTATGAATATTGTAATCCCGTTGAGCAAGGAGGAAAGATAATATTGATTACTGAAAAGCATCTATTTAGCTTTTTGACTAAATTACTGCGTGGTTTATATGACGAACATTTAAAACTTATTTTTAACTATACTTCAAGACAAGGAACAATCAATTGAATGGTTTGTTCCAAATAACATTGGTTTTAACGCAATTACTAGAGAACAATATATTGAGAGGCAGGTAAATACGTTTGACAATGAGCTGTACAATAATCAGCCGAATCAACCTTTAGTTATTGAATATATAATCTGCACTTATAACAAAATAGACAAGGTTAACAACTTTCGAATTATACGGCAATCATACTACTACCACAAAATGGAGCATTTGGTAAAACCAAATGTTCCACGATGTTCATACTAACGATGCTTCTATTTTGCGGCATGAATTTGAATTTTGCTTGCTCAAAGACAACGTTAATTTACCACAGCTGAAACAAACAGAGCGTTTTTGATTGCAAGCACAAGGTGGATAGTAGAATCGCGAAACGGTCATCTGAAGTCAAATCTTAAATTTTTTAAAGGTATGGTTTCAGCAACGCATTTAGCAAATTTTGTTCAATACTGTCGTATTGCAGGAACGCTTAGCAATAGATATCATCCATTAATAAATATCACAGGAACTATAGCATTAGCGCGTCAAATGATGCAATAAACGCAACTAATGAATGTCGAGGAATGAACGTGGACCTTTACATAAGGAATGAATGTTGGATTTCTGATGGTCGTACCGGAATTTCCTGATACAAACCTAAATTATTTAGAATCATTAACAGGTGTTTATCATATTCACTTATCAGCAGCAAATATTTAGGATAAAGTTCAAAGAGATAATTGGAGTTTGAAGAACTAATCGAGGAACATTTTTTCTGAGATTTAGAGTTTATTCTAGATTTAGAAACGCCACAAAGCCCAGGCCAGGGATATTATTGAATCCCGAAGAAAAACCTGATGAATTAATACAAGGATATTACTGCACCTGTAAATCCGGGGCAAAAACATTAGGCACTTGTACATAGTGTAGCGTTGTCTGGTTCCGTTGATATGCTAGATGCGAGCAAAATATTGAGTACTTATCTACAGCAGTATTTAATACTAGTTGTGACGCGGTAAACAGATTTCGCCCAGAAAACATTGGCTCAGAAGTTATTGAAAATTAGTTAAAACTACTTGTTTAATTAAGATGATGGCTAAAAATTGATTACGTTTGTGAACTTTTTGCTTTTTGCCTTTATAGATCCGTTATATATTTTCTTTTAAATTATTTGTGTCATGTGAAATTTTATAAAAATGGATAAATGTACAAGTTATCGCTTATTTTTGGTAAAAGTCGAGGGTAAGAAGTGGAGAGAAAGTGGAGAGCAAGTTAATAAAAAAAGGAAGAAAGTCATTTTCCACAAGAATAAATGCAAAGTTTTTTTTATTTGATAAAATTTATATCTCAATAAACAAAAAACGCTTGTTTAAAATTTCCACTTAATTACTGTGGCTTCATCAGATGTTTGATCTTAAATGATAATGCAACACAAGCGATATTATTTAAGTACCTGAACCTATGTTTACAGTTACGGTTACTATACATACAGGTGGAGTGTTCTCGAATTTTGGTTATTGCTTAATAAAGATTTAACAATGGGGAACTACTAAGGTTCAATTGATCATTTAATAATATGTTGTTATCTTTATGTTTGTTTATTTCCATACTTTCTAGTAAATTAAGTTTTTTACTTTGTCCTACATGTAGAATTTCAAGTTTCTCATGAAAAGTATAATTTACCTGAATTAGACGTTTAGAATAATTGGAATTATCTTTATTATTTCTGTAACTTGATTTATGTTCACGTATTCTTTTTTAAATGCTCTTCCTGTTTGTCCTATATAGAATTTTAAACAAGTTCCACGATTTAACTTGTAAACCCCCGATTTGTTCTCTTTTTTGGTCTTTGTCTTATTGTTTTTAATATATCTACCAAGGGTGTTAGTCTTAAAAGCGACCGTCGCACCTTTATTTTAAAAAACTTAGTCACCTTTGAAGTTATTTTTCCTGTATAAGTGAAAGTCTGAAATTTATTATTTTTTTTGAAGTTATTAGAAGGATAAGCTGGCTTTAATGCTTTTTTATATTGTTTATCTTTTACTATTTTATTTATGAGAATTTCATTATAACCAATATTAATTGCGATTTGTTTTATTATATTGAATTCTTTAGTAAAACTTTCATTGCTTAGAGGTATGCTCATCAATGGACAAAACTATTATATGCTGATATTTTATGTGCGAAAGGATGATTGGATGTATTGTGTATTGTAATGTCTGTATGAGATGGCTTATGAAAAATTTGAAAATCGTGTTTATTGTTTTTGACGGTAATTGTTAAGTCTAAGAAATTCTAATTAATTGCTTTATTATTTTCTAATTCAACAGTAAAATTAATATTTTTGTGTAGGTTATTTATATAATAAAATTATAAATAAAAAAGATTTTAATTGTCTTTCAGTACCTGTAAAACATGCTAATATATCAACATATCTATACCAATATATGAAATTTTTACTAAGGGAATATTCATGTATTTTCCTTTCTAAATTGGCCATAAATATCTCTGCTAAAATAGAACTTAAAGGGTTTCTCATTATTAAACCTTTCTTACTAGTATACATAGTCTCATTAAATTCAAAGTCATTTTGATCCAAGCAGGTAGATAAAGCTTCTAAGATATCTTGTTTATAAATCTAACCAACATTATGTTTTGTAAAAAGTTGTTCCACTAATATTAACACATCAGATGGCGGATAGATTTTGGACATCAAAGGATATTAATTTAGCGTTATTTGGAATAGTTAAATTATTGATTTTACTTATTAATCGAAAGCTATTTTTAATACTGTATTTAGGTTTTAAATTACAATATTTTATTAAAATGTTTATTAACTTTTTGGAAAGAACTATTGCTGGGGCTGAAATATAAGAAACTACTGATCTAATAGGCATATCGTTTTTATGTAATTTAATGAAACAATATAATTTAGGGCCTTGAGAATTCATTAGAGATATCTGATACTTTTTTTGTTCGGTAAATATGCTAAGATCTTTGATTACATTTTTCCCAATTTGTGAAAAAGTTCTGTCGAATCAAAATTAATTTTTTCAAATTTATCGGGACTTAAGAAGTTGAGTGTTTTATTAACGTATTGATTTTTATTCATAGCAATAATAATTTTACCTTTATCTGCTCTTGTAAAAATTATATTATTTTTGATAATTTTATTAAGTATTGATTTTACTACAGAGTAGTCGACAAGTGCCCCTTAATATATTCAAATTTGTGATTAATAATTGTATTTGATAATAAGTGTTTCTCAGTATTCGTGAATTGCATATTTTGGGCTGCTAATTTGCATTCAACCTCTTATTGTTCCCTATTATTCTTGCTATCTTTTACATTAAAATGATAAAATAAAGGTGCGACGGTTGCTTTTAAGACTAACAACACTTTTGGTAGATATGTTAAAAACAATAAGACAAAGATCAAAAAAGAGAACAAATCGGGGGTTTACAAGTTAAATTGTCGAACTTGTTTCTATATAGGACAAACTGGAAGAACATTTAAAAAATAATTAATGAGCATAAATCAAGTTACAGAAATCATAAAGATAATTCGAATTATTCTAAACATCTAAGACAGGAAAACCATACTTTTAATTACTTTAAGAAATTTGAAATTAATTTACTAGAAAGTATGGAAATAAATAAAATAAAATAAAGATAACAACATATTGTTAATTGATCAGTTGGACTTGACTTGAGTTAAAATGGATTTCCAATAAGTAACGGCTAGTTCAGTTCAATAAAATTTATATTGTGCATTTCAGTAGGTTATCCTACATCATCAGATATCCGCAGCGTATATATATATATATATATATATATATATATATATATATATATATATATATATATGTATGTCTATATATATATATATATATATATATATATATATATATATATATATATATATATATATATATATATATATATATATATATATATATATATATATATATATATATATTGGTAAGAGTTTCTTGACCTTCCTTTTATATTGTTAATATATATAATTTTCTTGGGTATAGGTCCGAAAAAAGAAAGTAATTGTGACTGAGGTTTTGGTAGTTTCACATATATTGTCAATTTTAAAAAAATATCATTTTTGACGTTTCGGCAGGAACACCCTTGTCTTTCTCAAAACATTTTTTTCCTAAAACCAAAAACAAAACCCTACATTTCACAATAAAAACCTATCACTTTTAACTTACCATGAAACGTAATTAATCAATTTAAAATTAAAATCTTAATAAAGAACAAATTTCACTTATTTTTACGAACATACGAAAATAACAAAAAAGACAACAACAACATATCGTTTGCTGCTCGCTCTTGGGCGATATCACACTGATTTGGATTTTGTTATTTTTAAAGAAAACAACCCATCGTTGGTATGGAAGGGAGGGGCAGTATTTACTTTAGTTATATTATACCGAAATAGATTTTATTTAACACATCTATATCCTTTATGTCATTTATGGCATGTTTGTTTTTTTTTATTTCTATTGACTCATAGATTTCCCTTTTCTTTTTATGTAACTCAGTTTTTAAAATCTTTGTTCGGTCAAAATCGAAAGTATGATTATTTTGTTGTGCGTGTTTAGATAATGCAGTTTGATTTTTCTTATCGTACTAGCCATGTAATCTTGACTGTAAATATTGTTGTGTCTGCCCAATATAAACACCATCACAATCCTTGCATGGTACCTGATATACTATATGTGTTTTTTGAAATTTTGAATTTTTTGTCTTAAGTTTTGTGTAATGTTGATTTAGCAAATTATATCCCCTATGGGCAACTTGTACGTTATATTTAGAGAATAAATGATTAAATTGTTCGGATAACCCCTGTATGTATGGTAGTGACAAGTAATTTTTTTGTTGTTGTTTTATTTGACTGATTTGTTTTTTGGTGACCCAGATTGTTGTAAAATTTATTGATTCGTTTTTTTGAAAACTGAATTGATTAAATGCGTAGGATAATTATTTTTTCTAAGAGCTTCTTTTGCTTTTTCGATTGATTCTCTTCGAAACTCTGGATCTGATAATTGGATTGCTCTATCAGCCAGGCCAATAATGACAGATTTTTTCTGGGTAAGAGGGTGATGGGATGAGTAATGTGTGTATCTACTAGACCATGTTTGTTTTGTATACCACTGTGTTCTGATGGTGTTGTTTTTTCTGTGTAGTGTTATATCAAGAAAACTTATTTTTTGGTGTTTTTCGATTTCAATGGTAAACTGTAATTTTGGATGGTAGCTGTAAATCTATTTCGGTATAATATAACTAAAGTAAATACTGCCCCTACCTTCCATACCAACGATGGGTTATTTTCTTTAAAAATAATAAAATCCAAATCAGTGTGATATCGCCCAAGAGCGAGCAGCAAACGATATGTTGTTGTCGCCTTTTTTGTTATTTTCGTATGTTCGTAAAAATAAGTGAAATTTATTCTTTATTAAGATTTTAATTTTAAATTAATTAATTACGTTTCATGGTAAGTTAAAAGTGATAGGTTTTTATTGTGAAATGTAGGGTTTTGTTTTTGGTTTTAGGAAAAAAATTTTTTGAGAAAGGCAAGGGTGTTCCTGCCGAAACGTCAAAAATTATATTTTTTTAAAATTGACAATATATGTGACACTACCAAAACCTCAGTCACAATTACTTTCTTTTTTCGGACCTATACCCAAGAAAATTATATATATTAACTATATATAAAACAAGTAGAAATAAGAACAAATGGTAATCTAAACCGAACTCAACCAAAATTACGCATAAAAGAGGTAAGTGCGTACGATTCTTAAATTGCCTTAAGCCTAATTTAAAATCAAGCTAAAGGTAAAAACCAAAATATTTCTTTTCGTTTCCTCCCCTCCTAACGCTATTTTGAATTAAGTTGACATACATACATCAGAAAATCTATTGAAAATACCATCAATTTGACTTCATGTTTCTGAAAAACGGGCCATACAAAATTAGTAACTATTATTTATTAGTTTGGTAGAATACTTACATTTACTTTTATTTAAAAAATAAAAAATTTAACCGACTCCATTTTTTTTTTGGGAAAGGAATTTGTAAATTTTGTCGTTTTTCGGCACCTTTTGTAACAAATATTTCTTGAATGGCCCTGTATATATATATATATATATATATATATATATATATGTGCAGAAATGCTTAGTTTATTAAAATAATGATGAAAGAAGAACTACAAACTGCGAATATCTGCAAAACATGGTATATAGAATTAAAAAATTTTCGTCACTTCTTTTGAACCCCTTGTTAATTATAATATTGCTTGGTTTATTTGTTAAAAAATAAGTCATTTTTTAGTAATGTTAAAAATTTTCGTGAACATACGCTCTAAGTAATAAATACACGGGGTTAAACAAATTCATGATTACATATTCGTGATTCACCCTGTATACAAATAACTTTCGTTATTTGTTTTAGTAGTTATAAAAAACAGGTAAATAACCCAGAAGTGACTACTTAAATTAAAATATCTATATTAGTAATATCGGCCACTTTCTAATTTTAACACCTTATATCTTAAATACTAGTCATAGGATTAGGTTGTGTCCATGAGAACTTTTGACCAGAACATCAAGAATAACAACACATAAAAAAATTAGAAAAATTAACCGAATGCCATTTTCCAGAAGAAAAGTGAGAGGTTCTTTGGAAAAAACATTGGGAACTCATATAATAATACTATGTAATATGGATAACAGTAAATATTAATCCCTGGTATAAACAAGTAAGATAATAAATACACAAAAGAGGCCAAAGAGGATAATACACAATGAGTTCTACTGCCGGGCCGGACAAACAAGAGTCGGAATAAAAATGTGGTATACGCAAGTTTTTTTTGTAAAATATCAGGCAATTTTTTAACTGAGGCCAAGTTCATTTTTATTGACATAACATTTACCAACAATAAAAAAACTTATGTTACAAATTAAATAAAGATTCAAATGTAGTAAAAAAGGATTTGCAGGTTCTTTTGTATATAGTAGTAATATTAATAGTAATATTCCCTCGTTATGAATCTTACCTTTTATTGAAAATAATAGAGTGTGTCCCAATTTAGTTCAGTACATAGCCGTTTAGTAACAGATATGTAGTATCTTTTTAAACGTTTTTATTGGGCACCATATTTTCTGCCACCATATTGGATTCTTGCCAATATTTTATCAGTTTATACTTAGGACAAACTTGATTTTTGGGTATAATTATAAAACAAATTAAATACTAAGTTTTTACATTAACAAATACCGCCATTTTGTTACGTCATGTTAAATTTGTACCATTTTATCCCTATATCACATTTAATTTGATATATTGGATTTTGGCCAAAATATTACCAGGTTATCTCCGTTTGACCATTAATTTTTGTGTTAAACTTAAAGTCAAGTCAAGTAATTTTTAAGCTATGCCATGAACTATTAGACAAACAGACAGACCGACAGACTCTAAGGTCGCTAAAACGTGAAGATATGTAAAACCTGAGACAGTGATCTTTTCAAGATTACAAAGAATTTATTTGGCCGCCATTTTGTTTCGCCATCTTCAATTTATACCACAATTTACCAGCTTATCTTTATATCACAATTAGTTATAAAACACAATTTGAAATCAATCCGTTTAGTACATTTTTCAGGCTGAATTTTTAAATATTTTATTAAACCGCCATTTTGTTTGGCCATCTTGGATTCATACCAACATTTCAGCAGTTAATATGTACATAAATGATTTTTGTGCAACATTTTGGAATAAATTGGATAAATAGTTTTTTAGTAATAATGTTTAGGACATTCCGCTAAGCCGCCATTTTGTTTCTCCATATTCGATTTTTACCAAAATATGACCAGGTCACCCCCATATGAAGTAGTTTTTTAGCTAGACCGCAAACACAAAGACGGAAATTGAGAAACATGTTTTTTCGGCATCTATGGACCCTGAAATATAAAGATCTTAAAAATCTCCAAGGATGATTTTATCACGATTTAAACACTTCCGTTTTACGAGGGAAGTAACAAATAAAGAAATCGGCAAATTTACCGTTATTCACAACTTCCCTTGTACACAGCTCTAGGTAAAGGCACACTTATTACAGTTGACTTGAAATAGTCCATATATTAGGACATTAATATTATCTTTTATTTTATATACGTTTGAAACGAAGAGAGAAATGTAGATTTGAAAGCCTCATACCAAATCTAAAATACGTTTGTACATTTGGTATAATAGACCCTTCACTTAATTTTATTTATGGATGTATTATTTTATTGCCAGAATTCCAATCTGACTAAAATATTTTAGAAATCCAGTACTTGGAAACATCGTTATCATCTACAACTTATAAGGTTATAATAGGACAATAAAATAAATGGTTTATATTATATTAATACGGCTCAATCGTTCATTATTTATAATTTCACTAACGACATACGCACTTCTTCAAACCCGATCGCTCTGAAACCACCTAAACGAAAACCATGTTGTAAAATTAATCCTCTACACAGTACCCAGCTGGTTCCTGCGTCTTTTTCTTAATAAACTAACCTTATAAATTTCCCTTTGACACGTAAATAATTGCGCCCGTTCTTGAAATTATATTAATACTATCAGTAGTTTTGATTTATTGGGGCTCCCCATTGAGAAACACTCAGCAGGAGGTAAACCACTGGACTACGCCCCTGTAATCGATTTATATAATGTATTGGCTCTAGTAAAAAAATTGAAATACTCCAAATCAAATATTGATGCAAAATAACGTCTTACATGGTAGTTTTTGTCCAATTTACTGTTAACCATTTATAACGAATTTTATAAATGCTCGAAGTTAAACATTGCGGCAAAATTATGTCAAGAATGATATTTTTTTGTCGATTTTACTGATAATCGTTTATGCGAGTTTTATTAAATAACTAAACATTTCCTGTACATCAATTATTACAATACATTGGGATGTTAATTCTGGTGACAGTAGTTGTAGTAATATAATTTATTTTCAAGGATTTATTTAGTAAACTATCAACCAATGAATGCAAAATTGCTTTGGGAACGTGGTGCCGAAACAGCATTTAAAAAAATTAATTTTAGAAGTTACAAAAAAAACTATATTTCAATTTGTTTGATACACAAATATCCAGCCTAATTCGAAAATGCAATAATATAAAATTAGTTCCATTAAAGACGTTTTCTTTTTAAAGTCTTATATATATAAGAAGAGAAAATGTTCCACGAAAAAGTAGGTTGTTTTTGATTAACTTTCGTTCACCTGAAATCAGTTATGAGGAAACCAACTAGTTTTATGTCTTCTAGAAGCTTTTCTTAATAGCGGAAAATAAGAATTTTTTTGCGGAAATGCATAATTTTTATTTTTCACACTTTAGTATACCTGACATCAGTTACATAAAAAAATTGCTTTGATTTGCAATTTGGACAGTTCTCCTAACATAAAATTGCAAAATGTTTCTGGCAAAATTTGTTATTTCCATTTTACGAGAAAATTTCTATACTTTGGAATACCTAAAATCAATTACATTGAAATTTTGCTTAGTCTGCCATTCCAAACACGTTTCTGAACACAAAAATGCAAAGATAATATAATTAAATTTAATACAATAATTGAACTAAAACTTAAATCGATAACTCAAATAAAAAATTTCCATTTCTAGTTCTAAAATTCCCATATTATTTTCTAATAGAGCTAAGGAGCTTAACCAACGAATCCAACTGTTTTTTTGCAATATCTTCTCCAAAGCTATTCTTATAGTCTATCGGGAAATTCGTCTTACCGAAATATGCTAGACCTTCAAAAATCTTTTCGCCGCACTCCATTGGGACTTTCTTCTTTGAGTATCTGTCCCACCACCAGCGACAAACTCTTAAAACTGTTCGATGAGTATATCTAAAAGTTTGACAAAACTTTGATAGGCTTTTTACATATCAGTGTAGATGATAGAGCCTATTTCTAAAGGTTGTTTTATATTATCAACGAAAATATAGGTATCTCGTTTGTTATTGGGACGTACAATAATATCGTCTGATTTATCGGTAGTCATGGCCAGTACCCAGTGATTCTCCACTATAAATCCTCTTACTAAACTTTGATTCATCAATCTAAAACAAACATTTTTAAAGTATGGTTATATGACACTTTATCGTGAATAAAACTAAACAACTTTCTAAGTTAAAAACATTATTTATAAAAATGATTAGAATATTATAGTTTACTATTAATTATTATTTTTCATTCACGTTTGATTATTAAGAAATAGAGGGATAATGTTGTGTGATCTGTGTTAAAGGTCGGGAACAGGATCTTATTTATAGAATGGCCAATTCAAATAATTAAATTATTTACGTTTGATTATCAAGAAATAGAGCGTAAGCGATATTAAGCCGAATAAATATTATTCATTGATCTATGTCAAAGGTCGGGAAGAAGATTTTACTTATGAAATGGTCAATTGAAATAATAAAATACCTGCACAATTATTCCAGGCCCTCCGATTTTCGGAGTGTGCTTGTATTTCCGTAAAAGAACAGCAAATCATTTTCCGACAATATTTCATCCTGGCTGCGATAGTTGCACTTGAAACTATTTTATTCGAATCTGGTATACCAACGATTCTTTCATAATTAATAATCTGAACAATACCCTAAAATATGTAATAAGGCACATTTTCATAACATATTATTATTACGTATCTACTTAGACATTTATTAAAATTTGAGTAATAAAGTGAATGATTACCTGAACTCTTTCTCTGGAAAAATATGACTTTCCTCAAACCAGGTATCTTTCGCCACTGTTTTTGTAGACTGACAGATAGTACTATCTATGAGAATAATTATATGTCCCAAGATCGGTATCAGTGGAATAATAATTGAATAAAGTGTGAAAAAATATCTACAGGACCTTTATGACCTTTAACTTTGGTCTTGCAATAGGGAAGTCTAGGTAATAAACCTTCGTGAACCTCAAACTCAAATGTTTCTTGCCTGGCCTTTGGCAACATTTGCTCCGAAATTCGAATTTCCGAAATATTAAAAATATTTTGACACTTAAACGTCTTCACAGAAACACAAAAATATTGAGAGTGAAAGAAATAAATTAGATATTTGCAGTTTAAGTAGGTTTTTTAAATACCTAGAGTTTAGTTTTTTATAGCAAGCGAATACCATTGTGATAACCATTGTCGTAAATATTTAAAACATTTTTTCATGCCTTTACACTCGACAAAGGACGGGTGGTGAAATGTAAACACAGTTTAGTTTTTTATTTATCTTTTTTTTAAACTGAGATATGATATATTCAAAACATTTTTTTTACTTCTAAAAAGCCTTCTGAATGTGGAACTTAAAAAATTCCTCCGGAATCTCCAAATATTATTTATTGTCTAACTATAATAAAACGCGGACTAGATTATGTTAGGGTTGGTTAAATTTGCTTTAAAGAAAGTGCGTGGGAGCGCGCAAACAAAATTTACAGCCTATATTAAAACTAGGATTTTTTAACAAGATATGTAATGATATTAAAACCGTGAACTATTATTTAAGTTATTAAATCACATTAATATTTTAAGTTCTACATTCAGAAGGCTTTATAGAAGTAAACTATAATAAAAATGCCAACTAGGTCATGATAGGATTGATGTACCAACAAAATTCTGAGTTTATATTAAAACAAGGATTTTTTTAAAGAAAGGTTAGGAAAGTTAGGTGTTAGGTTTGTTTAGTTTCGTCAATAAAACTATCTTTAAAGCCATAAAACATCATTTAAGTTATAAAATCATATTAATTTTTTAAATTCCACATTTACAAGGATTTATCAAAGTAAAAAAAAATGTGTTGTGAATGTACCACATTTCAGTGAAGAAAAAGGTTAAAAATAAATAAAATAATAATTGACAGTTTCCGTAGATGATTTTTTTAATTTACGGCATTCAAGGAGCTTTACAGAAGCTAAAGAAATATTTGGTGGATATATGACATTTCATCAAAGTTTTAAGGTTACAGGTTTTAGCTATTCTAAAGTCTGGAAAATGGAAATGAAATTTCCTCTGAAAATGGAAATGGCGTATTTACGCAAGATTATTTTTACATTTTTATGTCCACAAAAATGTTTGGAATGCAAAGCAAAACAAAGTTTTTATGTAACGGGTTTCAGGTGTTACAAAGTGTGGAAAATGGAAGTGATGCATTTCTGCATGAAAATTTTTATTTCCTGTTAAGGTGGGGCTCTAGGTAGCAGTGAAAGTAGATTTTTTTATGTACCTTATTTCGGTATTCTAAAGTGTACAAAATTTTCACGGAAAATGAAAACGACAATTTTCCACAGGAACATTTTGGCATTTGAGTGTTTGGAATGAAATGTAAAGCAAAGTTTTCATATAACCGATTTCAAGTACTCTAAAGTGTGGAAATGATGTATATCCGCAGGAAAATTTTTATTTTCCGTTATTAGGGAGAGCTGTTAAAAGGCAATGAATTTTTTTTAAATAAGCTATTTCATGTGAACGAAAGTTGCCCCTTGTTTTTTCATGAATGTTATGAAAATAACAAATACTTTTTTGTTTCAAATTTTGAATCTTTACTTATTCCAAAACTTATTTTTGTATATTGAAAAACTGTGAATAAAGTAAAAAATCGTTATTTTTTAGTTATCTAAATGTTTTTCCAAATCCGTATAATTAAATAGAAATTTGAACATATTGCTCCATGTGATTTACATTTAAACCTGTCCGTGTCAGTTATCCAAACTCTAGTACAAATGTACGATGACGAATATTAATAAACATCACACAATAAATAACGTGAAGGTCCATAGGGTGGAGAGCGGAAATCGGGGGTTGGAAAAGTCCCTTGTCCTTCATCGGGACACGCACCGCGTCTTTACTAATCATTAGTTATCCCTTACAAGCCAAGATGTAAACCCTTTACGTAATTAATCACATAAAATTCTGAGCCTCACAGATTGAGTAAACATCGGTAAATCTCCCTAATATATGTTTGGAGCGGACAAAAACTGACGGATACTGTGACATTTTCAGTAAAGGAAAATTGAGATTATTGTGCAGAGAAACAATTCTGCAGAGACGAATAAAAGCCACATCACTTAAGGAAACAGAGTGTCTGCTTCCCTTAATCGGCTGCTATAGGGTATTTAGGAGTAAAGATCTGTACTAAAAATAATTTCTTTCCATACATTTTTAAATTAACAATTATTTTATAGTCGGAGCTTTGATAAGAACTCAGCGAAAGTATACTTAAATTAACCAATATTTTGCAGAAGTACAATATTTATTAGGTTACCTAAAAATGAAAATTTAAGTATAAGTATTAAGTACAGGTCCTATTTAATTTTAAGTACATTTCTTAAGTACATAGCTAGCATAACTAAATACTTAAGTATTGCTATCATAATGAAATTATTTTTTTTATAAAATAATATCAAAATATTGGTAATTATTATTATGTCATAACTTCTTTTCTAAAACATATGCTATTGATTTTCAGATGATTCTTTTGACCATCACCGTAATGTTTTAGTTTTAACAAAAAAATATTTCATTACAAATGAAGGAAAAATGCAATATACTATATAAAATTAATAAAGCATTATATATTTAAAATAGCATCGAGTTTATAATGTTTTTCTTAATTACCTAATTATGCATTTTTGCATTTGTAAAGCTTTAATAGCAAAAATATACTATTCCACTGTTAAACTGAAGCGTGAAATATAATCATGAACTTGTACGAGTAAGGTCTACCTATGACAACCCTTATCGAGATATTAAATGAACATTTTTTTACGTGTATTGTTGCCAATTTTGATTACTTCATTATATATATTTAAGACAGTGATCTTTATAAAGTTTATCGGAACCGCCTTGTTGCTCTTGACAATAAATGACAAGATATTAGCATTTTAATATTTATTTAGGATATTATTTTGACTTATCAAAACCTGCATTTAATTTATCAAATAGAATTTTTCCCTATATTTTGAAAAACAACTAGGCTCTTATTTAAAAAGCTGAAAAGAAGGCAGAGTTTAAAAAAAACTATATATACTTGGTGTTTGATTAAAAAAAACATAATTTCGTGATCTTTGGAAATTCTGCGGATTAATATAAAATCAAATTACTGTTGTTGGGTTTTTATATATATTGACCTTGCTCGTATCCAGCTAATGGTGGTGCTTATATATTATTAGTTGCCAAAGCTCTAGCTACAATTTATATACTAAAGAATCCGATACTTCTTTATTATATTAAGTAAGTTCAAAATTGTAAACTAGGTATTTTTGGGAGAATTTTAACAGTATTTGAAGTAAATCTTGTCTTTTTTGTGACTGCAGAAACAAGCACAGGTAGTTATTTTTTAAATTCTGCCCGACTTTAATCCTCAAAATCGTTAAGGCCTCAACAATAAAACTTTCCATGAATTAAACTAGAATGTCGTTTGGAATTCATTCTCTTTTGCAGTCATGGTGCCCAATATGCCCCAAATTCTGAACTATGTCTATTTCGTAAATGCACAATTTATAATTTATTCGGATCAGATATGACTTATTGTTGAAATTTCTTATACATTCTACATTCCAGACTTCTAGTTTTGACCATGCATCTACGATGTAAAACGAAAACTGCCCCTGTATATTTACAGTAATACCAATTTTCTTCAATAGATCTTCAGAACTTTCGGAATCGATCTTAGGACCCTCGGCGATTAACAGGTCGATCGCGATGGACTAATTAGCTACTCCTCGGATGTAGTAATCTAAATCCCTGATTAGTTAATGGTTGCTTGTAACACTGCCACTTCTAATGTATATATTTCAATGTTCTTAAATATTGACGCCTTTTAAAGTGCAAAATATAAACAAATTATAAGAAAAGCCTTTCTAATTTAATTTATATTGCATATTCTTAAGAATTTAGAGGGTATGAAAGCAATGCAGTTGCAAGTAGTTCGATCAGATGGTACAAAGTCACTCAATTGAGTCTGCTAGTTCCTTTGCCTTCGATCATTGCATAAACGCCGTCAAATGCAACTACATCAAAACAGTTTTTTATCAGTATTCTATCTGAACTTATGGTACACATTATTTGAAGCTGAACTGCGTATACTGATAAGTACGAAATTAAATCTGAAATTGCTAAATAGTAGCGTTAAATATTTGTCTAACTGCCTCACATTTATGTAGGTTATTAAAGTTTTCCTACTCTGTTTTAGATCCAATGAATCGTTCTAGCTTCCCTTCTTATAAAATAATTTAATTATTTACAAAAAGCTTGTTAGTGAGTACCTAGCTATGACTAATTGTAATAAACGTTATGTCTCTATTTGTATGTGATCACATTTTAACAAATGACTCAAATTGCACATTAATTCACTTATATCATACGCAGGTTAATTCCCTGCAGAAACTGCAGTAACAAATGAATATGATTTTTATCTTGACATCACGACAAGAAAAATTGACAGTTGTACATGTCATATTATCGATTAAAATGACCACACAAGAAGGAATTCGAATTAATAGTGAGATTATGGCAGATATTTTGCAGGCAACGTTTGCACGTAGGCCGAGGAGATTAAGTAAGCATTGTCGTAGTTTTGCAGTAATATATCTGAAATAATATTTTTAAGAATTAGAAACAATTTTGATATTAAACTAAGTGTAAGTTGAACTTAAACGCTTATTTCTTTTCAAAAAATTGATGATTGTAATTTAAAAAATTAAAAGTTTTACAAATTCTAAAAGCTCGATTCATATACGATACAGGATGTAAATGAAAGCAGGGATTTTTCTGTAGAATTTTATGCATGGGCAATTTATTGCAACACAATCTTAGACAAGGCCGTATCAAACATATTTTGTTTTAATTTTTGAACAAAATATGTTTTTTGGTGTAACATTTTTTAAAGAAGTTAAGGGTTATTTTTAAAACAAAACATAAAATTTAGTTAAAATACTTGTTTTAAACTTTGTTATTATATTTGTTATTACTAATACTTAGGTGTATTCTCTTTTTAATCGAGTATGTTTGATTTCTCATTATAGGGTTGAAAAAAATATTTTTACTAAATTTAAACAATAGTACACAGCCTTCCAATTTCTATCAATTTTTAAACATCTCTAACTTCCCTGTTTCTTTATATTTGGTTTTCAGGTTTTAAATATATAGTAAAAACGTGAATAAGAACATTAAATCGACTGTTCCGATTTTTTAAAAATTACTTGCTACTGCAAATGCATAGAATACATGCTTTTGGATAATATGTATACAGGGTGCTGCAAAATATAAGCAAAATTAAGCTTTAAAATATACTCAAGTTGCGGCAATAAAACGAATTAAAAGGAAAAATAATTTCTCTTATGATATCTTTGTTGGGAAAATCCAAAATTCTAATGCATAGGGCGATAGTGCAATTTTACAAAAATGGTTGTGCATACTACGAGACAAGAGGGATAAATCAAAATTTACAAGCCCGCGCAAGCTAGATGAAACCGGACCAAAAATGCTCCTCGGTTGAGAAGCAGCTTAAGAGCCGCTACACGAGTAGTTTTTTTTATCAACCCATAGCGTCAAAATTCGGCTACATGCTAGGCAATTAAGGACAAGAAGAAGAGAGTCTTGTCTACTTTTAAGTGCGGAAATTCCAGCTAGCCTTGCTTAGCCTCGTCGATACTGGCACTGGTCATTGGACGAGTGGAGGCATAAAAATAAATCCGTATCGCTCAGATGGTAGGATTTTAGCTTGAGAAAGGTCAGGAAAAAGATATAAGGAAGAAAATATGAACATAGGGAATACCTAGAATGGAAAAATACCTAGTGAACATTTAGAGGTATAGATATAGTAGAAATAAACTAGTAGGTCCACTCCTCGACAAATCTTTTGATCTAATTCAGTCACATTTTTTCGCGTCGCGCGATCGCTGGTGCATACGGATATGACCGAATTGTTGCGGAGTTTCTGAATGCCACGGCCGGAAGTCGGATACTAGCCACAGATGTATTTAGAAAAATATGGTCACACAATAAAATAAAAAATATTGTTTGATCATTGGGTGAAAAATTACGTGAAATCGGAATATTGTAAAAACATTTCATATAAGCAATATTACTTCTACATCTGCAAGATGAAAACAAATGCGGCAAAAATATTATTTTTTACCTAAATCGTATTAAATGTCTCAAGCTTCTCACAACGTGTAAAAACCAATTCTTATCAAACATTATCTCGGTATGTCTATTAGCTCACGAGTTAATCGGACTGATTTTCGGCATAATCAATCTAGATGAGGGATTTAAAAGGGGCATGAAATGACAAAAAATTTAGTGTTTTCTTATTACGGATTTTTGTGTATACACACCCAATTTGGCGTGTTACGTTTTTAAATGCTTCAGGTGAATTTTCAGATATTTTAGAGATACAAATTCGTTATTTCTGACTTAAATAAGCATATAAAATTGATTAAATTACGAATTTTGGACGCACCCCAAAACAGACTTAAAATTTGACACGTTAAATTTTCAATTTAAATAAAAAATAATTTGTATAATTTATTTAATAGTTCAATTCAGAAAATGGTAGGAGTTTATAAAGAGGAGGAATAAAACATTAAAATATCCTAAAAAATCAACTATTAATATGTTATTGTTTCAGAGATTTTCTACTACCTATATCAATTTTAATTTTAATATCCGAAATGTGTTTTTAGTAATATATCAGTAATAGGATTTTTTATGTATAAATTTCATTGTTATCACATAATCGACATTTTAGCTAGAAAATTAGAATTGAGACTAAAAGCTGGAGGTGACAAAACTCAAGATTTCCTAAATAACTATTTATTATTTTTGGATATACATATTTTAAAATACTACCTATCTTCATTTCATTTTTATAACCCATATGGTCAAGAATGTCAAGCTTCACTGTTTTACGTTTACGTGACGTCAAACCAGGAATGTGTTCAAAATATCAAACAGAAACATATTATATATTTTATTTGAAATGAACCAATTAAAAGATCAAAACTATAATTCATAAAAGAAAATATAAAAGTTTTTCGACGTGTTGAGACACCTAACAGCAGCACACAGTAACCTTCTCATTTTCGCTAATACGACTCTGCCGCAATGCTCGAACCTAGTGTTGTGTCAATCGTTCATTTTATGAGGACCGAATCAATCAGTGACTGATTCCGAAAACGATCGAATCTTCTCAATACCGATTGAAACATTACGACTTGTGTATTGTATTGTATTTTGGTGTTAGTTTAAGTAGTTTGAGCAGTACATATTGAGAATATGGTTTATTAGCTACGTTCGAAAATACAGTTTTGCTCAATTTGTTATAAGAAATCGACTGCTTCGTAATCTATATTTTAGGGATGTGCTTTTACGCGTAAAGAATTAATTTTGAATTTATTACATTATTTACATGTAAAGATTAAAGAAGTAAAGAATGTAAATAATTAGCAAAGAATGTAAACAATGAATAAGAGTGTGTTTGAGAGGCTATGAATTTTAAATAAATTTGAGAAATTAACTTAGTATGTTTTTAGGTTCGTTAATATAATTTCTCAGAAATAATATTATTATTAAAAAAATATATGGAAGTAAGTGCTGCATATTGGCCTACCGATTATTTATCAACTATTAACACATAAAGGTACGTCCAGACCGCTGTCCCGTAGTAGTCTGGCATGCAATTCAATCTCAATCGTTCAAATGACCGCATTCGATATTCGATCTTCGTGGCGAATTGCAGATTTATTCGCAGGTTGACACTGAGGAACGACTGAGAACCGAGAGTATGTCTGGGATTTTGATCTGGTACGGTCGGTCAATCGATCGAGAGGTGATCGAATCGTTATGAACAAGCGGGATTCGGTCGTTCAATACTTTGAAGTGATTGAATTAAAGTGAACGAATCAATCACGATTGACCCACCACTACTCGAACCTCGCTACTCGAACGACGGATCTCAATTGATGCGTTCTACATGGTGCTAACAATCTGCCGAATTTTGTCGGCAGGCGGAAAATATTTGGGAGAGTGCCGCTACTAGTTTATTTCTACTATGGTATAGACACAACCGTATGGTGCAAATTAAAGCAACAGCAGAGCCAGCATGTGCACTAGGTAACGAATATTCAAGAATGATACATAAAGAAATATATAGAATTCCGCAAGCATTTATAAATAACTTGTTTTCACAGAAATGTGCGTATATTATTTTTTCCATTGATATTTTGAAAAAAATTGTTACATTTTTTTCAAATATTACTTTTATTCGTCTGAGAATTTGCTATACTGTAATTCCATAATTATTATTACTAGATACATATTTTTTTAATGCTATGCCATACAAAAATTTAACTAAAAATAAAATTTTGTTACACCTTTGGTGATTCAATCGTAGCGATTACGAAACTTTAAAAAATCCAACTCCGGCCAGCTTGAATAAATTTTAAAGCTTGATTATGCTCATATGTCGGCAGCACCCTGTATATATTTGATATAAAAACATTTTATTTCGTGCCTTAGTAGCAGCAATTAATTTTCAAAAATTAAAGTTTTGTACTCATTACCCACATTTTATATAGGTAATTAAAAAAAACTTTTACTGAGAAAACCTAAACATTTTTAGATTGTTTTTATACTCACCCAAATTTAAACATTCTGATCCTTACAACTTCCAGATTGTGGGTTATATGTAGTTTCCAAATTTGCTAGCCTAGCTCCTCCATTTTTATATAGAATTTAATTATTTTTCATTTACAGCTTAAAAATCCAATATTTAAATACCGACACAAAACATTTAAGTTAACAGTTTCTAGAAACAAGCTTGCCTGCGTTTATAGGCTGTCACCTGTCAGATCCAAGAATCCTTTACACCGCAATTACGTTGGGAAGTTTCGAGACAAAAACAATAAAACTTCAATCACCTCTGATATTAATAATCACCGCCACAGCACCGCGCTTTGCCGATCTTACGAAACATCAATCTTAATTACCGGCTGTCAAAAAGTTCAGAAATTGGGGGTGGGGTATTTTGACGACCCAGTGACGTCGCTAGGTTTCAAGAATTCATTTGGAGTAGAAAAAGGACTGTTGTATTTATTACATTCTAATATATTAATTTAACAATAAATAGACTACTTTTTACAAAAAATGGATAATAGTCAACTTAAAGCAAATAAACTAATAAATATACATTTTACTCAAATGTATTCGAACTACGTTCGGTAACGTCTGGCTATTATCGTCTCATCTGTATAAACGCCAAAAATACATTGAACAAACCTCCCTCGGAGGTATGATATAACAGTTGCGGTTTTGGAGAGACTGCACAAACAAACAGTATATAAAATATCTTAAAAAATATATTCACATAATCAAATATGCGCGAGAAGTCAAAAAAACCCGCAACAACCGGAAATTTGGTATCAAGTTGTTGGTTTTCAAAATTGATTAATAAATATGTGGCTTTTTCCACCAAGCTAGCTATCCCCTGCAGGCGCAGAAGAGTTTTATCCGATCTTCATCTGAAAGTAGTAAAATACTAAATAATAAACCTTAACTAATTAACTAAGGAAAACTAGAGGCAAATTAGGACTCGAAAGGAAAAACAAGTGTAAGTTTTAAATTTGAGTTCGAACCACTTGACGGCACAGGCAGAAACTAATGTGTCAACTTTGTCTCGTCCCTTACCGGCAATCGCTCTCTCGCAACGTACCTCCATCCCGATGATCAACAACTAATTTTTCTACGAGTGTTTATTAGCTTACAAATTAACAAATAGCGCCGTCCACTAGAACCGGGGATCTCCTACACGAAGCCAAGGAAATTGTATGGTAAGCGCCCTTCCCGACTTGTATTTCTCTGTGGAAAAACTCATACCTATGGTTTACTAAAATTTTAGATTTCTCGAATGTTAACGTGTAATTTTTTTATTCTACAAACAGTCCACTTATTTTCTATATTTACGCGTTAACACCATGTATATTGTTACTTTTTTAAACCACATTTCAAAATTCTGATTTTAGCTAGCGCTATCTGCCAAATGGTTAAACTAAGAATGAAATGATTTGCACTTTCCTATTTTAACTTTTTGAGAACTATTGGACGATATAATATATCGGTTGAGCTAGAAAAGACAAAATTTGAGAGTGGGGTCTAAGGCCGGTTTGAAAGGAAGAGTCAGTTGACTTTCAGTTCATTAGTCCAACAGAGTTTAAAAAGCTAAGATAGAAACGAATAAAGCACTTCGTTTTAAATTCAACAGTTTGACTGGTAGAGGGTCCTAAGTTCCTCAAATTGAAAATTGAAAGACGCCATTTTCTCAAAACCAGCAATTTTAGGTATATGATATGTAAAATAATAGTATTTTTCCTAACAAGTGTGGAAAATGTATTTTTCCTCACGCGACTGCAGTTGAGTATGGAAAACACATTTCTCACACGCGTTAGGAACATTTATTTTTCTACAAGTGTGTGGAAATAACCAATGTCCAACAGCCATATTAAAATTTGTATTTAAAGTTTTACATTTTATTGCTTATGTATATAATAATTTGTATCAAATGTGCAATTAGTTGCATTGACCACATTGATGGCCGGTTCCAAATGGTTGTTTCTGCTTGGCATCATATTCTCCCTATTGACCCTAATTGGCGTTATTCTAATTTCTTCAGATTCCATTGTTTGAATATCGGTTTCTGTCGACGTGCTGGGTTTTGAAAGTTCAGATAAATAAACTAAAATTAACTCATGCTTTTCATAGTTGCTTATTTTCTTTTGTAGGTACCATTGGCTAAATATTTTATATTATTTGTGTTATCTTCTTTCCCATTTTTCAAGTAAAAACGAATTAACATTTTTTGCTGCCTCAATAATCTCTTCTTGGACTCCTTCTATTGAGGTTTCAACTACATCTATTTTCTTTGCGATATGGACTATAAATCGTACAAAAAAACCTCGGATACTTAAATTGAATTCTCAAACATAGAAAATGTTTGAGAATCCAAACGTCATTTTTGACATATAAACAAAATAGCATGACTTGGATACACAGGTAGTAATTATATAGGTAAGTTTTATAAGGTAATTAATAAATTAATGGATTATAATAATGTGTATGCTGACCGCGTCCACGGAGAAAGAATATTAATGCTCAAAAAATAATGTTATCTTTAATTTGAATGTCGATTAATGTATCTTTCATTCGCAAGCTACAACTTAACCAAATTGCTGTGAGTCGCGATCTATATTCAACGGGTTTTTAATCACAACAAATTTAACCTGTTTGTTATGTTACCCTGGGGTGCTAATAAAATTTTCCGCACTAGTGCTGAAAAACAAATTTTCCACACTAAAATATGTGTTGAAAATTATATTTTCCGCACGCTTGTAGAAAAAATATATTTCAGTCCTTTAAAAAAATGTAACAATGTAAGGGGTGTAGTATTTCAAAAATGACATCATAACTCTGACACAGATGATGGTTACAACTAAATAATTATTATCAAAAAATCCGGAAACGAATAGATCAATTTGGGTCAGTTTCTCGAAATTATAAACAGTTTTCAAATTATACAATTTTTTCCAGTTAAGTTCCACCCTGTAGATTTAAGGTGATTCTTTACAAAAAAAATAAGTGTTTTAAAATATTGCAAATAAATAGTCTTGTTACAGCTTTTATAAATCAAAATTTCTGACGGGGTTTTCAACCATTGCAATTCTTTATGCTACCTTGTAAGATATTGACAAAGCGTTTTTTGAATAACAGTAGTGCTTAGAAAAGCATTATTTAGATGTACTGTATTCATTATCTGATAAATATTTTGATAAACATAATTGTAAGATATTGACAAATATATTGTTTTTTTACATTATAGCTTCTGGTAGACTGTGCTTTTTCTACTTGGGCAACAAATAATATTAGTTAATTAATAATTATTATATGAATACCACCAACCAAGTTTTTCGTAACATTAGAAGAATATTTAAAAAGTGTCTATTTTTTAATATAAATATATATTAGAATTTTTGAAATAAAACAATCTATAAATTTTACTTTCAGTAGATATTTTTCTATCTTCTGTTTCCTAATATACTGATATTGATGGTTTTATCTCTAAAAATAAATGACAGAATGAAGAAAAACTTCGCCATAAGACAAATGTGCTGAAGGAGCAAGATAACCTGTGTCCTACACATTGGCCTTAAGGCGCATCTTTCCTTAATTTTCCCATTTAGACAAAGGTATCAAACCAAGTATATTTAAAAATTAAAAAAAAATACAAGTTATACTTGTTTCTTTGAAAAAGTTTTTTTTTTAATATTCATCTTATACAAAATCTTTATAACTAGATATAGAATTGGTTTTTTGAATCACTTTGATTTCTTGAAAAATAAGATTGCTATAATAACAAATTAAAAAGTGAACTGGCTCAAATGACCACGCTGTACAGTAACGAGAATGTCCAACTTGACTTAGTAACACCCCTATTTACAAAACTAGCTAGTTGTTATATACAATTAATAGAAAAGAATTTTTCATTTCGGAGGCACGCCAAGTCATGAAAATATCAATCCTTAGTTGTAGAACATTATTTTCTAACATGGGAAAATATTTGTTTCGTAGCAGGTTCAAATTGTGCAAATTTCTTGCCTGTACTCTTTTATAGTATTATACACCCGAAATGTAGCGTAACATTTATTTAAGAATACTCTGCATAGCACTTTAAAAAAATAACATTTTAAGTAGATAAAGAAAGAAAACCTCAAAATAAAATACATCCAGCTCTTCCCCAACACTGACAAAATCCTTTATTAAAACAAAATTTCAAAGTATCAGGATTTATCAGCAACCTCCCTTTATTAACCGCCATCTTGATTGATTGTAATTAGCTTCCAACGATGTTTGTTTTTGATGCGCGCCTCAAAATCCTGCATGTTTTGTTCCCTAAGACGTTCGGCAAAAGGATTAAGAAGTCCCTTTTCTCACTTATTTCCCTCTCTTTCTACTTTGATACTGTACTCTTATACGGGGGACTTTTGTAGATATTTACCAAACGAAAGTCAAGAGAATTATTTAGTAAAAGGTATTATAGAACAATAGAGCAAAACATGACAATTGCCAACTACAATTTATTTATAATTATTTCCATTTTGATATACTTATGTGCATGTTTACATATGTGCGACTGGTGAATATATGCTTAGATATAGGAAGATCAATAACTTAATCAGATTAATTCTATACCTGATGAGATTTCTTGTTGGATTAAAACCATCTTGGGTTTTTCGGGGAGGTGGAAAGCAAGTATAGTACGTCTAGACATTCTGTTGTCGATTTATGTACTATACAAACATATAAAAGTTTAAATCAAGTTAAACATAGAAGAGCATTTCAAAAACATGTGGTGCATGTAGAGCTGAAGGACCGTGTTATTTTTGTAAATTTTGACGTCGAAACTTGAGGGTCATGCAGCAAAAAAGATTTTTGCAACAGAATTTTCTGCAAAGTGAGAAAACTTTCTTTGCTTAATGGATCAGTTCGGGTTCGACTGAATATACGTTAGGCAAGTATCTATTTTATTATAATTTTATTAAAAGCACTCACCCGATAGTGTGTATATAAGAGATATTAGACTATGCGTTTGACGACGGAAAAAAGCAAAAAATAGGATTCAGATTGAAGATGAAGGAATGAAAATACTAAATACTAAATATTTTCGGGATAAAAGTACTATATACTGTATACCATTTGACTTATAGGAGTAAATATTCTCTAATAAAAAGTCTAGGCAAAAATCATACCTCTGGAAAGTGAAAAGCAAAGGAGGAAATACCTTTCTTATTGGGCTCTACGCAGTCGGGTTTTTTGTTTATTTAATAATGTATATTTATTATAGTTACAACAAACTAAATTCTGGACTAGTCTCCAAACCGACGTTTTTACACAATTCGCTATAATCAACTACTCCCTACATTATTTTTTAAAATAATCTTTGTTGGTATAAACGCATAATGTTGACATAGTCTCTACCAATTTTTGCAGAATTGTGGACTATCAATCTTCAATTTTGAGTAATTTTCGAGTATTTGGAGATACCTTCTGTTTTAGCCTCGGTTTTAGCTTAAACAATATTTTTTGTTCTTCTCGGAAGCCTTTATTTGTTTGATTCGTAATTTTCAAGTTGGCTGTTACGTCGTATCAGACGCTTGGTCTTAAAGAACTTCCCACAAAGATGTTTTAGTCACCATTATGGAAGATAATAAATGGAATTGTTGCTGAAGTTATGCAACTAAAAATATTGTTTTAGCTTGGGATCATTAAAATAATAAAGAATTAGGATATTGTCAAACCAAGGCTGACGCTCACGCTTCTCTTAATTTGTCTGATTAAGTAAAAAAAACACGGTTTAATTATTTCACTGCATGCTTGATAGAATAATTGTGGCCAGTGGCATGCGCTCAGGTACTATTACTCAAACCATTATGTCTACATAAAAAGTAAGCATGACTCGATTTCTTTGACTTCATATCTGTTTTTAGCCCTAGAGAACGGCCAATGTAAACATTTCATTTCATCGCCTCCTCAACTATTCATCATTCAACATTTCGTCTATGAACACAAAGATCAAATCCATGGTTTTTAGATTATCTCGAATATGAGTTTTCAGATCGTACTACAGGCAAGAGTTATATTTTTTCACACTGAACAATTGAGGCATGTGACCATTTAGCTTCATAATAAATGCGCAGAGAAAAAGAAAGCTAATAATTATGGCGCAGCTAGAACCTAGTGTTTTTTAAAAGGTTTTAGTTAAATTATACCTGCATGAAATTATATTTGCTTACTAAAATATTTGTGTCAAATTACTACACTTACACGTATATATTCCATAACATTTTTTAGAACAGAATATTTCCTAAAGGTTCGTGATTGTTGTTTTAATGATAATAATTTTAGTTGCGCTTTATGAAACAAAAACGCAATAATTTTATTTTGATTCCCCCTGTAAAATGCATGTTGCGGTAGGGAAGCGTACTTCGTACGTAAGCTCATAGCCCAAAGAAAATTTGTAACAAGTTTTGTTGCCTATATTAATAATTTGCTAAAGTTAAGTCATGCATAGAGTGAAGTTTTAACGATTATATGGAAAATAATACTTCTTATACGATGAGAGACGAGAAAGACTGTGCTTCGAAGATGGCGGACGGCTTTTAGTTAATTAATTAATTAAAAGCAAATGTGCAGGAAAAATTTGTATTTAATTAGCGGGATTTTCCTCTTATACAAAGTGTAAAGTTTCAAGATTTAAAATTTTGTCGATGGAAGTTTGAGGTGAGATAAACAATTTTCAGATTTGTAAAACACACTTGACCGAAAATATAACGAGATTTGTTGTTTTTTTAAGGTATTAATGTAATAACTATTATCTTGAATCTTGTAAAAGAATCTCCTTATATGAATACCCAAATTAAGTATAAAATTAGGTATACTTAATACTCCAAGCGATGGTGACAGTATAACAAGGGTCATTAGATACACTGACAAAATAAGTATAAATATTTGCTTTTTAGGTATGCAAACAAAGTGGCTAAGTTACGAATACGAATATGTGACATTTCCCTGAAAGGTAGGAGAAAATGGGCAAGGGTCATAAGATATTCAAAAAAATCATCCAAGCAGCGTCATTTTAAGAACGCACATTGTATCCGATATGGAATGAAAGGTTAGGGGAGTAACTTTTCAGAAAATTGTCTAGTTATAGGAATTCCATTGCCATTGCTATTCCATATATATATATATATATATATATATATATATATATATATAAATATATATATATATATATATATATATATATATATATATCTTGGGATTAGACCGTGTCAAATTGGAATTAATATCCGATGTTTCGCCTTCGATTGCACGAGACATTTTCAGGGATCTTTACTCTACGGGACCTGAACACTGAATGGGACAATAAAAAAGTTTACCAATCAATTATGGATGTAATTTTTGAAATTTTTACATTTAATTTGTTTTATTTTGACATGCGTTTTCAACGTCTATATTTTAAGATACAAAGAACGTTTTACTAGTTATATCTTTTACTGATAAGACAAAAAAAGAAAGTGTATCGTAAAGCCGGGTGTTTCTTTAAATGAGACTACTATATGTTTCATGCCGGTTAAAAAGATATTTTTTTTTTGATTTTAAAAATAAATAATATGCTGTTATTTATTTTCACCACGCATAGCCTTGGAAAGTGGTAAAAATATATTTAAAAAAAATTGAAGTAGCCATGGCGGAGCTACGACAGCAAAAGGGGGTCATAACATAAAAAGTTATTTTTTATGTAGACCAACAAAATGGCTATAATTAAATTTGCTATTACCTGTTACGAGTCCGAATATTTGAGGTTTAGCTGATAGGTTGTAAAACATTAATGTAAAAACCATCCAAGAAGCGCCATTTTCAAAAATATATACGTACTGGCGTACCTTTTCAGAAAATGTTTGGGAACTAAAAAATCGAGATTCTTAGTGATAACTGAGTAAAAAGACAAAAATGTTTTTTTTATGTAAAGGGAGGGTCATTTAATGATAGCTTATGCTATAAGGATAATAAAAGCCCAGGTAGGATAGGAGACCTAGTGTTGCGATATTTGACAAAAATTAATTGCATGTGACAATACAGATATCCAGATGCTTGTGGAACGAATGCAGTATGAGATGAAAGTTATTTGTGCTTAAATGCTTCTCAGAAAATGTTTGGTTCATTAAAACCCTTAGTAAGATAACTAAGTTAAAAGTACAAAAAATATATATCATACAAGGAGGTCATCAGATCCAAGAATTATTTTTTTTTTAATGTGTGCTTGTAAACCAAATTTAAGAAGCGCTATTTTAGGTACACCCAATGTATGATATATGAAATGAAATTGTATAACTTCTCAAAAATTTGTCGATTTATTAAAATCTCATTGTCAAGAGTCGAGAAATCGAGATTCATTTTGAGATAACGGATAGGTGTGCATACCTAAACGCATTGGGTCCAATTGGTAACCTTCTCCTTTATTTAAGTCGGTTCAAAAGATGCTCAATCCCTGTGAGAGATGAGGTTAGCCTCAACCCGATATTGAATTTGGAATTTATATTTTTGTTAGGGTCAAAAAACGTTTAATTTTAAGGTAAATGAGATAAGTTTTACTGGAGAATTTAATAAGTTATACAACTTTAACAAAAATATAAATTCAAAAATTAATGTCCAATTTTTTAACCGATTTCAAAAACGAGAAGGTTACCAATTCGTCCCAATGTACTTTCTTATGTATGAACACCCATTACTCCAGGATGGTTTGATCAGTTATATATATTCATATATATATATATATATATATATATATATATGAGAAGAGAGTTATCAGATACAGGAATGATTTTTTTAATGATAGCTTGTGTTATAAAGATAATAAAAACCGAGGTTGGGCAGAAGCCATACTATTACAATATTTGAGAAAAATTAATTTGCGATGCCGCCTGCATGTAAGAATACCTAGACGCTGGTTGAGCGCATCCAAGTAGTACCATTTTAAGAATATAAAATGAATGCGTAAATGAAAGGTAATTGTGTAACTTCTCAGAACATTTTCGATTTACTAAAATCTCATTGCCAGGAGCCGAGGAACCTCGTCTCTTATTGAGATAACTGAGTTACAAGACCCGCGTCGAACTTGTTCTTGCCATTTTTATTGTTTTCAATACGCTTGCTATGTGCCTCCTCTGGTACTATCCGAAAAAGTGTATCCAAACTGATCAAACCATCCCGGAGTAATGGGTGTACATACATAAGAAAGTACATTGGGAAGAATTGGCTACCTTCTCCTTTTTTGAAATCGGTTAAAAAATTGGACATTAATTTTTGCATTTATAAAGTTGTATAACTTATTAAATTCTCCAGGAAAACTTATCTCATTTACCTTAAAATTAAACGTTTTTTGACCCTAATAAAAATATAAATTCCAAATTCAATATCGGGTTGAGGCTAACCTCATGTCTCACAGGGATTGAGCATCTTTTGAACAGACTTAAATAAAGGAGAAGGTTACCAATTGGACCCAATGCGTTTAGGTATGTACACCTATTACTCCCGGATATAGTGCCGTAGTGGCCCCAAAGCAAGCATATTAAAAAGAAATAATAGCATGGACAATTTTGGCGCCGGTTTTCTAACTCCGTTACCTCAAAATGAATCTCGATCTCTCGACTCTTGGCAATGGGATTTTAATAAATCGACAAATTTTTGAGAAGTTATACAATTTCATTTCTTATATCATGCATTGAGTGTACCCAAACTACCGCTTCTTAAATTTGGTCTACAAGCACACATTAAAAAAAATAATTCTTGCATCTGATCACCTCCTTGTATGATATATATATTTTTTTGTCCTTTTAACTTAGTTATCTGACTAAGGGTTTGAATGAATCAAACATTTTCTGAGAAGCATTTAAGCACAAATAACTTTCATCTCATACTGCATACGTTCCACAAGCATCTGGATATCTATATTGTCACATGCAATTAATTTTTGTCAAATATCGCAACACTAGGTCTCCTATCCTACCTGGGCTTTTATTATTCTTATAGCATAAGCTATCAATTAATGACCCTCCCTTTACATAAAAAAATATTTTTTGTCTTTTTACTCAGTTATCACTAAGAATCTCGATTTTTTAGTTCCCAAACATTTTCTGAAAAGGTACGTAAGTACGTATATATTTTTGAAAACGGAGCTTCTTGGATGATTTTTACATTAATGTTCTACAACCTATCAACTAATCCTCAAATATTCGGACTCGTAAAAGGTAACAGCAATCTTAATTATAGCCATTTTGTTGGTCTACATAAAAAATAACTTTTATGTTATGACCCCCCTTTTGCTGTCGTTGTAGCTCCGCCATGGCTACTTCAATTTTTTTTAAATATATTTTTACCACTTTCCAAGATTATGCGTGGTTAAAATAAATAACAGCATATTATTTATTTTTGAAATCGGGAAGAAAATATCTTTTTAACCGGCATGAAACATATGGTAGTCTCATATAAAGAAACACCCGGCTTTACGATACACTTTCTTTTTTTGTCTTATCAGTAAAAGATAAAACTAGTAAAACGTTCTTTGTATCTTAAAATATAGACGTTGAAAACCCATGTCAAAATCAAACAAATTAACTGTAAAAATTTCAAAAATTACATCCATAATTGATTGGTAAACTCTTTTATTGTCCCATTCAGTATTCAGGTCCCGTAGAGTGAAGATCCCTGAAGATGATCGGATATTAATTCCAATTTGACACGGTCTAATCCCAAGAACCATAATTTCTTAATATTTTACCAATTTAGTAAGTGGGTAAGTCTTACAATAAAGCATCGGGAAAAACCATTAATTTCAGTTTTTTTATACAAAACCTAGTAGAACATATGCTACTTGGACATTGGACAACTCTGCTGTCTAATCTTATAATATAGACCCTTTGGCTTAGTTTTGGCCTTGCTGTCATTATGCATGAGGAACACGACAGACAGTTGTTTTACTTCCCTCATGAAAGCGAAGTATTGTAATCGTGAAAAAAGCACCCTATGGGATTTTTTCAGATCTTTACGTTTCAGGGTCTCTAGAGGACGAAAAACTACTTATTCGATTGACTTCAAATTTCATTCAAAAATTAAGGATTTTATGGGGATGACCTGGTAATATTTTGGTAAAAATCTATTAAGGCAAAACAAAATGGCGGCATAGTGAAATGTTAAAAAAAGTATTACTAAGAAAATGCTTATCCAATTTGTCTCAAATTTTGCACAAAAATCAAGTATTATGTAGGAATCAACTGGTAAAATTTTGGTACCATTGCAAGATGGCAAAACAAAATGGCGGCTTAATAAAGTATTTAAAAATTCAGCCTGAAAAAACTACTTAACGAACTGATTTCAAATTGTGTGCCATAACTAATTGTAGTATAGAGATGAACTAGTGAAAGTGTGGTATTAATTCATGGCGAAATAACATTTTTTGTAATCTGAAAAAATCACCCTCTCAGGTTTTACATGTCTTCGCGTTTTGGCGTCCCTAGGTGTCAAAAATATGTTTTATCAAGTCCATCGGTCCGTCTGTCGGTTTGTCTGTCAGTTCGCGGCATAGCTTAAAAACCACTCCTCAGATTCGCTTCAAATTTAAGTCTAAAATTAAGGCTCGTATGGGGATGGCCTGGTAATATTTTGATAAAAATCCAATATGCCCGAACAAGATGGTGACCTAATAAAACGTGAACAAATTAATACTAAAAAAAACTAATTATCCAATTTATCTCAAATTTAGCAAAAAAATCAAGTGTTACATAAGAATTAACTGGTAACATTTTGGTGTGAATATAAGATAGCAAAAAAATGGCGGTCTAATAAAATATTTAAAAAATCAGTCTGAAAAAAGCTACTTATTAGATTAATTTGTGCATTTGTGCAAGCATTAAGTGTAATATAGAGATAAGCTGGTAATATTGGTTACGAATTCAAAATAGCAGAACGAAAAGGTGGTCAAATAACATGTTAAAAAAATTTAAGTAAAAAATCTTCTTATTCAATTGATTGTAAATTTTGAAGAAACATTAAATATAATATAAGGATAAACTGGTGCGAATTCAACATGGCGAAACAAAATCGCGGTGTGTATCAATGTAAAAATTATTTATAGAATTCATTTTAAATTATGCGCCAAAATAAAGTGTGGCATAGGTAGAAAGTGGTAAAACATTGGCGGGGATCCAATATATTGGAACAAAATAACGTTCAATAAAAATGTTTGCCAAGACAGTATATATGTGTTCCTAAATAACTATGTACTGAACTAAATTGGTTCACACTTTACTATTCCTAATAAAAGAAAATATTTATAATGAGAGAAGTCCGGGTAAAAGAAACTCACCGATTTTTTCTACTTAAAATCGTCAAAAATTACAGGTTAAAATATATAATCTATATATTTAAAACACTAAGCCAGATTGTTCATCAAGTTCGTGAGAGAGTTGTACTGCACCAATTTACATGAGTAACCATCTGGTTACCGAGACCTTTCAACACCATTTTTTGTATGGTTTTAGTGCGTATTATTCTATAAAACCAATATGTTTTTCTTCAATAACATTTCTGACAGATATGGTGAATGCGCCCCATATTCTTATAATTCCACTAGAATCTCATCGCGCCGTCTAACGGAAAATACAGAGCAAGGTCAACCATGCGAGCTAGTATGCGATAAAAAGGGATAATTCTAACTGGCTGACTGGTCCATATTCTTGCGTAATGTTTTAAAGTGCCACGATGTCATCGAATCGTCATAACGCCTTCCTCCTCAGACTTAAGCTTTTAGTTTTATCTGAAAAGAGAAAGTTTAGTTGGTGGGCAGTTATCTTCTGATTTCTGTAACGGTAAGATTTTTTGCAAGGTAAGCTCTGGTTGGAAGATTGAAGTGTTTCCCAAGTCTTGGTCTTTGTAAAGGTAGGCGGTTATGCTCCTATCCTCCGATGATCGGCTATTCGGTAATAATCCACAGATCTGTGATAGTTTGGAAATTATCGATGTTCGAAATATAAATACAATCGGTTTATATCGATTTCCGAAAATCTGTACTGTTTTGTTTAAATTTTTTTATTTCTACATAGAAATGCCGAAAATTACAAGTTAAAATATGCATGATTAAAATAGATGATTCTAACTGACTGATGGGAACCTGTTCTTATGTGATGTTATAAAGTGCTATGATGGCATTGGGTCTGCTGGATCAGGAGTTCTTAAATATGAGCTGTGTTAAAACTTATGCATAAAAAGTTTAGCATATGTGAAACCGTTTTATGAAGACATTAAAACATTGTTAATTGAAAAAAAATACGATGCATTTTTCATTTTGTTTGCGATAAGTAACTTGATGAACATAATCCGACCTTTCAATCTCGTATAATAGAACGATAATAAATACGAGGCAGTAAAATGTAAGTTTAGAATTTACTATGTAACTTGTTAAGACAAAGAATTGGCCACTGAAGCTTGCACACCATATTTATTTCCGTTTTATTCTATTTGTTTTAAATACCCGTTTTATTTTGCTTTTATTTCCGGGATGGTACCAAATACTCAATCCTTTTTACTTTTCAGTTTCACGTTTAATCTAATAACAAAAATAGCCTTACCAAGGGACCATCCAAAAATAATAGAAAAATTAAAATCTCCTATAATAATACAGTAAAATAAAAGTGTATTGAAAATTACTCTTACTGGCATAAGACCCCATCATAAAAAAATGTTGGGATGAGTTAAGTGTGTTTTTTTTTTCAAAACCATCTAATACGTACTGTATAGAGTGTACAGAAAAAGGTTTTTAAAAAGTTGTTAGACATCTAACCTCCTAAGGGTTTATTATTGATTTTCTTTCCGAGATTTCTGCAGATCATTCGTCTACGGATCTGTGGGCCCCTAAAAACATGTTCTCTCATTTCCGTCGGTCTGTCATTTTGTTTCTATTCGGAAGTTCAAACACTACAATATGATGGCCTTACAAAAAAACCATTATTAAGCAACTAATTATCGATGAATGGCAGTCTAATGAAATGTTGACAAATTCAGTGCCAAAAAACTACTTATCCAATTGACACGAAATTTTGCACAAAAAACACGTGATAAAGTTTCACTGGTAAATATTTGGTGTCAGTCCTATATATGGCAAAACAAAACGTCGGCCTAATAAAATGTTTAATTATTCGATAAAAACAATAATAAAGCGCATAATTTATATTTTGTAGATTACGTAAATAATGCCATGAAAAAAAAATTTAAATATATTAGAGTTTATACGTTTTGTATAAAGTTATCACCAAATAATTATATGCATATAATTATTTGGTATTTATTTTTCTTCTATAATAGCATTTTTAGATAAGATATAATGTTATATAAGTTATCTATGACACATGCGCTTTGCATTATGGGCCAATTATAACCGCTACCTTATGATATAAATAAACCATTTGAATCAAGAGAGTTTAAATACCTATAAAAACGTATATTATTTCTAAAGAAAGAGTAAATATTTTAATAAAGTATTATATATTTATGTATATATTCCATTGACTTTTTAGTTCGTAGAATTATTTTGGGTTTGTATCGGATTAGATTGAAAATTTAATAACATTTCGGTCAATACCATATATGTTTTAATTTTCGCATTTAAACAAAAATTAAATTGAACAATTTAAAACCCTTAAAAAACGACAACGAGCTTTATAAAACTTATTTATGAAGTCAATCGTCTCATTCAAAACATACAAGTAGTCGCAAAAAGGAACGGACCGCATGTTTGTCTTGACATAATAAGAAAATACTTAGTTATTTCTAATTCAAAGAAACTTATTTGCAACGTTTTTAAGATATCCTAGTTATCGAAACATTTGACATAAAATTTTTAGAAATAAATAATAAGGATCATTGGCAAAAATACTGCCTATTCATTACTGTGTTTTTAAATAAAATACTACTTATTAATTCTTTATATATTAAAAACATTTGAACCTATTTGCTACATAAAATATGTTTAGAACATTAGAAAAGTTTTACAAAATATATAGCGCATTTGGTTAAACAAAAATAAAACATGTTGAAAAACATTTCCTGAAATTGTAAAAAAATCGTTAAACTGGTTTTCCCCAGTACATTCCTTCTTATGAATCTCTCCTTTTATCAGGGACACTGAAGCATATAGGTATTAAATAATATGTACACTGTACAGTACATAAATAAACTGATATCTTTTATTTCCTTATTACATTGAAGGATTCATTCAAATGTTTTGAATATATAAAAGTTCTTAAGAATTGATTGATTTTAATAAAAAAATATTTAGGCTAAAATACACCTATGTATTTTGTTTCTTAATTATTAATACTGATATTCCACCCAATTGTATATCATATTAGTTAGTACTAGTAACGGCAAGACGAAAGTTTTTTGATTAGAGTAAGAAAAAAGGAAAACTAACAATAAGCAAAGCCAAAGAAATTGAATATTGGCGTCATCCTGAGCCAATTCCATGACTTTCTATCAAAAAATGTTAAAAAAAACTATCATTTACAAAAAATATAAGTCAATAATTAATTAATGCACCGAAGAATTTAAAAGGAATATGACAATAAAAAAAAAACTCTGTCATATTTAAAACCAATGATAGTTTTTCAATAATAAATAAAATATTTAACGAATTAATCTTTTCTTCATATATATTTAGATAAACAAAATTGTAAACTTTTAGAAAACATTATTCACGCAACGTTATTCTCAAAGAAACAAATAACAGTTGCATAGCAGCATCTGAATGATCTAAAAGCTAGTAGTAGTAGTAACAAATGTGCTATAACACACATAGTTGGTCGGTATAGTCGGTTAGTAGCAACACCCAGAATACAGAAACTCTTTTTGGCATTAGTGACGTTGCGAAACGAGACGATATTAGGGCTTCATCTCGTCTCGCCTCTATTTTAGCTAATCTCGTCTGGATCTCGAAATTTTGGCGAGATGAGACAAGATTAGGGTTTTGTATTGTGTCGATTTGAAGTGCTTAATCTGTACTGATACATTTATTGCGAACTAACTATTTGTTTGATAATTTACAATACATAATTTATCATTATACAAACTGTTAGCTTGTATTAGCAACAACCGTAATCTTTAATGACAACGTTAAAACGTTCTTGAGACACTGCTTTATCTCAGTGACTATAAATAGTATTAAATGTAAAAGATTTTTAATACAGAAGGTATTTTTATATCTATTGGGTGTTTTGTCTTTTTTAAACGGACCACCTTTCTTATTTTATGTCACACCTTATATATTATTTAATATGTGTGAACATTAATTTATTTTTAAGTTATGTTCAGTATAAAAGCGAAACTTTGATACTCTGAGACTTTGTAGGAGAGGAACGGCTTTACTTTGAGTAACATGGTATCGACCTCCTTACCATATTTTTAAAAGACTACTTGACATCAACTTTCGCTCGGAAATATTAGACATTCTTAGTAAGTTTTAAAAAGAATGTTGGTGACCCGCTCGGAAAAACGAAACACGCCATAGATATGAAAATACAAAAAAATAAAAATTTCTTTTCTATCAGATAAATTTTTATATTTATTATTTTTTTCTATCTCTTATCGTTTCTGAGGTAAGGTGGTGTCCCAGAACAAACGGACCACCTGGAATTTATTCTTTACGTTTTGGGATGTTCTGATAAATTTAAAATATTAAAAAATATTTTAGGGTATTATTACTAGCCATTTTAAACAAAACAATTCATTTCCGTTTAAAAATTAACCATCAAAAAAAGTACTTCTTAATTCACTTGTTATATAATTAATATTAAAAACATATTGGCAAAGTTCTGGAATCCATTTCAGTATTTTAAATAGATAAGAACCTTTAAAATCTTGTTTTTCTAAAGTTTACTTATGTTTACTTTCACTATGAATCCTTTTCAAGACAATAGAGTTTGGGAATTTTAAAACGTAACACTTAAAATCGTGTTTCCTAAAGCCGGATAGGTATTCCATTTTAAAGAGACTACCACTCTCTGCCTCAAGAGAAGAAAGTTATAACTAAATAATTGTAGAATTTGTCATGGAACTTTGAATAGAAAAGGTATCAAAATGGAGCTGAAAACAAATTGTAGGTTTGCTTCCAAAAATTGAAAACAACGCAAAAGACTATCAGTTTTGCGAGATATCAGTCTAAGCTGTATTTTTTTTTAATCGGACACACCCCCGCCATCACCCGCAATGCTGGGAATGTCGAGGGTTTACTAATGTTACTAGTATAAGATATAATAGCGCCCAGAGAGAAAACTATCGAACTATACATGACCTTTTTTCGCTCTGGCTCTCACTTGCATATGGGGGACCGTTGTAGAAAATTGGGGGAACTCAAAATGTGTAGTTACGCCACTGGGGCACCCTGTATATTATATATTCATAAAATGGGTCTCTTCTTGTTGATTATAAATATACCAACTTTGATATCTTTATCCGAAAAAATTGGGTAAACTCCTGCCATAAGTGGTAATGTATTCCCATCGACTTCCTTATGTAACAGAGCATTTTCCGTCTCTATTTAATATGCTGCATTCTTATAGTAGAGTTTTTCTAAAATTTCTCGGATATCTTTAAATGTAAAGGTATTAAACCTAGTATATTTATAATCATCAAGAAAAAGCCCATTTTATGAATATATGAATATATAATATACAAATTATGGTATCTTGTAAAACTTATATTTTTTTGTTTTCTTTTGAATGTTTAAAAGAAAACTTGTTAAGCAACCCTATAATTTATTTTGTTTTTGATAAGGCTAACTTTAATACTAAAGGAGATATGGCAGCCTGTCATAAAAACCTACCCCGTTTCTCTATAATTTTCGATTTTTTAACTCCAATTTTTTTCAGATTATTTATCAGATTCCCCTGGATGGAGTAAATTTTAGATTTTAGTGCTACGCCTTCTCCAAACTCAATTTTGAAATATTATGTTATTTTCTGATACAGCAAAAAATGTGCAAACATCACAAAAACAGATCCCTGTTCGCTGTCAGTCTTTAAATGTATGTAATAATTTGCTGTTGCAAGAGCCCCAGATAATGAGGACTGCGAAGAGCCAGTTCTAAAGATAAACTAAAATCTATATTTCTGGTAAAATCCTAAGTTATGATTTGCCATTTCTGTTACAGTTTTGTAAAAATACGTTCGTTAATAGTGTCCTGGGCGAAAATTTTGTGACTTTTCTTACTTTATATTATAAACATTCATTTTTCGTGACTACCTTTAGAAGTGACTGGATGTACAGTAAGAATCTAAAAATTAGATTTATTTAGGTAGATATTTAAAAAAAATTACTTATTGCTTGCATAGAATTTCTATTGAAATGCCATTGAATACACTTAATTGATTATGGAACTTCCTGAACATTGCCTGGAACCCGTAACGAAGCACTTTATTTCCTGGTCTAACCTTAAGCCATACGGGCACGTACGATCTGATCCAAGACTGTTCTGTTCGCAGTAGGTTGCTAGTTTACAGGGGCGTGCAGTCCATGGAAGCAAGGGAAGCAGTGCTTCCCCAAAAAAAAATTACAAAACATCTTCTTAAATGTAATTTTTGAAATAGGAAACCATTAATTTAATTTATATTAAAAATGCTAAAATATTATCTTAATCATTAAGCCCATAATAAATGCAGCCTTGACTCCGACCGAGCGACAATAGAAAATTTATGGTGGAAACTTTCCACCGGCTGTTTGCATTTCAGTCGCGTGCTTTAAGTGGGGGCGGAAGCTATCGTTGGAGTAGGTTCTTTTTTTGAACGGCTATCCGTGTGTTGTGTGATACGTCCGTCGCGTCGTGCATGGTGCGATATGGAAGACAATAATACGGACGTGGATATGCAAATACCGTCAGCTTCGGCTGTCGGTAATAACGTTGAAAATGTTGGAGAATTTGGTAAGAAGAGTGTGTGTGAATGTGTAGTGTGTGTCTTAATAATAAAGGGATTTTCAACATTAAACTTCACTGATAAGCTTCAAATAATTTCCAAAGGAAGGGCAAAATCGCCTATGAAAAATTTAACCACAAAAATGAAAAACTGTATTAGACATTTTTATCAGGGAATAACAATAGGAACAATTTAAATGGCTAATAGGGTGTGAAAATATAAGTAAATTATTTTGTTGGCCATGTTTAGTTTTTGAAAATGAAAAAGGTCTCTGGAATAAAACTGGTTTTTCCGATTTAAACAATTTCTATAAAGCTGTAAAAAGACACATTATGTCCAAAGCGCATTTGCAGGTCGTCATAAAAGAAAAAATCTTCGGGAAAACCAGAATTGAATACGCCCTTAATAAACAGTTAGAAATTAGTCACCGCCAACACAATGAACTAGTCGATAAAAATAGGCAAATATTAAGAACACTTATCGATGTTGTTTGTTTTCTCAGACAGTACGAATTGGGATTTAGAAGTCATGACGAAACAAGGGTTTCTTTAAATGGAGAAAATTTTCAAGATGTGATTTTTAGGTTTTAAGAATGTGTCCGAAAATCGTACAGCAGATGCATTATATACCGTAGTTTATAACGTTACTAAAGAGATTAATGGAGAGAAAAAATTAGTTGCTCAGAGCTATGATAAGCTGCAGTGATGGCAGGACAATTAGGGGGTCTGCAAGCTAAGGTTCGAGACACTTTCCCAAGTGCTGTGTTTGTCAATTGTTTTGCTCATAAATTAAATTTAGTTTTATCCCAATTTATCAATCACATTAAAAAGTGTAAAGTATTTTTCGTTACTTTAAGTGGAATGGCTTTTTTTTTCCAAGTCAACAAAACGTACACAAGCTTTGGACTCCATTGTCCAGAAACGATTGCCCAAAGTAGCTCCTACTAGGTGGAACTATAATGGAACACTTGTGTTAACAGTATCTAAAAATCGTGAATCAGTGATTGAACTATTTGAGAATATAATAGAAAATAATGAAACGTGGGACTCAGAAGCAATAAATAGTTCGAGGGGGTTTTTGGACTGTTTGAAACGAGATTTTAATTTTAATTATTTTTTGAACATATTTTCAGAAATATTTCCGGTTTCGGACAATGTTTTTAATATATTACAAACTAAAACAAATGATATTGCTTTTTGCCTAAAAAAAGAGGATGATTTTAAGTCCACGTTAAGCCAAAAAAGAGATGACTTTGACCTATTTTGGGAGAAAATGATGACGTTAAATGTAGAGCCACAAGCCAAGCGTCTTCGAACAGACAAGGTGGGAGATGTTCAAACATAATACAGACGCCTCTTTTATGAAATAGTCGATTAAATTCTGCAACAAATAAACTATAGATTTAACGGTTTAAATCATTTAAAATTCCTCGAGCTCTGCAGTTTTGATGCATTTAAAGGAAAAACTTTTCCGGAAGATGCATTTAAATCTCTTCTTCTTCATTATGGCCAGTTCTTCGACCGAGTGTTACTGCGATCTGAACTAAAAGTGATTTACGAAACTGATAACATTAGCGCAACAAATAACGCTAAGGAACTAAAGCAAAGAAGTGTCGAAATTGTGTGAATTAGTATTGACAATACCTGCCACAAGGTCATCAGTAAAACGCAATTTTGCAACACTTAAACGTATAAAAAATTTTGTGAGAAATTCAACGGGGCAGGAGAGACTTTCGCATACATCGCTGTTGTCCATTGAAAATAAACTTCTCCAAAAAAGTCGGAGCATCGACGTTTTTATGATGACGTCATTGATGAATTTGCAAAAAATGATCGAAGAATCGAATTACATTACAAATAGGTAAGTTTCCAAAAATTGCTTCCCTTTCTTAAAATTTCACCGCACGCCCCTGCTAGTTTATGTATAATAGTCGTCAAAAAGGAAGCCAAGCGGACGTTAATGGTAGTTTGGTTTTATAGTGCGCTAATAGAATAGACAGAGCATTCATTTACAATATCATGAGCTCAATACACAAATAACAATCTTCGAAATTTACGAGATTATGAATGATTATAAAAAATTATACTCTAATATTCAATCGTTAGATTTTGAGGTTAAACCAAACAAAGTAAGGAATGAAAAAAGGATCGCGCTAAAATATCATGGACAAGTGGCTTCGATCAAATCCCTAAAAAAATTAGTATATCGTAGTTGCAACTGCAACAAAATTCACTAATTAAATTTTGCCCAAAGCCCATATAAAATACATTGTCAAAACACGATGACACAAAATAAGCATTTTTAATACACTTAAAATATAATACTTTCTAAAATAAGAAAAAACTTTTTATGAACAAAAGCCCGGAAATCCTTTGTTCTCCATATATAGGGTGTTATATTGTAATCGCTATTCGCCTCATATATAGGACATAAATCTTTTTCGAACCTAGGTCTATAAAAAAATGTTTTCTTATTTTGGAAATTACTATAGTGTAAATATGTTACTGTTGTTGTAACAAAATCTTTCAAGTGGGTTTCGAGTGTTTCGGGTGTTAAGCTTTGCTCAAATCCTATAAAAACTACATAGGGAAAACATGACGAGATAAAATAATATTTTTTAACATACTTAGTGTATATTACTTATAGCACCTCCAAAAATTTTATAGGAATATAACATCTTACATACCAAGAACAAAGCATTTAGGTATCTTTGTTTATATAAATTTCTTTCTTAATTTCGAAAGTATTCTACGGTAAATATTTTAAAAAGCCTTGTTTTGTATCATCCTGAATTTGGGAAAACTATTGCCCTATATCTCAAAAATTGCTCGAACGATTTTGTAGCGGCAATAGCAGACCAAAGCCACTTTTTCGCGCAAAATATGTCTGTGATCCTTATTATAAAATAAATGAAGATCAGAAGGAACAAAATTAAAAAAAAACAGTCGTGGTTTTTGATATGCAATACTTATAATTACAGAGATATTTAGCAGAATACCCAAAGTTCTAATACTAGTTATTAAATCTTTTAGAATATCTACTACATGAAAATGGATATCCGATGCATATTTAATACATTTTGTTTGAATCTCAGGTACGTTAATAAAGGTAACATGTATCACCACTTTATAAAAAAAATGTTGGTAGTTATGTGGTAGTACCTCCGTTTGATCTCTGCGGGAGATAATGAATTAATTATTTATTTGCCCGTGTTGGTATTTTATGGTCTTTCAAGTATTTTTAAAGGAAGTGTAATACATTAAAACCATTGAATAGTACACTTCGCATAAATGTGTATGTGGTACGATTGAATTATACCTGACGTTATAAAAATAATGAGCACGAAATTGGTTTCAAATGATAATCATTCGTAACTATACCTAAATATTTGCATATCATAAACTAGATTTCACACATTCTTCAATACAAGTTGGGGTAAAAGTTTAAATGTAAAATAACAAAATGAAACAATTAAGCATTTTACTATTTTCAAATATTATACTGACAAGGTAAAAACGTATTTGTTTTTAAGTTTTATTAGGATAAAAATAATCTAAAATGAAATTACAGTACTTGAACCAGATAAACGACATTAATCAATTTCTCGCCTCTAATTCGGCAAATCTTTTCTCGGTCTCGACAACATCTTGTCTAGCTGGAATGACCTAGAGAATCTCGAACTCGTCCCGACGCACACAGGGACAGATTGCACATGTACGACGACAAAATTACAAATATGGTTTTATTATTATTATTATTGCTTTATATACATCACCATGAAATTACTTTCTGACGATCTTTATATAAAGGGAACCTATGTGAGATGCATACTGTAAAAACACAGACATATGAGGGAAAATATATTCTTTAATAATGTACAAAAACCAAAACAAAAATAATTACCATATTTCAATTTGCACCTGCAGAAATTATATATTTCTGCTATTATACATATATCTTTTCCGGCCAAGAACTTTTGATAAAGATGTGTGAGAGCGCATTTTTATCGATTTTTAGTATCTACTATATTTCAAATAAATCTAACTTTCCGGTTATTCATAGTCGTCTGTATAATATCAGAATCTTCATTGTCGTCTTTAACCTCGCTATCAACTATTCCTTCCACTGGATTTTCACAAAGGAAGTTAGGCATTCGAAGCATTCCTAACACAGTTTCGTTCAATATTTCGCTACTTTTTTTTGGATTTTTTTCTATAACCGGTCATTAGAAGTTCAGAAGAAACTACCAACCAGTTAAAAATGGTTGGTTGTTGGTGTTGGTATCTATTCTTAAGATCTTTCTGGAGTGGTATTGCCGAAGTTGTTTGTATCTCTTGTGGCTTGTTTCTACAACCTCTTCTAATAATTGGCCAACTGGAACTTGAAGAGATTTTGTTATGTCAGCCCCGTGCATCAGTAACTTGTGGACACTCGCACTCATTTCATACCAGCCGTAAAGTGTGGTAGCCATTTCTTCGGTTTCAATAAAATTTTTAAATATTTCTTCATTTACGTAGTGGCCACATGATACATCTATGAGGATATCTGATATTATTTTAATCAACTCCTTATCGACATAATTTAGAGAACGACATCAGGTTTTTTAAAAAACTTTCGAGCCGTGTTCCCGTCACTACTGTTTCCCCCTCCCTGTTTACGTAGATCTGCTTCTAGACCCATTTTTTTTGTAAAAATCCTCGCTTATCTTATCTTTACTTTTCTTTATTTGTTCTTGGGCTCTCTTCCTCTGACTTGTCATTGTTTTAATTCCAGTTTATATGCTATTTGTAAAAGATATTCATAGCATCTAAGGTATGCATGTAATACAGAAATGCCAAAAAAAAAACCAATTGCTGTCCTCAAGGCAATATGCTTTTAGAGTATTGATGAGTACAGGAAATTATATTCAGAAAGTAATAGAATAGACTAATACGGTAGCATATCAGTTGCTTCTAAAACAGATGAATAATTACGGAATAAGAGGAACTATCTTATCATTCGTTCAGTTCTATTTAGTCAACAGAACTCAGCAAGTGAAAATAATAAAACCTAAAGAAGAAAAATAAATTGGTGTGCCGCAAGGTATCGTCCTGGCCTCGATATTGTTTTCTTTTTAATAATGTCAATTTGGCTAGGTCGAGATCCATTCTCAATACCTTGCAGAGACATATTTATGTTATAGTTATATTTTATATTATAGGATATGCTGTCGTTATAAATTAAGAATAGGGAAATACACTACATGCTCTTATTAAGTGAATGGATAAAGTCAAACCTGACAAACAGAATCCACACATTTAATTTTAAATCTGCAATTTTTGGAGAACTTATGTATTATTCTTTTTTTTTATCAATTTTTGGATACTTGAATATTTCGTTTTATTTTAGCAATCATCTACAGGCTAAACTATTTAGTTTATTAAAATAATTTTGTATTGAAGCCATTTTACTCCCAATAAGCTACGATCGTGGCTTAGGGTTGCTTGTTACCAACTAATTAAAAACTATAAAATTACAATTTTGGCATAAAAAAATTCAAATTCGAAAAAGGCCAGATTTTCGTGAGTGTGACAATCAATAGATTCGTCTGTAACCAGCAAGTGTTCTTAGTTAGGTTTTCCTAAAAAAACACAATTGCAGATGTAATACAAATTTTATCCAATATAAAAATAGTAGTTTTATAATTCATCGTAATAGATATCAAGAAGTATCGATATACTCGAAACACAGGTTAGGCCAGTGTAAACGAAAACAAGCCCGATTTCTCATAGGACTCAAAATTTTAAAAAATCTCTCGAATCCGACGATTTTATTGTCAAACGAGAATCTTTACGCCTATATTTTCGACCGTCGTTTCAATCCCTTAGCAGGGGTGAGAGTCATCCCTGAAATTTTGAATCTGCTGAGGGGTCAAGTGATACCTCACTTTAAAGGGAATAAAGTTTTTTTTATAACGATTGCTAACTTTGGTATAGTAGTTTTCGAGGAAATGCTGTTTAAAGTGATAACCAGTCTAAATCAAAGGTGTCGTATTTTTTCGTTTTAATTTATTCTTGCGCAAATCTAACTTACTTGTTACTTTACTGAATGTTCAAAATATTGACCTCCGGTTTCCATACAGTAGTAGAGATTTTGTTCAAACGGGCTCGGACACTTTATAAAGTATTTCTGGGATAATTTGCTAACATTCGTTGATGATTTGTTGATGTAAGTCTTTCAGGTAACCCCACAAAAAAGTCTAGTGGGTTTCAGTCCGTGACTTTTTAGGCCTCTCCACTGTCCCTCTTCTTTCAATTCATCTGTTAGGAAATGTTTTGTTCATAGATTCGCAAACAGTAAAAGCATAGTGTGGATGGGCTCCATTTTGTTGAAATGTCAATTCATTCTCATTGTAATGGTGATTTTGTTCCCGAATTTCTGTTAGAGCTGGAACGAGCGCATTTAGTAAGAGTTGTAAAAACATCTCTCCCGTTAGATTTCCTGGTAAAAATAAAGGACCAACCACGAGATCGCCATAAATTCCAACTCAAACATTTAATTTTTTGCGGAATTTTCAGTATATTATTTTTGGAATAAGTGTGGAATGATAATTATGATTAACAATCCCATTCACAAGAACCGAACACTCGTTTGCTTCTTGTGAATGCGTGTTATTAATTAACTCATAACTTCGCAAAATTGCACCATCTAATTTTTGCTCAATATAGATTTTTGTATAGGTGAATTTTATGGTCTTTTAAAATCCTTCGAATGCTAGTATAACTTATGCCGGAAACGGCTTTTAACTTCCTTATACTTAAATTAGGATAGATATACTAATGCTCGTATGCTTATCGGGAATTGCTTCATTAAATAACTGAACTGTAATATTAGCGCATCTGTCTTTTCATAATCACCACGATCAATGTACCTACTATGAGAAAGTTTCATTCACTTTTGAAAATAATCTAACTGCAAATGTACAACATAAGATTGAGAATCGAATCCCGATTGTTGTTGAAAATTGAATTATTAGAAAATAAAATAAAACGAAAATTAGGCTCGCTATCATAATAAAACAGCATTTTCTCAAAAAATACCAGACCAAGTAAAAAAAAATAGAAAGCGTTATAAAGAGAATTTCATCACTTGGCCCTTAATCTGATTTAAAATTTAAGGAGTGACTCTCACCTCGACTATTGAATATACCCAAAAAGATTCCCCCCTTGAAAACAAAATAGAGTGATTTTTTAAAAATTACTATGGCCCAGGAGATGTTGATTCGTTTTCATTAGCCCACCCTGTATATATATAACAGGCGATTCTAATATACAGGGGGTCCCAAATATAAGCAACTATATCACGTTAAATCCTGTATCATCTAAATGGCTGATTTTGGCGAAGAAAATAAGTACACCAAAGAAATATCTATGTCCCTCTAGATATTGATTCAAAATTCAGCCCGATACATATATTTAACATTCTTTTGGATCAAGAAACTGGGTAAGTTTGGAACCAAAGGCATAACTTTTTTACTTGCAAAAAAAAAACTGTTAATTTTTCAAGGTGTGCCTTGCCGATGCGATGCCGACGACGGCGACGTCAGGATAAACATTTTCATCATATCAGCACAAATGCTTTTAAGGGCGCTAAAACGGATACAAATAAAAAAGTAAAATAAATGTCACAATTCCTGCCTACATTTTGTAAAGTTTTAACATTTCATCTGTGTCCAAAATTTGTAGTTATAATAAATAGCTTTCTTAGGTATACGGAGGATTCAGAAATTGTTTTATTTTTATTTTTTGCCTGATACCAGATACCACAGATTAAAGTATCGCTTATTTTAGAAAGTGTTGTGGTTTCTCCTTCTATATTAATATAGGTTCTAGTTTTAAGCAGTCGGATTTTTTTATTTCATAATTTATACTTTTTTTATTTATTAAAAAAAAACTGAAAAGCTGTAATTCTTTAGTGAATATTTGCCAATCTTAACTTAAAATTCTGCCTTTCTTGCTAAATTAATTACGTATTGATTTGGGGTCAACCAGCATGACAGATTTACAGATGCCTTACTGTCGCCACAGATATAAAGTAAAAAAGAAGATGTTGAGAACTAATTTAATATAACAATACAATGGTTAAAAATAACTTTAAATATATAGTAGAATTAAGTTGTTGAACCCCATAAAGCCTATAACTGATTTACGACTTTATGCCACAAAACCATCTTAAGGTAATCACCCTATATTTTAAAATCTACAAATCAGATATTGCCAAAATGAAACATAGGAAAAAATAATTTAATATAATATTACTTACACTTTGTTAGTAATGACAGACTTAAATGAATTTATCCATGCTGTGGATAGCAGGTATAATTAATTACAAGAGTTTTTTAAACTAAATTTTTTATAAACCTGATCCAATGTCTGTAACGGAACGTCATATTATAATTTTCGTAAAAAAATATATTTGTGATCTTAGGGCATTATTCGAAAGAATAACAATAACTGCCTTAAATATAATCTTTAGTTTTAAAACTGAAGACAGCGACGAGAAAAAACTCAATAACCTATTTTTCTATCACTTTGCAACCGGTAGAAGGTTAAAAAAAACATTACGAGGAGAGTTCTATTGAAGGAAGTTTACCTTAATAAACTTTCGTTTTATTAAGAAAAGTAAAATATACTACAATTTATATAATATGTATCTGTAAACATAGAACGGAAGCTTTCACGGCTTTGATCAAATGATTCTTGGGACTAGACCGTCTCAAATTGGAATTAGTATCCGACGTTTCGCCTTCGATTGCACGAGGCATCTTCAGGGATCTTTACTCTACGAGATCTGAATACTGAATGAGCTCGAAGAGATTTAGGCGGGCTTTTATGCCCGACTTGTGCTTACCGCTTAAACCTTGTGGTGCAAAACTTACCGAATAATATGCTGGCTTGCAAACGAAAATATTGATCAGAAATCGAAATACCTCTGAATACTAGTGATTTCTTTTCTGCTGGATGGTAATGGGATTTGCATTTAAGTATCTATTTGTATACGTCGGTTTTCTTGTCCTAAGTTACCCTTTCCTTCCTTTGAACACATACATCTAGAAAGGGAATCGTTCCATTAGATCAAGTTTCCATTGTTAACTTGATATTATGATGTTGATGTTTAAGGTGGTCCAGAAATTTGAGGAGATTATCCTGTCCATGAGGCCAAACAATAAAAGTGTCATTTACATATCTGAACTATTGTTTTGGTTTTAGTGGAGCGGATGTTAGAGCAATATCCTCAAACGCCTCCATAAAGATACTCGCTACTACAGCTGATCTCATAGCTGAAGTTTGTTTATAAAAAGTTCCTTGAAAAATGAAATAAGTAGATATAAGACAAGCTTCCACTAGGTCTATTAAGTTCTTATCAAGCATGCATTAGAATATTCTCACGAAATTTTTAAACATACAAAAATTTTCAAGAGAAATACAGTCTAGTCCCATAAACCATGATTTCTTAATAAACTTGTAAAGTTATTACCAAATTACTATATAACTGTAAACTATATGTTGTGTAATTCGTTACGAGGGAAGTTCCATGTAAAGGCAAATTTAGTGAATTTTATTTCTTTTTCTTGATAACTCTTTTGGTCACATTTTTTTACTACAGATTTATGTTGTGTCTGGCAAGCTAAAACTTTTTCTTGAATACTCATCTTGCCCATGCACATCTGCTCATTTACATATCTAGCAATCATTCAGGTTGGAATGAATATATATTTTTCAAGTCCACAACTTTTTCTTTATTCAGATCTTTAAGTTCGGAAATAAGATATATAATATATACACACTTTTATTTACTTACTATACCTACTCCAATAAAACTCACTAAAATTTTAATACTTATTCCTGTGTCACACTTAGTTTGTGCAAAGTTTCAAGTCAATTGGCAAGAATGACCTGGCATCAAAATTTTTTCACTTTATTCTCATAGCACACTTGATTTGTGTGAAAAATTGCAATTCAGTTAGATAAGCAGTTTTTTAGTACTGAATATTTAAACATTTCATTAGGAGACCATCCATCTGCCATAATGATTTCCCACTAAAATGTTACTAGTTTAGCCCTACACAACACACTTGATTTTTTTTTCTTACATTGCCATCTTGTTCTACTCTATTGAGTTTTTGACAGAATATTACCATTCTATCCCCATACGATGATTTATTTTTCTGTAAAATTTGAAGTCAATCGGATAAGACAGAGCGACAGACCAACGGAAATAGGGGATATCGAGAATTTAGGGAATCTAAAACGCAAAGATGTGCAAAATCTCGGAGAGTGTTTTTTTCTTCACGCATACAATATTTCCTTCTTACGAGGGAATAACAAAGAAAACTATAGAAAAGGAGAAAACAAAACAATCTATTTTAATTTAAACATTAACTTGGCCACACCCTTAAAATCACTAATAACCTTAAGTCATTTTCTATAAAACATATTCAAAAGAACACATCTTCAGGGCAAGTCAGAAAAGAATTTTAAAATAAAAGGTAAGGCAAGCAATGTAAATAAATAAATTGAAAGAAAGCAATACGTATATACCAAATCGCTTAGAATATAATAAACCGTGCAGTTAAAAAAGTAAACGATTTTCTTTCGTAATTAATATTCTTGCTGTATATTGAAATTCAAGACATACCAAATGAAGCATAGATGTCAAAACAATAGAAATGTTCTTTAGGTTTTAAAAACACAATAGATAATAAATAATAATTTTCTGCACAATTCCCTATTTTGTAATATACGTACATTTTACTTTAACCGTTAACGTTTCGGCTTCCGTGTTTAATTACTTAGACATATACGGGTACTAACCAATAAAAAATCAATTAACAAATGAACAACGAAAACATGAACATTTCCTGAGACTAGATTACTGGTGGCGGTGGGCAATCGTCAGAAATAAATATTGATGGATTTTATATTGAGAAGGTGCCGAACACGCAATTATTTGTGATTTGACAGTTGACAGATTGATGTAAGATTGATTATGATGGTTGCTTTTTAATTTTCTTTGATGCGATACGATATTGAATTACTAAAGCTTATTTCCGATAAAATGCGAATATGGCGTCGTTTGTGTGAGCTCTTGTAATTCTGTTGAATTTATAAAGGTGAGATGCAATTTAAAATTAAAACCCTATTTATTTTTGATAGGATGATGCAGATGTCTAAACTTCTTGACAACATAATTTGTATATTAATAACAAGCGGAGGAAAAATATTAAAATGGAACCTTATTATTATTAACAATATTCTTTTTATCTGTTGGATTGTCTAGACAATAAATCTTAAGTGTTATTGATTTCAGAATATATACTTACTTACTTGTTTATTATCCCAAATTTAAATGAATACGCGGCTTAAGAACAAAATACAATTTTAATTTTATTAGTTGAATCGAATCGATAAGTTCGATCTGGTTAATGGAAGCAAAACAACAACTCTTTAAGAACTGACTTTTAAAGCTGAAATTAATCCGCATCTCATTCCAATCGTATATGTAGTGCATTTTAAACAATTGAAGTGTATCGGATTAGTTCGATTGATGCAATTCCTTCCATAAGTTGATTAAATAGATAGGCTGGCAAGGTTCTTGCCACATTTCTCGGGCAGTTAACTTTTATATGGTTCTACCTTTTATGTATGTTTTTCTGTACAAATCAAAATATTCTGAAATAGGTTAAATGTAGACAACTATGCCATAACAATAAAATAGACTCAAAAATTCTCTATGTGGTATCTTTAGTTCAAATATTTGTTTCTGTTATAACCTTGTCCAATTAGATTATTAGTATTATTTTTGTATAAATGCTCATATGTTTCTTTTAATATTTTTCCATAAGCAAACCCGACTAGTTTACATTACATACCATAGAGCTCCGCCTCGACTTTATAAAGTGCGAGAATTATCAATAATTGAAGGTGATCCAAAGAACAGTAAAAATACTTTATATAGGTATCGTTGTTATAATATTGAAAAAAATGTTAAACATAAAAACAACTTTGGATTTTTATGAAGAATTCAAATTTATTTTCGAAAAAACAATTGAATTTCAATAAAAAGATACATTTCCTTACTTTTAATCTGATGACCTATTTTTTATTAAATACTTAGATTATATATATATATATATATATATATATATATATATATATATATATATATATATATATATATGTTTTGTCTTTTCTTCCAGTATTTATATTGGGCATACAATAGAATACATTGAATATATTCTGTTCCGTCATTTTTAATTCGTATCAGTATCCCTATATCACATTTAATTTTTCTGCAAAATTTAATTATTAATTATTAATTCCGTCGGTCTGTCTGTTTGTCAATTCGAGGCATAGCAAAAATTATTTACCCGATTGACTTCTAATTTTGGTCAAACAATCATTAAATCCATAAAAAAATGATGGCGGTTTAGCGAAGCCGAAAAATATTATAAAAAAAATAATTATCCAATTGGTAATATTTTCAAGTATGACAAAAATAACATTTTCGCATGAATACAAAAAAGCAAAATAATATGGCTGCCTACTAAAGTATTTAAAAAATCAACGTCAAAAAATACTTATTAGATTAATATTAAATTTAGTGTAAGCATTAAATGCGATAGAGAAATAAACTGGAAAAGTTGTGGTACGAATTCAAGGCGAAACAAAATGGCGGCCAAATAAAACGCTTAAAACGTAAAAAAATTTCTTTTTTAATTGACTTGTAATTTTGCAGAAAAGTTAAATGTGAAACGAGGGAAGTTTGCCGATTTTTTTATATAATTTTAATAAATAATATCTTTTCAACAGCAGTCAAGGAATATCGGTATACATCGTCAACCAAACGACAGTAAAAATACTTTATTTTAAACCTCCATTCTTATAAAATAAAAGTAGCTAGAACAATTTGGGGCCAATCGGATAAGTATTTTTTTAGCTATGCCACGAACAGCAAACAGACATACTGGTCATCTTTTCGACACTACTTTTTTCTCTACCAAGTTAGCAGTTCTATTCATGTCCAACCTTGATTTGAAACGGTCACGTCTCAAAATTGAAAAACAAAAATTAGGCGCCTAGAAAAATATAACTTTTTTAAGACACTTATTCTCAATCGCCCTTTAGAAAACCTACCGGAGACTCGTTTTCTAAATTAGGGCTCGTGGTATAAAATCGTATCTTATTAAGCCAGTATGATAATATACTATTTACTATTGACGAATAGCTATTTAGAGAACTAGTGCAAAAAGTGCATCGAAAAATGAAGAAAGCTTTTCATAAATATAGCGTTTTTTCATAAATATAGGTCAACAAACCCTATATTTGTGTGATCCATTCTTATTTTTTTTTGAGAATTTATTAGTCAAGTGCAATAAAAATAGTATAGGTTTTCAGAACTTGAAGGATTTCTGTCTCAACATATTTGCATGTTTTATGTGAATATTTAATTGATCTAGTATTGTCCAAAGAAAATCGTTTCGTTTCAAATTATCGCAACCACAAATGCTTCTAACGCAAAGGGTTAAACGAACAGAATGTATTTATGCAATACAAGTTATTTAAAAAAAAATACTTTGAAAATATCGCAGTTTTAAGGCTTTTGGGACAAGTAAGTTTAAAACTATCTCATAGTTTGGACAACACCAAGCAAGGTATCTTACGCCAGAAGCTTTTTGCTAATCGTATATGTCTAATAATTAGTTATTTTAAGTATTTCCCTTAAAATTTAGAATACAAATACCATAAACGTATGTGACTAACGTGACATTAATCTGTTACACAAATAATTAGTTATTATAAGTATTTTTTTTTTAATTTAGGTTACTAAAACCAATTATAATAAATTCCGCTAACGCCAAACGGTTTCGTTGACGTAATGGACTTATACAATTTCGTACATTTTATTATTAAAAATAATCAAAAAACAAGTTTTAGAAAATTAAAATACCATTATTCGAAAATGGAATAAAAGTATATTACAGGCAACAAAAAAAATATTGTGTGAACTTTCAATTAATTCCTACATATGGGTTTAAAAGATGAGTTTAGAGAGAAATGTTTAGTATATGGGTAGTAATTTAAAGAACTTATTATGGCTTAATACTTTAACTCCCACGTGTACTATTTCTGATATACAAAAAACTTATCAGTTGAACCGCTTGTCCAGTTTTGAAACACAGATAATGTACGTATTCGCAGTTGTGGCCGTTATATTTATATACATACTACTAACTAAATCAGAGGCAGTTTGTCTTTCGGTTGGTCCGTACTTATTTGAAATTGTATGTGATCTGGGGGTTTATTAACTGATGGCGATACTATTAGCTAATTACTATTGATTATGTGAAGTGGTTATAAGGCTCCGTGTACCGTATATGGTCACATTTCCATTAAAACTTATAGGTGTCATATTACTTGAACTGGTCTGTTCTTAATAGTACATGTTATAGAAAAGATTCTATTCGATGATTTGAGGTGTGATTTTATGGCTTTAATTATGGTTTATAGCTTTAGTGATGGTTTTATCGACGAACTTGAGATAACCTAATATAGACACGGTATTTGGTCGACGCGCGCTAGCGCGCGCTTTCTTTACAGGAAGCCTAACCAATACTAACCTGTCCAAATCCGCTTTTTTATTAATTATGAATATTGATGAAAAATGTTTTAAGAAGTCATGCGCCTGAACGGGAATTCGAACACATGTGCGCCGCATCCAAAGACGAGTATCCTACCATCGATCCAAGAAACCCATTCATTAAGAACATTGAACATCAAAGCACATTGAAAAATCTTTGTTGTGATTGGCGAGCTGTGAGGGAGAATTGGGGAATAATAGGTTAAAGAGTGAAATGGCGAACAAATGAGATAAGCAAAAAGCGCTCCAAAATAGAGAATTATGCCGAACATTTGAAGACATTTCTTAGCGGAAGCGATGTGTCACGTATTATCCTAACGATGGAAAGTTAGCAATTACGCTGTAGCAGTGGCGTATTTAGGGGGGAGGGTTGGGGTTAAAACTAACAAAGAGCCCGTTTTACTTAAACTAATATGAAATTAGTATAAAGTACTAAAATACCTTTTATCTAGTCGTCCATGGGTTACACTCTCCCAGGGCGAGTAGTATTTACCTTAAATTGAAATATTTATAAAGACCTTTTTCCTACAGATTAGTTGAATCTCTAAATTAATGTAAATCTAATAATTATATGTACAGGGTGACCCATATAACTCTTTAAACGGAAATAATTCAGTTATTTTTCATATGCTTATATTTTATTGTAGACCGGGTGTCCCAAAAAAGCATGGCAAGTACCGACTTTGTTTTTTTTTTGTAAATATACCACATTTTTTCATGCTTTTGAATTTTATATTAAATTTTTTATGTATCAAAAATTAACGGTTTTCGAATTATGGAAGGTTTTAGAAGATATACTACGATTTTTCGAATATAATTGCTTACCTAGTTAGATACCTGCTGCTACCTAGAGATAAAGGTTTATTTTTCGAATTTCACAACATTGATGTTTGAAGTCTGATTTACTGCTTGACTCATTTTTATTTTGTGCTAATATTCTAAAAAATATTTACAAAATGAGATAAGATAATCTACCATAGACAAGAAAATAAATAAAACCTATAATATATAGTCTAAATGAAATGCTAGGCATGTCCTTCATTAATCTCGTCACATGTATCTTAAATTATTTTTTGGCACTCCAGTGCATTTATAATCGCTTGAAACTTATCTTTGTTTAAATTTATTATTTCTTCAAGAATTTTTTTCTGAAATTCTTCAGTATTATTATTTCTTTCTCTATGAACTCTATCTTTCAAATAGCCCCAGAGGAAAGTATGCATGGGAGTTAGACCTGACCTGTTCGCGGGCCAGGTGATTGTTCCATATCTCCCCATCCACGCTTGATAATTATTTTAAAGAAAGTCTCCTACTGCCACAATATTATGGTGTGGAACCCCGTACTTGATGCTAAATTATATTTTGCCGAATTTGAAGTGGTAGTTTGTCGATAAAGTGCTTAATTTGATTTTCCGAAAGTTCAGATATCTCAACCCATTTAGGAAACACCTTATGCCCCAAAAATGGCAATGTTTTCAATTATAAATTTCGGCAGTGGTAAACGTATCGATCCATAAAATTTGTTGAAATGGCCTAATTTTAAAACTGTGGTAATCCGTTTTTCTAATAAACTAACTCTATTGTTTCATGGTCATAGTTTATATTTGTGACACAGTCTGTCATAGATTTTCTAGAAAATAAAGTAATATATTAAGATTCTTTTCTTCATTTCCTTATTTCATCCTATTTGCTAAAGACGCTGTTTCTTGCAGTATGAATTATATTTGGTACAGATGGTATTCTTTGACCATTCTGAACACTTCCCTTAAATATACTCTTCTCGTATTCTTGTGGCGTTATTATTATTCTTGAAATAAAGCTCAATCATTTTGAACCTTCCAGCAACCGAATAGCTATTTTTTTAAATATTAGCACAAAATAAAAATGAGTCGAGCAGTAAATCAGACTTCAAGCATAAATGTCATTACATTCGAAAAATAAACCTGTACCTCCAGGTAGCAGCAAGTATCTAAATATGTTAGCAATTATTTCCGAAAAATTGTAACATTAAGTAATTATTTTAAAACCTTCCATATTTCGGAAACCCTTAATATTTGATACATGGTATACTATACAAACAATATGCTGAATTTATTGGAAAATTCAAAAACATTGCTATTAATATAAGCATAATAAAAAGCAGACCGAATCAAACAACTTTTGTTTGGGACATTTTTTTCTAATTACAAAAATAGCCAAGATATTTCTATTTAAAAAGTTACCACCCTAAACTTTTTGAAAGGAAAATTGTCTCAAAAACCACTCACAAAAGTAACTTCTATATACGTCATTTCATGGAAAGAATAAAAGTTTTTTTTTAAGTTTTGTTAAACGACCATTTTAGTCAAATGACGATCTCGACTTTGCTCTTTTTAGAGCTCATCAGGCCGCCATAGATTAGCGAGCCCCGTATAGCGCAAAGGCACCAAATAGAATCGCAGACGCAACTACTTAGCTGGCTAATACCACGACAGACATTGAATTACATTGTTGATTCCTTGCTTTCGTTGGGAGCAATTGTGGTATCAGCCAGCGAAATAGTTGTTTCTGTGATTCCATTTGGTATTAAAGAGTTTAGAGGTTTTTTTTGATAAATGCATGTGTTTTTGTACTCGTGGTCTATACCTAATTTTTATTTAATTTGGACAATGTGTAGTAAATCAAGACACGCACATAAAATTACTTTTAGCTTCTTTTTTTCTGAATATAAATTGAAAAGCTCAATCAATAATTTAAAGCAAATTTCATAAGAAATTGTGGCGAGTCAAGTGTTGTCAGTTATGTTGGCGCTGCCATATTCAATCTTTTAATGTCTCCTGTATAGAAATTTATAATTTGCATTCTTAACTTTCATCGTTTTGACGTGAACTTTTACAAAATTCGCTTGTTATGTGACCGCCGCCATTTTAATTTCCAAAAGTTGACTAAAATTTTTTTTTTCACTCTTAATTACCACCGATACAATTTTTCAGTTATTTTTGCACAAACGATAACACTCGTTCGCCACTGGTGTAGCCATTTTAAAGGTTTTAAAGTTTAAATTACTATCTGTATGAAAAGTAAAAGTTATATAATTATTTTAAAGAACTTAGATTATTTTTATATAACACTAAAGACCTCTAGTTATAGACGGTCTATCCAATGTTAAATAAAATACTCCCTAAATAGATCCCAACTTTGCATTGTATTCCCTTTAGTAGTGATCCATCGAGAGATTTTCGTGTAACTCGGCACAATTTTACGGCTAGTGTTGCCAGTAAGAAGTAATCTCGAACGTCCGAATTGAAAAACGCCTCAAAAATTTTGATTAAACACGAACGATTAAAAGTGGTGAATTAATTGTGTATCTGATGAACAGCTTATCCGAAGAATAATGGTATAATACCTACTATTATAGTAAGCCATGTTTTGTCATAAATGTGTACCAATTCTAACTATTATTATTATTAATATATAATTATTATATTATTAATATACAACTTTTTTTCCGAAATTACATTTTTTTAAATGTAATAATATACTCTACAGCAGGAAACCACCGAAGCCCCAATAGATGGCGCTAAGTGTACACTTAGCATGCAGTACTTTTCCAGTATGTATGACGTTTCGTTTTCGATTTTGTCATATCTGTTATTTCAGATCTCCCTGGGTACAAGCCTGCCTGATGAGAGTAGAGGCCAGAGGCCCAAAATCATGATCACAAGAGGGTACCCTATGACATAAGCGAAAGCAATATTTTGCTATTTTACATTTATATATATATATATATATATATATATATATATATATATATATATATATATATATATATATATATATAAACATAAAATAATTCATATTAGATTTGAAAAGCAGTTAATAAAATTAACCTAAAATAAGTTACAATAATTTTATAAAAGCCATATCGTGTACGTAAATAAGTTTTCAACGATTGTTAGTGGCATTTGCTTTTGTGCCGATTGACTTTTATAGTTAAAGTTTTTATCCTTATTTGAGATAGGTAATTGTTTTCAGAAGAGTTGCAGTTGTTTTGTGATTATTCTGAAGACACCTGGGTCGGCAAAATGGAGAGACCTAGAAGAAAGGATCCGGTCTTTCCTGCACACGTTCTGTAACATATATACTATAAACTATCAAAAATTATAGCTAACTATAGTTAGTCCAGGTTATTATAAATTAACGACATTTATATTAATTTTAAAAAATCGCAAATATATTTATAGAAAAAATTCATTTCGAAAGAATGTAATTTCAAAAAAATGCCTTTCGAAAAACAGTAATTTCGAAAATATATATTTTCAAAAAAATATTTAGTAGCCAGTAAGCTATGTTTTTCATTAAATTGTAAAAATTTTAAGTATTATTAATCCTTAAATATTAATGAAATATGTACATTTACACTTAAAAAAAGGTTATTTATATTCAAGATGATGTGTGCAAATTTTCATAAAATTATTTCTAAAGACCAAAAGTTAAAGATATATGGGACGCTAAACGCCACTTTCTCATACAGTGCGACATAAAAAAATAATTGATGCATATTTTTGACACGTTGCAACGAGCCGTATTTATAAAAAAGAAGGATATCCTCACAAGCATATGATACAAAGTTCTGATTTAAAGTAAAAGGTAGAAGAATAAACATTTCTTTTTTTTTTCTTAATTATAATGATTATCTTATACTTGCCCTCTAAGCACAAGCAAAGGGTTTTGGCTCATGTGTGCCAGCGACAAGTTTTTATGTGATTACATCAGAAACCATATTTCCTCAATCAGTGGCAGGAAGGAGTAGGAAATACTAATAATAACGAATTACAATTCATAGCAGACCAAGTTGCCGATGCTCCCATGGTAATAGAAAAATCTCAAATGTCCAAAATATATCCGGCTATTACCCGGAATTCCGACTTCTATATCGGAATTCTGACTTGTAACTCGGAATTCCGACTTCTATCTCGGAATTGCGATTTCTATCTCGGAATTCTGACTTGTAACTCGGAATTCCGACTTCTATCTCGGAATTCCGACTTCTAGCTCGGAATTCCGACTTTTATCTCGGAATTCCAACTTATAACCCGTAATTCCGACTTCTGTCTCGGAATTCTGACTTGTAACTCGGAATTCCGACTTCTATCTCGGAATTCCGACTTCTAACTCGGAATTTTGACTTAAGTAGTGTTTTCACATAAATGTTCCAATTTTTGCTTTGGATGCGTTGTCAAACGAAGACAAAGAAATTTTAATAAATGAAGAAAAAATAAATACATTTTTAAATTCTATCCCTTGTAGAGGACACCGTGGACGGCAATGCAAGCCAAACTATTTATAGCATGCTTTTACCTACATATCTATAAATAATATCAAGTATAAATAAAAAATGTAGCGAATCTCTAAAGAATAGATAACTTAAATAGATTTTAATAAATAAGAAAAAAAGTACATTTTACCCCAAGCAGACTCCCTCGGATGGCCGTGCAAGCCAAAATATTTATAGGGGGCGGCTATTACCCCGATGTCTGGAAATAATATATATTATGAATTAATGTAGCAGCGGGTTTCGGAAAGGTCAGAAAATTCAAATTAATTTTAATAAAGTAGGAAAAATTCAATTAATTTAATTACCAATGTGTCTAGAAATAACAACTCTATGAATAAAAGTGACAGGATTAGAAAACTGAAACAAATTTTATTGAATGAGAAAAGCCATATTTTCATATTATTTCCCAGGTCCCAGACAAAACTAGGTAGTCAAAATATTAATTGGAAGTTGTTGCCAATAAGTGTAATAATAATATATTGTATGTATAAAAGTGGCAGTGAGGTCCTTAAGGGTAGAAGACCCCGGCCTGCCGAGTCGTTCCAATATATTAATGATGTGTCTATTACAAACTTTTATGACAAGTAGAAGAAGATCCAAAACGCGTAATGAAACTTAATAAATTATAAAAAACGTAAATGAGTCTATCTATAGAGTCTATAATCAGTAATGATGTCTACTGTATTAGATATTTTGTTAGCAAACCAATCAAGGTACACATTTTGATATTTTCGAAAAATTAAAAGAAATACCTATTCTTTTTGTTGGGTGTGATCATCACGAAAAAAATTTACAACTACGATCATTGAGTTGTACCTTGTCAGTAGAATGCGCTTTATTTGTAAAGAGGTTTACCAAATAGATAAAGCTAAAAGAAAGAAAATAAGGTGCTTGAAGAAACAATCAAAATTATAATTAACTTTTCACCTGTAGTCTGTTTTGATAGATTGATGTCCTTCCACAAAGTTAGAAATAAGACCTACAACGGAAACTTGATTTATAAGGATGTGATTTGCTAACAATTCTTTTTTACTGAAATCATGTTACAAATTTTTGTTTGAAAACTTCATAAAATATCAATGTCTTTATTTGTGGAGGAATTCTAATAAATTATAGTTTAAAAAACTGAAAAACACGCTTTAATAGTGAACTGAACTAAAAAAAAACTCTTTGGACGAGAATAAAGTGATTAACAGAAAATTGTTATTGTGAAAACAGCGTGGGTCTGATATCAGTTATTATAAATATTTTATCGGTATAATTTCTGAAAGTAAAGTCAGTATGAATATATGGCATAAAGATACCCAAGGCTTTTTTACAAAAGTTATTTTTTTTCTTTTTAGTTCAATTTACTATTAAAGCGTGTTTTTTAGTTTTTTAAACAATAATTTTTTTTCTTTTTAGTTCCGTTTACCATTAGAGCGTGTTTTTTAGTTTTGTCAAACTATAATTTATTCTTCTTCGCTACCTCCCCGTGCCGAAAATGAGTAATTTGCGCGCCTGCTGCCTTCTTTTTATATGGTAGCCATTTTCTAGGGAACCCCCCCGAGATGAAATTTTTTTATCCTGACGATCCTGTTCAGGATAATGGGACAAACTTATCAAATCATTGCATGGTCATCGATTGTATCAATCAAATGAAACTAATAAAAGCGTTTTAAAACAAGTAAATTTACTCGAGTATTATTTTAATTAACAGGTATCAGGGAAATTTGGTTTTTCTGACTTTATTTTAGTTATTATGTTTTGTATCGTACATAGGATGTAACTGATTAGTTATGTTCCAGTCCTTACTTGAAAAAGTCAACCTACAATCTCCTATACTTTGATGAAATTTAATCTGAATGAAGAATAACGGAAATGAAAAATAAACATTTAAATTTTTTTTTTAAATTTATCGAAATATAAGTTACTTTAATAGAGGATGCATAAACCTTTCATAGGTGCTAGTTATTTACTCAAAAAAAAGATATTTTTTTAAACAAATATATTTTCTTTTCTCCTAAAAGAAAAACAATAATAATTATATTCAAATTTTATGTATAATAGTAAATAATTGGTAAATTGAGGAAAGCAAAGTGCAATACTTGGGAGTAAATGACGATAAGCCTTGATGAAGAGCGGAAAAACATATGCCCCCACACTATAGTGCATATATTAAAATCCCAAAAAAAAACATATATATATATATATATATATATATATATATATATATATATATATATATAGATATATCTGAAAATGCCTGAATATCTATGAAAAAGATAAAGCAAAGTACAAGATTTTATTCTTCATGTCAACCATATTCTAGCTATCCGGACCGACCCAGTCGTTATTTTTTAATTTGGACTTTATGCACAGTTAATAAATTTCTTGTAGTTTTACTTAGCTTCATCCTGATCCCTATAATTAAAATATTAATTTCATTTAGAATGAACGCTTCATTTGACGTTAAAAGAATATAAAAAAGTGATTGGGCTTATAAGCAGTCGTGTATTAATTACAACGCATTCCGAGATAGAAGTCGGAATTCCGAGTTAGAAGTCGGAATTCCGAGATAGAAGTCGGAATTCCGAGATAGAAGTCGGAATTCCGAGATAGAAGTCGGAATTCCGAGATAGAAGTCGGAATTCCGAGATAGAAGTCGGAATTACGAGATAGAAGTCGGAATTCCGAGATAGAAGTCGGATTTCCGAGTTAGAAGTCGGATTTCCGAGATAGAGGTCGGAATTCTGAGATAGAAGTTGGAATTCCGAGTTAGAAGCCGGAATTCCGAGATAGAAGTCGGAATTTGTTACAAAAATAAAAATAAAAAAATTGTGGCCCTTCTACGTTTTCGTAGTAACCTACTAGATCCAGAAGGTTTAGTTAAAAAAGTTAACAATATGAAACCAGGGTTGAAGGGAAAAACGGACCTTAAAAACGGGATTCTTAATTGTTTTCGAAATATTGACGTTTGAAATTTGAAATTTTCAACAACTAGATTAGCTATAGAACCTAAAGGGGCATATTTTCTAATTTAACACGACAAACGTACTATAACAAAGAAAATCGGCGTTTCAATTGGCGAAAACATCATTTAATTATTACACATCTTGTTAAAAAGTTTGTTTATAATCAGGCTCAGCACCAGGAGCAGGATTTATAAAGGGAGTCATGAGCCAAGGTTCTATCCCATACCCATAATCAGCAAGTAGTACAACATTGCGTTTAGTTCGTAAATGTAATCTCACTTGTCAAATTTTCCGTATCCTCGAGTCGTACACGGATCCTGGCCAACTAACTTCGACACTAGTGAACATTTCTCTGGCATCAAATGTGGCTTGCACATTCAGAGTGGGATTATCTTTTGGATTAATGTACTCATCTCCATGGCGATTTAGTTTCAGTATTCCTACGTAGGTACAATCAATTCCACTTACTGCTTTCGGAAACCTATACGTGCTTTGCCAAAACCGTTTAGCCTCTATTAGTTCATTGTTGGTAGTTGGAAACATTATTCATTCCTTTGATTGCGCAATATGCGCTGTAAATTACTGCAATCACAGTACGAGAAACCGTAGGTTGACTAATATCAAGTTCTTGACCAATATCTTTTTGGTAAAGCCAGTAAAAATATTGTCATTTTAAGAACTGATGAGAACGCACCTCCTGCAGTTTCTTCATTTGTACCGAAAAATATATTCGCAAGCCCTTGTAAATTTTCTTCTGAAAGGGTATAATTCTTTAAAATCACTTATAATATTTCACCTTCCTCATATACACAACTACCATGACGCTAAATATTAAAACCGTTTACTAAAAAGTTGAAAAAAAATCCAGTGTAAATTTTTATTTTTCGGTCATATTTGAAGAGACATTTTATCACAGATATAACTTAATTGTCATTTTTTATTTTATACAAAATGACCATACTCGATTTAGTATTTAACTTTTGAGGGCTGCACAATCAATCCTTTTTAAATAGGCATATCCATCTCTTGTTAAATTTATTGGAATCTTCAGACTTCGCAAAATTACCAACGTATAACAACTAAATTTATTATTAGTCAAATTACCACGTCTTCAGCCTTCCTAAATCCTAAGTCCCATTTTCTCATTGGTACATTTTATCTGCTACAAGTTGATTAATTTTTCAGTAAAATGCCAGCAGAGAGAAAAAATACATTTAAACTGGTAATGAAAATGGGAATTCGTTAAATATAAAATTGGCCCTAAAATTAATATTAGGGTTTTATCGTCCACTGTGGTTATTATATTACTCTACTGACTGATACAAGTTTTAATTTCAATAAACAAGCCTACGTTTAGACACGAAAAAGTTTGTAAAGTTACTTATTGATGGTTATACCGTTTTTAACTACTGGAAAACAAAGAAATAAGCTATCGCTTTTATTTAATTTTCTGTGAAAACACTACCAATCTTTTTTTTTTATTCCGAAACAATACCCTAATAAACTTTACACCTTATAATTATTCTAACAATTCAAGAAATCCGAAGCCTAAGTTTTAACTCAAGATTACGTATGAGGAACCACTGAACCAACAAAGCCTTATTTGAATGTATTTCTTTTTACGTTTTCAAGCATGAAGAAAGTGAGCTGGATTATTTTTATTTTGATTTTATCGCCTTCAAAGAATAATTTTGCCTGCGGGGGGCTTTAGCTAAGGAAAAATTGTTAATTAATTTGTAGTTAGTATACATTTCCCATAGTCACAATGTATGCCCGACCATGAGAACAATTTCGTTTCAATAAATTGGGCTAAAAGGAGTAAAACATATGCGTAAGTTCCCGATAGAACAATTAGTTGAAATAAAAACTATATAATTAAATATTTTTGGAAAAACTATGAAAATTATATAGAAATATAAAAAATAGAGCCATATATTTGAAAAATCATGTTACTATATTTTCTTTAGTTACAAACTGTTGACAATCAGTATTTAGCTCCAAAGTCGTATGTGATTGCTGAGAAGTTGGCCAAGAAAATGGAGAAAGAAATTTATAATTAGGATAACTAAAACAATTTTTGGGGTACTCGGTCATTATTTTTTGTCTGATATACGAAAAACTAAATTGACGTAATTGATAATTTGATATTCAATTTTAAAATTAGAAGGTACAGGTATAAATGGTTTAAAAATTATCTATAAAAGACCAATGCATCAATAAAAGTCAATAATTTTAAAAATAACTTTTAGATTAGGTTGGTACGGAAATATTAAATATAAAGGAAAAAAAATTCTCTCTGATGATGTAGAGTGTTAAATTTTTAATTGAATAGTCAAATATTACCAAAATAAATCTGTTTCTTCTGTTAAAATGCATTTGTTTGTTTAATTCAAATAGCAATCAGACTTATTATTATTCAAATGCATGCCCTTCGCTTAGTCTATATTTGGAATGATGTAATGAATTAAGTAAGTTGAAGTGTTGTTAATATACTTTTTAAAATTTGCCGTTCCTATTGTAAGCTGTCGGGATATCGCGTGGAATGAATTCGATGCATTAATGTTGTTTATTGCCAAATAACATATTCTGTTATCCTGCACTTTCATTACGCGAAAAGTCATAAGTAAAAACCATTTACGGATTTTCTTTTGTCCATACTTCTAAGCAAATTGGTATCTAGACAATTGGTCACAATGAGTAGGACAATTTATAGAATTAGACATAATTATAAAAGAGCAAGTAATGAGTTTATTTCGTAAAAAATAAATCTGGAGGATATGGTAAATGCAATATATTGTTCTTAGATCCAGCACGCCTTTTGATGCCTAAGAGTATGCATTACAATAACCGTAAATAAGTCTTACGGGCAAACTCTATCCATTGCTGGAATAAAATGAATTTCGGGACTCCTTGTTTTTGCAAGTTCGATTCTATACGCCTGTCCTAGAATTGGCGAAAGAAATAAGTTATATATATGTAAATCAAAAGAGAAGACTAAAATGTACCTGCATTCTTTTGATAGTTTCAACTTTTACATAACTCTGTTTTTACAACAAATTTTTGGCCGAATAATATTGTTTTTTTATATTTTTATTTATGTAATATGCCAATGAAGATTTTGTTCTTTTTTGTTCATCTCTTTAGAACAAACTACGCTGTAGAAGTTAAGCAAAATCCGAATTATGCCTCGTTTTAGAATTTTATAACTTTCTCACTCATTTTGTCGAAGAGGAGTTTCATTTATGTTTAAAATGCCGTTATAGCAATGCGCGGAGTTAGCTTAGATCAGTTTAAGGTGTCTAATAGGACAACCTTTAAAAATAAGACAAAAACTGCTCTAATCTGCGTCACTAGAACTAAATTCAGAAAACACTGCGATCCATTCTCCATGCAGTTTAGTTCAAGACATCCGTTGAAAGATGAAGATGGTTAAGTTGAATTTAATTTATCTACTAAACTTCGTCATTGTGATTTTAATGCAATTTTATGTTTAAATTTTGTTTATTAAAGGACCTATTTACTTTTTATTTATCTATAAATAATTTGCTGTGTTTCAGTTATTCTATATGATATTTTCCCCAACATGAGCGAACATTTTTATAATGGGCAGGCTGTATCATGGGCGCAATACTTTTTTTATGGCTGTTCCGCCTTAAAGTCTAGTTTAACTTTACGGTCCAAAATCGAGAAGTGAAAGGTTATTTTATGCCCGGTGGTACAGAAATATTTTCTATTATCCAGTGTCAGTTTCCTAAAATTTAATAGTTACTTCCACGTCCCCTGAAATATTATCTTTCAAGCTTTTGAATACACGCAGCAGATTTCGGTTCTTTTTTAAGGGAATATGTGTATCACACGATTAACAAATATATTTTTCTTTAAAAAAAAACAGGACAGCATTGAACAGTGTCGTGCTGTCACTAGTTATCGCAAAGAAATTTTTCACTGAATCATCATCATAATCCAAAAAATGTTGAATAATGATTCTTGATAGGAGGAATGATGTAGATAAAGTAGGAAAATTAGCAAAAATAATATTTGGAGATGTGATTCTGCCAATTAAATATAATGCCAATAATGTAGGCACTATTTTTAACAACGATTTGCTAAGCATGTATCTCAATAAGTTCAGAGAGCTTATATTAGGCAAAACTTTATTATTGCATTAATTACCACGAACTGTCAACAACACTTAAAGTAATGCATTGTGAGTTCCTTCTGCTCTCCATATTTAATCAAAAAGATGTAGCATAGGGAAATTGTGTAAAAGACATTCAGAAAAAAATCAAGGCTTCTGTTTATAACTCAAGTAGCACAGTTTATTTCTGTCGCAGCCAAAATCAAGTTATTTTTTTATACGATATTAAAATAATATCAACTTTTATTACAAAATTCGAGTTTTTTTTTTATACTTTAAGACATACTGAATATTTGCAATTAATTTTTTTTTAGTAAAAATACATTAATTTTCTTAAAAATAAATTGGGTAAAATTTCATATTTTTGAAGGAGCCAAGGTTTTATCGAAGTTTTACATCAACATTTAATAATACATTTTTTTCGCATATGAAGTTATTTGCAACGACACAAAATGTTTTCTTATGCAACATTAACAAAAGTAATGGAGACATTTCATGACCTGCTGGACACTGGCAGTGGAAATATAATTTATTATCAGTGCCAGTAACATAATATTTAATAACATCATACTCCTTGCATAAAAATTTTAGCTTTTCTAAATGTGTTGTATTGACAGTACTGAAAGCTATGACCTTGAGTGTACTATGTTTCTGTTTACAGCTGACTGTGTCAGTTAGAGACCATGTAATACAGGATTTGAAATTCGTGAATATGAAGAGTGGGCGGAAGCCTACTTAGGTCCGTTTTTATATTTAAATATTCTTTTTAAGGAATCCTCTATACTTCTAATTATTTGATTTTGAGGCATAATAGCCCCACCCCTGCCTGTATATATCTGCCATGTTAAAACGATCTTTTACCTTTAATATTGTCAAACTGAATAAATATCCCTTTGCTTACTTCAAGTCCCACACACCATTAAATTTCAGGAATTAATCTTTTGTTTTTTTATAAGCAAGCCACGGTATAACAATTATCATTAAAAGTGTGTGAATATCTTTGCATTGTCAGCTTTCTTCTAGCAAATACAATGTTATTTTTTATATAGACAGCAAACTTTTGTTTTTATTTTTCTGTAAATATATTATAATGTGTGATAGAAGTAAAATGCATACATCCTTTATTACAATCAGGTCAAATTTATTGAAGATATACAAATTCTAAATTTAACGTAAGCTTCGACTATTTTAATATTTTGACGTGATTCAAGTACGTCACAATAAATAGAAGTACTAGAACCCAATAGATAAATACAAAACAACTTCAATATATATAACTATTATATGGACCATTGTTAAAAAATATCCCCAAATTGGTGAAGTATAACTTCGTATCGATTCAATAAAATCGTTCATGTAAAATCGCATAACTGTCATACGAAACATAAAGAAAGTATAAAAAAGCATAAAAAGGATAAAATACGCACCAATAAAGGATCTTAAAAAGATCCGTGAGAAAGAACTCCCACACGTCCAATATGGCCTGAAAACCCTTGAACGAATTATGTCCTTTTGGCCCTTTCGAAAAATCAAATTCCAATAAATATGTCGCCGGTGGATTGAAGGATATAAAGGTTTCATGCCGCGTTGCCACATGGACAAAAAATAATGCCAGGAATAACATGAAATCAATAATACTTAAAAAAACGTTTTAGGAAATACTGGAGTATACTAATCATGCGTGCGAAACCTAAATATGAAAGGTACAGTTCTTTACTTAAAACGAAGGCTGTCTCTTCAAATATTTCTTCAAAAGTTAAAGAGCAATTTAATCTTAGCGTTGGAAAATAATTTTGTAATAGGTTAAAATATTACGGCTAGATCAACTGTTATTGTAATTTGATAACTTCGTTTATATCATAGAAGTAAAAAGCAAGTGTAAACCATTCATAACATGTTTAAAAATCTAAAAGGATTGATCATATTTTATTATAAATTATATAAAAAAACGGAAGCCTTTAAGAAAGAAACCAAAAAAAATAGCAAATAATTTAAATGCTGTAAAAGCCTTTTTAGTATCACAAAAAACGCGTTTTTAAGATCACAGTTATCATTGTAATACAGTAACATCAAGAAAAATTAAATATTAATCAGACAATTAATATCAAATCTGTACCCTCAAACTGGCGACTTGCATGGTGTACTTGTCAAATTATCGTAAGTTACTTGATCGGGGCATTTCGCCCTAAATTGTATTTGGTTTTATTTCTGGACATTATATAAATTATTTTGTAGTAAGTAGGTTGTCACTTATCTATTTATATTAAGGCAATCTTGCTTTACGAGGAATTACTTTACGGCAAGTTACCTACGACTAATAGCAATACAATCATTTGATTTACGACAAATTGATGTATTTCCTTACATTTTAAAGGTCCCTGTATCTCATACTCAAAATTAATATCTAAATTTTGCATATGTGGGTATATAGATATCATACATTAAGATGTAAGTTTAAGGAACCCCTTTAAAGGTATAAATGTAAATTGTTTTAAAAACATAAGCTTCTTTGACCGTTCGACGCATTGCACCATTGTCCCAATATGATTCAATTGATTCATGAAGCAATAATCCATCATATATGTTTAGCTCAGATTTTGAGTGCGTTTCCCAAATACATTGTGATTTTTCCACCGACCAGTAATATATGTATGAAACCCTGTCGACAACAGTAGTCGTGTTTTGTAGTTAATGTCACTAAATCGAAGATCTTCCACAAAATGCATTTTATAGGTATGTTATACATTGTTAATTAAAATTCGTTGTAGTAAAGTTCTGCTGATATCTGTTTCTTCTGAGGTGCCTCGTTGTGAAATTGATTTATAAGGTTTTTTATTATTTGGGCAAGGAAACAGTTTCGCCTCTTATCGTTCCTTCACACTTGCAAATATACATTCAACACATTCATTAATAATAAACATTGAAAGCAATAAGCCAGAAAATATATTTTTGACTTCCAATCCTTTTGTGATAAGTAATTTTTGTTATCAGCGTTTATCTGTTTTGTTCCTCCGATAATCTTGAAAAAAGGCAACAATAGGAATATGGTATATATATATATATATATATATATATATATATATATATATATATATATATATATTCGGCTATAGGGAACATTCGGCTGTCATCAATAAATCCCAACCACGTTTAAATTTGGCGCCATATTTCATGTGGGTTATCGAAAATATTATTTATCAACGCCGGCCACTCGTTTTCAAGATTTGCAGGCAAGAACTTGTGTTTTTCTGGGGGCAAGTGTGTTTTCGTGTATTTAAAGTAAGATTTTTGTTACTTATAAAATTGTATATAGCAACCGTGCATTTTAATTTAGATAATTTATATAATGTACGATTATTAGATCATTAATTAGGGTATATTCTGGCAATATACAAAAGACAAAACTTGCATTCTATTGTTTCTAGAATCGACATTTTTTTCTATGTGACTTATAGGGAACATTCGGCCAGGACGCTTAGTGAAGATTCCCCATCTCTGAAAAAAATAAATGCAAATGGGATTAGTAGTTTTTCAATATTGTCATATTTATTTTAGGTGCCAAAAAAGTACGTTAAGAAAACGAATCGTTTCGACATAGGTGAGTCGCGTATGAAATTGGCTATAACAGCTGTTTTAATTAAAACTTTAAGTCAGTACAAAGCTGCTCAAGAATATCAAGTCAAGAGGCACACACTACAGTCTAGAATACAGATTATTAAAAAAAAAACTAAAGAAGACCTTCTGCGACAAAGGGATGACTCTGGGAATGAGAGTGAGAGTGAATATGATCAGGCCTATCCCAGTAAATACACATCCCAACAAGTATTTTCTAAAGTCCAAGAAGATCAGCTAGTAGCTTATGTAAAAAGTGTTCGGATTTGAATTATGGTTTGAACTATCAACAAATAAGGATCCTAGCTTACGATTATGCCAAAAGTCAGACAAACTGCAAAATACCAAGCACTTGGCTTGTAAATAAAATTGCAGATGGGTCTTATAGACAAGTAGGTAATAATCACACCTCAAAAAAGTAAAACTATAACTTCAAAGATGCATCTTTGAAGTTTTAGTTTTACTTTTTTAAGGGATGATTATTATCTACTTATACTTATTAACTATTTTGTTATAGGTCTTTTAATAAACTAGTCATAGAAAACTTTTTTCTAAATATGCGTCAGTTTTGGAGAAGTATAAATTTAAACCAGAGGAAATATGGAACCTAGATGACACTGGGTTGACACCAGTAGTACTGCCTGTAAGAATAGTATCCACAAAAGGAAAAAAACAAGTAGCACACATATCTTCACAAGAGAGAGGAGAGCTTGTGACATTTCTTGGTATTATTAACGAAGCAAGAGGTACAGCTCCACCAGTTTTTATTTATCCTAGAATAAGAAATCCTGAAGAATACTTAGGAGATGAACATCCGACTTCAGCCATTGCTTTTGGTAACAAAAAAGGATGGATGACATCTGGTCTTTCTCCTAAAGTAATTGAACACTTTGCAAATTTCGTGAAATGTTCTACTGAAAATAAGGTGCTTCTCATCGTAGACATCGTTATTAGACTATGTCGAGAAAAAGAAATTGCATTGCTGCCCTTTCCACCGCATACGACTCACAGGATGCAGCCACTGGATGTGGGAGTATATGTACCTTTCAAGTCATACATTTCCACTGCACAGTATGATTGGTTACTAACAAATCCAAGTCGAGTAATTACAATTCGTCATTTGGCCAGCTTTGCAAAACTTGCATATGAACGTGCCTTCACAATAAAAAATATAACAAGCTCGTTTAAAAGCACAGGGTTTTGGCCATTCAATAGTCTTATATTCAGTAATTCTGATTTTATGGCAAGTGAGATTACCGACAAACCAATTAATGATGTTGCAAGTGAGAACAAAGAAAATGGAAACATCGAAACTTAAAAGAATATAGCGTCAACAAGTCAAGTTGCCACAGAGGTCCAAAATCAAGAAGCAACAACGCCACCTGCTCTTTCTACATCAAAATATCATTTAGTCTCCACGGACGTACAAAATCAAATGGAAATAACACCACCCATTCCTTCTAAATTATGAGGCGATATAGTGTCTGTGTCTGTATCAGCTATTCCTTGTTTAAGTGATATAAGGCCTTATCCAAAGGCAGATTTAAAAGAGAAAAAAAAGACAACCTCTAGAAAATCTCAGTCTGCTATATACACCGTCCAGAATATGAGAAAAGACAAAGCATAGAAGAAGAAAGAAAACGGAAAAAATCGTTGAAAGACAAAAAGAAGACAGTGAAAAGGGATTTGATGAAGCCTTCCAAAAAAAGAAGAACTTCTAATTCAAGTGAATCTAGTATCGATGTTGTCCTAGACGATTCGTCTGATGAGGAAGATGTCTTCGAAGATTTGCAACTTATTAGCAAAAAGTACACTGTTAATGTGGGACATTTTGTCCTGGTTAAATTTTTAGTTTCCAAATCAGATTTACTATGTTGGAAAGATCATCTCTGTACAAAATAAAGATCATGAGGTAAAATTCCTACGCCGAAAAGGAAATTCAAGCAGCTTTTATTTCCCTAATGTCGAGGATATTTCGGTAATAGATAAAAAAGACATTGCGGCTCTGTTACCTACTTCTACCTGCCAAGGAACTTCAAGAACACAAAACGTTTATAAATTTAATGTAAATTTTACAAGTTTAGGTGTTAGATGAATTTTTTGTCTTTAAAGTGCTATAGTTTTGGTACTTTCTGTTGCCAAGAAAAAGTATTTTAAATTTTCTATTTTGACAAAATGTTGGTGACTCATATAAGTATTGATTACATCTATATTAATAAAGATTGTTTTTTGGACCACATTAGTTAAATATCTTATTACACCAAACAGCCGACAGATCCCCACCGAATGGCTGAATGGTCCCTACTGGTGGTCATGATTCGGCTACGGGTAGTGGTTTAATTTTAATAGTATTTGTCAAAGTCCAAACATACTAGTGATTTCTTTTTGAAAACTGAAATATGTTAAATGATCCCCACTTTCTTATTCGTTTCTATTCTCTTAACCATAGTCTGTATCCCAGTCTTCATGTTACAAACCCTTCACTTCCATTGCCTCACCTAGCATGTCCCCCCAGGATCTTATGGGTCTTCCTCTTTTTTTTTCACCTCATAAGCCTCAATTCTGTAATTTTCTATACCAGTGTATCATCATTGCATCGTCTTACATTCCTGTACTACCTCACTAACCTCACTAACCTCCACCGTATCTTTTTTATTCCAATTCTATTTAGGGATTTTGGTCAAGCCACAGCATTTTCTCCCAGACTTCATTTCTGCTTTTACCTTATTTTTATCGCTTCTTTTGAGGATCATGGATTCTGTTCCGCAGGTTATTGTATTCTCTATTATTGTTTTATAGATTCGTCTTTCATTTTTGGAAATATGTCTGTCCCACAATACTGGATATTAAGCAACATAAATATATAAACTCCCTCGTTCTTTCAATTTTTGAATTTTCTTCTATATCTATATCTGGTATGTTCACTTGTTGAAAAGTATTATCAAAGTTTATCCCTAGTCCTGCTTTGGAATATTCGTTTTTCGGGTTTCTAACCTTGTGGCTCAGGTCTTCTTCATCTTGTGCCAAAATGACTTGGTCGTCTGCAAATAAAATTGTTTCGTACCGGGACCTCCATATCCCGCACAATTTTTCCACTCTTTTAGGGTTTGTTCAAGATACATTTTAAAAAGAGTTGTTGATGTGGAATACCATGTAAAAAACCTGTTGTAATTTAAAATTTATTGCTCAGTATCGGGCCCAATTTTACAGATATACTATCCTTAAGGTACCTGTTTATATAGCCTTTATACATTTTTCTAAATTTCAATTTAATTCATTGTTTCCCATAGTTTTCCTATGCTTCTTACTTCCCTCGTAAAAGGAAAATTGGTAATAGTGAAAAAATCATGTAATTCCAGGTGTTTATTAAAAAAACACATTCTTTGTTATAAAAAACAGCAAATTTATTGAGGATAGACACTACAAATTTAATAATGTAAATAAGAAAATTTAAAAAATCAAAATTTGGGGGCGAGTTGAATTTATTAATTAATTAAATATTATGATTTTACAGGATATTATACAAAACTTTGTAAGTATATTGATCCTTAAAAACGTAGTACTTTTTAAATAATTTGGCTACAACACTTGAAATTACTTAAGGCGGTAACATATAAATGTAATCTTAATTTAGTTTAAAAAAATAAGGAGATTATTAAGTTTGGCAACTATGTTTGCACTGTCTTGACTGTCAATGAATAATATAATATTCAATTCGTTGAGTCAACAGGTGGCCCAAAAGCCGTTTCACCGAGTCTCTATTTTGAAAAGGGTCGATTTCTTTTTCTATAAAATATCATTGGCTCCTTTATTTTATATGACAAGTTGCGCAATATTATGTACTGCGTACACAAACCACTAAAATTAAATAGAAAATCGAAAAAAATATTCCACGATCCAACTATGGTAATATATTATCACTTTATACTTTACTTGACTTCTTTCTCAAATTAATAATAAATATGTTTTATTATTTATTAAGCATATTTCCGTAAAAACTCTTATTCGACAGAGAAACAAAAACTACCCTTATTGGGCAATTTGTTGTTTTGCTTTTTTTGACACAAAATAGGAGTTTTTTTTTTATTAATTGTTATATATTTTTCTCAGTGGTTGATCATGAATATGTAGTCAATTTTAGAAAATTCAATATTTTCGTCATTTATCATTCAGCATTCTAAACACAACAAAACTGTTTAAAAACCCCTCTGACCTAGCTTTCCACTAAACACTTTTTTTGACCAATGAAATGAAAACCTGAAGCAATTGGTAAATTTCCTTTGTCCGAAATTTCCCTCGTTATAAATGTTTCGTTTTATTAGGAATAGTGAATTGTGAGCCAGTATAATTCGCATTTCATTTATTTTTATTGGCCGCCAATTTGTTCCACCATATTGGATTCATACCAATAGTTTACCAGTTTCTCTAAAATAAATTGAATAAGCAATTTTTACACTGATTTTTTTTTAAGACACCCATTTTGTTCTGCCATGTTGAATTCGTAGTAGTTTATCCCTATATCATATTTAATTTTTATGCGTTATTTAAACTCAATTGAATAACAAGATTTTTTACGTTGATTTTTTAAATATCTTATTTGGTCACTCATTTTGTTTCGCAATTTTGAATTCGTACCACAATTTTACAATTTTATCTCTGTCACCCTTAATTTTTGCACAAAATTTGAAATTAACACAATAAGTAGCTTTTCAGGCTGATTTTTTTAGGCCGCCACTTTGTTTTGCTATCTTGGATTCGTACTATAATGTTACCAGTTTTATGTATTTATATGTAAGAAATTTTTTTTGTGCAAAACTTAAAGTAAATTGGATAATTAGTTTTTTATTAATAATTTCCTTTTCACTTTTCACTATGTCGCCAATTTGTTGCACCATATTGGATTTTTATCTATATATTACTCGGTCATCCCCATATGACTCTTAATTTTTGCCAACACTTGAAGTTAACTGGGTAAGCAGTTTTTGTAGCTACGCCGCTAACCGACAAACCGACTAAACTGAGAAAACATATTTTTGGCAATTAGGGACGTTTAAACGTGGAGATATGTGAAACCTGAGAGGGTGATTTTTTCACGACACATATATTTTATTTGGCCGGCATTTTGTTCCGCCATCTTAAATTCGTACCACAATTTTATCAGTTTATCGCTATACCACAATTAATTCTTGCACAAAATTTGAAATCCATCTATTAGGTGGTATGTTTAGGCTGAATTTTTAAATATTTTGTTAAGCCGCCATAATGTTTCGCTATATTGGACTAGTTACCAGACCTTCCCCATGTGATAAAACGTAGATATTGCCGCTATCAGGGATGAATGATTATATATGTAAAGAACTTTGATTTCATTTTAGGACTCAAAACCGATTCCTTGGGTATTTTTGAGATCGGTAGGAGAAAATTCGGATATCTTTAGGGAGGAGGCCACAATTTGGGGCGCCATATTAATAAGATCTACTTAAAAAAATTTGTTGATTTTTATAAACAAACGATATATAAACCTTTCAGGGCAAGAGGAGTTGGTTATTATTGATACAGTATTCGAAATGGTGTTGAAATTGGCCTTATGCAGCTTAACATATATTTAATTTAAGGATGGACAATGCTTGAGATCCTCAAAAGACGTTATACTTTCTGAAACCTATAGGGTATATAAAATTCCTTGCTACTGTAGAAATGTGTATGTGTGAGATGCACAACGTTCAGTTCAATGTCTTCTAGACTTAGGGACATTGAATAAACATTTAGACATACATCTGTCATTAATAGAGTTACGCGTTACGTTCAACATCACCAATGGAAAACCTGTCTTAACACTGGGTCACGGTTTGGTGAGATCTCATAAGTAAAGATCACTGAAGATGTCTACTATAGTTTAAGGCAAAACGTCGAATATCAATTTTAATTTGACACGCTTTAATCTTAAGAACATTTTGTAGTTTATTGTCAACAACGTACAGTACTTGTCGTTTTCGTTTGTCGATAATATTTAGTTGTTTAATCAGTGTCAGTCATCACTCAAAATCTCTTATGTTTTTACAAACATGTAGTTATTAAACGAGAGTTACATAAACGAATTACAGGTACTTCTTATATCTTATAGAACTTTTGTCTTATATCATATATATAATAAGATATTATTATTAATCAACTCCGCAATAGTAATGTTTAGCTTAATAAATTATCACGCATTTTGTAATTGAAATTTTTGGCAATATTTATGTTAAAAATACTTGTCCCCTAAACAACTACTCGCTCGATTGGCTTCAAATTTTGACGAAAAATCAAAAGTTATATGGTGATGAAATGGTAAAATATTGGTAAAAATCCAATATGGCGGAACAAAATGACCCTAGTAAAATATTAAAATAACTAATACTAAAAAAATACTTCACCTCAAATTTTGCACAAAAATCAGTTGGTATATGGTAAACATTTAGTAGGAATCCAAGATGGCAAAACAATATAGCGGCCTAATAAAATGTTTAAAAAAACACTCTGAAAACTACTCATGCGCAAGAATTAGGTGTGATATGGGGGTGAACTGATAACATGTTGAAACAATTTTAATATGCCAACCTCTTATTCAACTTTTGTCTAAATATGAAGGTAGAGACTGGTTTGAATTCAATATAGTGGAACAAAATAGCTGCCTGTTAAAATCTATAAAAAACATTCCATACGTACATTGGAAAATATGGTCCTATTTTAATAGTTACATACTATATAAATTATTATCTTTCACTTTTCTCTATATGTGAGCTTCAGAGTAACTGGGCAAAACCAATCCTAAAGGAACTTAACCGATAACTCCCTACTGAATGCTTCCTGTTTTTAACAAAATTATCAGTAAAAGAAAAAATTCATGAAGGGGAAAGTTCCGGTAAAAGATATTTACCAATTTTTCTAATACTTATCGTCATTCAATAACTCAGTTCCTCGACAATAATCGTGTTCCTTAAGAAGACATTCATAATCCTTGCAGCGATGAAATTATAATTTCTCCCGTAACTACCAGCTGTATACACACGCAACCCAACCTTTTTACATTATCAAAACCTCATTACATCCATTTTAATCATCGAAAATAGGGAATTACTTTCGATACTCCCAGGGCTTGCTTTCGTTTCCTCTGCGCGTCTATCTCCCAAATTAAAACCAATAACCTCAGGCAAAACACGAGAATCTATACCGACGTTTACCTCATCTCAAAATGAAAACAATTCCACCATTAATTGGTTAAGTCTACGTATACAATGATAATAGAGGCTTATCGCGGAAAATATATTGTTTATTGGTATTATTTATTGAAAAATATACATCTACAGTAACAACATTAATTTAAGATTTTCATTTAATTGACAGTTATCTCCTACCGCCTATTCTAGGTGATAGGTCTACAAGGCTTTTAGAATTATAAAAAAAGTGACTTTCGGTTGCAGATTGGTATTAAATAAACTATACCTGCAAGATTATACACAAAACTAAAAAAATCCGGTATATAACACTTTTTGAATTATAAGAAAAATGGCTCCCGGTTGCAGATTATTAACAAACTATGCACGCAAAAGCTAATAATTCAAAATTTTTTCAATAATAAAGCATATAACTTATTTTAAAAAAGTACAAGTTAATAGGTTCAAATAAATGGAAAAGTATTGCCCATAAAAATTACTGAAATAAAAAACAAATTTGTAAATAAGGTTCCCTTGAAAACCTGAGTTTTTTCTTTTGTTCAATTGACCTTAAAGAGATTTAACAAATATGCGCAAATGATTAAAATGCCTTCGCTTTTATAATCTTACAATGTATACCTCTTTTAGCAAAACCGATCAAGGGGACTTGAGATGGGTATTTTAAAGTATTTTAAGGGTGGTCAGGCAATTTTAAAAGAATCCGTCTTGTAGAAGTATAAGAGGGTTAAGAAAGAGGGTGTTCAAGTGGAATAAATATAGCCACCGGATAAATTTTTTAGATTTTTCGAAGGATTTAATAAGGGCTCTTTCTTTGTAAAGTTCAGTCCTTGTTGCTTAACAGGGGAATTATTATAAACTTGTTCAAATAAAGAAACAGCTTTATTGCACGATTTGATTTTAATATTTTTAACAAATGAAACAATATTTGTTTATTTCAGATTACTAATATGTTATGTTGGTTTCTAGCTACATAAGAGCAAATAATTTGTTTCTTACTAGTATACATGTTTCTTGAGTTTTAGCTGAACATTGCCGCAATAAGAAAAATTTTCTAATATTTTTTGCCAACTTTAATATAAGTATCGAGTATCAGCTAGTGCTATGCTTGCACTCACTGTCTATTACTTGATTTACCGATAATATCAAGGGATATTAAAGTTTTATAGTATTTTATTTAATGAGCAGGTAATAACTAACTATTACTTGCGAGTAAAATACTATACTTTTTCTACGACTATAACACAGTATAAAGAAAACACCTTTATTATTTAAATGTTGTAAGAGCACTTTTTCACTATCCCTGGGGCGGCCGGCCAGCGCGGCGTTGCTGTAGGGATTGCGCTAATACACTGTCACAAAATTTTTGTTTTTAAATGTATGTACGTAGTTTATAAATATAAAATGCTAATACCATATCTTTAGTTTTTTTTATTTTTTACTTATTGAATTTTCTAATCATTAAAAAGGTACATTTATAAAATTTCTAAATCGCTTACCTTTGGTACCAGGTAAACATTATCCGGTGTTTCTTTTATAAATCTATTAATTGCATTGGGATGAAGGTTTTAGACTTTTTTGCTCTGCAACCTTCTGATTTTCATTTTAAAAATGCAAGTAATTTATAACAGGTTTTAGTGCTAATATTTTCTTTAACAGCAATCGTACTCTTTAACATCGAGTAATGTGCCTATAATGAGGAAGATTCATACTTTCTGACAACATGCCAAAATAAGCGAGGAGGGCTTTTCCAAAAATCAATTAACATTCTTTCGACTTCGCCACTCCATAAATAGTTTATACATAATTTCATAAATTCATACATTTCCTTGAAATTTCTGGTAATAATTCGTCCGAAGTGGTTTTGTTGCTTCAGTAATATTTGGTGGTGTACTATCAATCTTACTTTGATCTGTTAAACTCATTTTAAAGGAAATTAACTAACTTTTAAGAAATAAATTTAATTAAAACCATTTATTTTCGCTAGTAATATCATAAGACAAATTATTTCCAAAATTTTTTCGAGCTAATGAATATTTTAAGAGTCGAAGAGGAGAGATAATTTTCTAAAAATATTCCTGAACGAGAAAAATGTGCGGATTTAATTTTACCTATTATTGTATTCGGTAACAAAATATTACACCAAATGTGTTTAAAAAAAAATTTAAAATTATATTTTTTTATTTTTGACAATCCCTAATTTTTTCCTCTGACAAGACATCAGCAAAACAAAGAAAATTTGATTGACTGGTAATTCATTTGCCATGGTAACTACGTAAAACCTTAACTTTCAGTAAGTATTTGAGTTTAAAAGCTGTGAGTTTTGTAGCAAAAGCTCTGTGACGTGGCGTGAGAAAAATGACTCGTTTCGGTCAAAAAACTAAAGAATGTGTTCGTCAGGAGATTCAGCAGTTAACACTAGCGAATACTAAGAAATCCAAGTCAAGTATATGGAGGCAGTTTACAAGCTTTTGTTTAGAAAAAGGAATAATTAATATTTTTCTATTATACTACCTATACTATAAATACAATTTTAGGTCTTAGCATAGTATATTTTTTCATTTTACTTAATTTTGAGTTACAACATTTGGTAGAAAGTTTTTTCTAAAGTGCTACTAAATGCATTTTGATGAATAGTAAGATAAAATTGAGAGCTATAATTTTTTTATATCGATTTTAGTACAAAATACTGTTCCAATATTTAAGATCGCTTATTATTTCACTCTAATATGTGTAATTTATTTTACAACAATTTGTAGAATATTATAATTTTATTGGTTTTCCATATATAAACAGATTTAGTTTGCTCCGCAGCTTCGGTTTGCTTCTAGTGGAAATAACATTGATTTCTACTTATTTTAGTTACATGGAAATACCATTTTAAGACTTAGCATAGTATATTAATATTTACATAAACTATAAGATAATACAAGTGGTAGAAATTGCATTTTTTATTCTTTATTTAATTTTTTTGTAGGTACCTTACGTACACTTCATATAGCGCGGCGATGGCGTGCATAATTAGGACTTCTGGTAGTAAATTCTTTAGTTTTAAATACGCTTTAAGTTACAAGTAGTAGAAAAATGCTTTTTTTAGTTTTTATTTTCTTTTTCTATATCTACGTACTCTTTACATACGGCGTGCATATCCAGCAGAGAACAGGTCAAGGCAGCATCATATTTTGACAGGACAAAACGTCGGTAAAAATAATATATTAGTAAACATAATATTGTACACTTAAAAACAAATATTTTTTTATTTTGAAAATCATATTGTATGAAATTTATGTGAAAAATTGTCCGACGTAGTGACCAATCGTACTATATCATATTTGGCCAAATTAATAAAAGATTGCTGTTGCCATTTGAAGAAAGAAAATTTGTTTCGAGTTGTTCAGGAATATTTTCTTCTAAATAATTCAAAATTGAAACTATTAAATCTAAAAATGGTAAATAAAATGGTGTCTAAAATTATATGTATTTAATTGAAAAATGTTCGATTTTAAATTCATTTTTTTCGCCTTTAAGAGGAAAGGAGGTGGCAGAAGAATACAAACAAAACATTAATTATGTAAGTGAGATGTGCATATCAAAATTTTAGTTTATAAAAAAACCAAATGCGTTTTTGCAAAATGTCAACACGTTGAAATAAAGAAATTGCCAAAAAAAATATTCTGTCATTATGTCCAAAAATGTCCACTATAATTCGCTGTTAGTTACCTACCGTAGAGAGAAACATTTCTGATAAAATACGTGAGTTGCCAGGGTGACATGTCAAAAAAAAACATTTTTATTAGTTAAAAAGTATTGGTGTGAACATTTTAATTTAAATGTGACAGCATATAAAATTATGGCGACGCCTGACGTGTCGATTATGCTCTTTTGTTTTTTCATGACATTCGCGACGAATAATTGTTTTAACCGCCGTTATAACACTGTATTGGGCAATACAAATAGTTAGAAGACGGAAGTGTTTTATGATTGGTTGCATCCTGTGAGTAATTAAATTATTACTCACGGGTGTGATGTCTATTACTTACGGCATAGTTAATTAAATACATTATGTTACTAAACTCGTTTTTATAATAAATACATTATTTGATAGCCGTCGAAAAAACATTTTTTGTAATTATAAAAGCAATAAATTAATAGTAAGTCAACGTTTTTTGGCCGAGAACCAAAATTTAAGTACCATATTAACATGTCTCGGTTTGCTGTAATCGGAATGGCCTTGGGTGCGTTTTTTTGTACTTAGTACATTAGCAGAAAACTATCTACCTACACAGTAAAACATATTATCGGACTTGCATTGTCTTTATTGTTAATTTCTTCACAAGATTTCGATTACTATAGTATTCTAGTCGTTAATAAGCCCTTTTTGGCATTTAGTTAGTTAAGCAGAATTAGTTTTTCGAAAAGAGTTCACCAAGGATACACCTAGGTTGAACTGTTGAAATATGTTTATGTCAAAGTAAATCGTACTCAAATGAATAGTGTTCTTCCAAGTACGTGGATTGGAACCGGAAATGTTTTCTATTTAAAAAAAAATTTTAAAAAATGTTTACCAAGAGACGGATATTGTTAATACCGGTATAAATATACAAAAATGTTATGTCTAAGACATAGTATTTTTTGAAATTCGCAATAATTCTCCTAAATGCTTTTAAGAGCTGTAAAAATAGGTAAAGATCGATGACGAGAATAAATTATACGGACCCTAACCAAATATTGCAAGTAGTTCTAATATATATTTCATTCCGAATTTTGCTATCCAAATGAACGTAATTACAATAAAAGTAGTAAGTGGATTAGTAGTGCAAACATTGTTTCGGTGTTCCGAAGTAGTTTTATTTTCATCTTTGTATTTAATACGGGTAGAAGTTTTGTTTTTCTTCTTATGTTAATATACTAGCTCTATGTAGGCGGGTTTTTTGTTTTTTTTTAAATAATTTATACTTGGTATAGATATAAAAAAAAGTTAAATATAATGAAAAAATTCTAGTGCCTATAGGAGAAATATTACTCTGGCGGAATTAAACAATTTTTCCGAAAAAAAAGCACAGATTATATTTTGATAAGGGTATTTTTCGAGCAAAAGCTAATTAGGCACAAGAGTAACAACAAAATAAATATTTATTTTAAAACATTAATTATACAAAAGTGTCTAATTTATTTATTATATATTTTGTTTTCTGTTTCCATAATTAAACTAATTTTACTTATGCTTTTTGTCAATATTATTAAAAATATTTTAAACTATGTACTTATCTTCACCTTGCAAAAGTGTTTTTTCGTTAATAGGTAATTTTAATATTTGTATGTAGTTATTATATTATATTAGTATATATTCTCTTTTTTTAGTTTTTCGTGATTTTTTTCTAATTATAGTCTAATAAACTTGATTTTATAATTTTAATAATTCAGTAAATAACATTTATTCTTTGCAAGCCTGTATATTCGGTCTAAAACCTAGCAATGCTATATTGATATTGTTTTGATTTGGCTCTACACATCTCATGAAGATTGCCTATCTCTACCAAAAAACAAGACGAAGATCGACTATTGGTTACATTCACATTATTCTTTGGTAGTGGCAAAAACCGATTGATTATTATACGCCGAGTATAAGATTCAACAAATAGAACATAAATCACACCCTCAATGGCTCACAGCATTACCGTCTTTTAGTAGAGTTGGTATATCGAAAAGTATGAACAAAACCGCAGAAAAACTTTCTTAAACTGAAAAAGTGCCATGAGCAAAACATAAATTTATCTAAGTAATAAGAAAAAAAAATCGGCAAATTTCCTTTACCAGGAATTTCCCTCATTATTAATATTTCCTTTTATTAGGAATATGGAAGGGTGAACCAATTTAGTTCAGTACATAGTTATTTAGGAACACATAGATACTGTCTTTTGAAACATTTTTATTGGACACCATTTTGTTCCAATCCTACCAATATTTTACCAATTTCTACCTATGCCACATTTGATTTTGGGTATAATTTAAAATTAATTCAATAGATAGCTTTTACATTGACACACACACCGCGATTTTGTTGCGTCATGCTGAATTCACACCAGTTTATCCTTATATCATATTTAATTTTACTCCAAAATTTACAGTCACTTGAATAAGAGGATTTTTTTACGTAAATTTTTTAGCATTTTATTTGGCCTCCATTTTCTTCCGCTATTATAAATTCGTAACACAACTTTACCAGCTTAGCTCTATATCACACTTAATGCTTGCACAAAATTTGAAATCACTCTAATACGTACTTTTTCAGACTGATTTTTTAAATATTTTATTAGGCCGCCATTTTGTTTTGCTATCTTATATTCATACCAAAATGTTACAAGTTCATTCATTTATGTAAAATTTGATTTTTCCAAATTTGAGATAAATTGGATAATTAATTTTTTTATTAATAATTTTTTAACATTTCACTAGGACTCCATCTTTTTCCGGCATATTGGATTTTTCAAAATATTACCAGTTGATCCCCATATAACCTTAATTTTTGTCCGAAATTTAAAGTCAATCTGAGTAGTAGTTTTTAAGCTATGCCGCGAACTGACAGACAGACAGACAAACCGTTAGGTGGACCGACGGAATTGATAAAACATATTCTTTGGCATCTAGGGACGCTAAAACGCGAAGATATGTAAAACGTGCTAGGGTGAGTTTTTTAGATTACAAAAATTTTATTTGGCTGCCATTTTGATCTGCCATCTGGAATTAGTACCACAGTTTTACTAATTCATCTATATACTATAATTTGTTACACATTAATTAATTTTTTATTAATTAGGCACACAACAAAATAGTTTTTTCAGGCTGAATTTCTAAATATTTTATTAAACCGCCATTTTGATACTTACTCTATCTTGTATTTGTACCAAAATTTTACTAGTTGATTCCTACATAATACGTGATTATCGTGCAAATTGGATTAGTTTTTTAAGTAATAATTTTTTCAACGTTTTTATTTTCAACAATCTTGTTCCGGCATATTGGATTTTTACCAAAATATTAACAGGTCATTCCCATATGAGCTTTAATTTTTGACTTAAATTTGAAGACAGACCTACGGAATTTATAAAACATATTTTTTGGCATCTAGGGTGATTTTTTCAAGTCACTAAAATTTTATTTGGCCGCCATTTTGTTCGGCTATCTTTAATTAATACCACAGTTTTACTAATTCATCTCTATAGTAGAATTAGTTATGGCACACAATTTAAAATCAATTCATTAAGTAGTTTTTTCGGGAAAAATGTTTAAATATTTTATTAAACCCCCAGTTGATTCCTACTTAATACTTGATTTTTGTACAAAATTTGAGATAAATTGGATAATTAGTATTTTAGTAATAATTTCTTTACGTTTCGCTAGCCCGCCATCTTGTTCCGGCATATTAGATTTTAACCAAAATATTACCAAGTCAACCCCATATGAGACTTAATTTTTGACTAAAATTTAAAATCAAACTGATGAGTAATTTTTATGCTATGTCGATAGATAGAGGGACAAACCGACAGACGGACCAACGGATTTGATAAAATATATTTTTGGCATCTAGGGACGCTAAAACGCGAAGACATGTAAAGTCTGAAAGGGTAATTTTTCAGATTACAAAAATTTTATTTGTCCGTCATTTTGTTCCGCCATCTTAAATTAGTACCACACCTTTACCAGTTCATCTCTATACTACAGTTTGTTATGGCACACAATTTGAAATTAGTTCATTAAGTAGTTTTTTCGGGCAGAATTTTTAAATAATTTATTAAGCAGCTATTTTGTTCCGCCATCTTGGATTCGTACCAAAATTTTACCACTTGATTCCTACATAATACTTAATTTTGTGCAAAATTTAAGATAAACACTTTCTTAGTATTAAATTTTTTAACGTTTCACTAGTTCGCTATTTTGATTTTGCCATATTGTATTTTTACCAAAATGTTACCAGGTTATCTCCATGTGAAGCCAATGTTTATTAGCTTCATCAAGAGCAACTACAAAAACTATAAAGAATAGGTCCAATTAGAATTATAACATTATAATGACAATCAAAAGAATAAAATTTTGCCTAGATATACATAGTCAATGTTGTAACGTAGAAATGTTAAAATTTAAAAATTATTGACTCTACCATCTTGTAAGTAATTTTTAAGTATGTATTGATTATGTATATCTAGGCAAAATTTTATTCTTTTGATTGTCATTATAATGTTATAATTCTAATTGGACCTATTCTTTATAATTTTTGTAGTTGCTCCTGATGAAGCTAATAAACATTGGCGAAATATTGAGCACTTAAGATAAAAAGAGTTTCTTCTTTTTTTTTCCCACGGACCGCTAGACCCGAAATAAAACCTCTTTGTAGTTTCTGTACGGTCGAAAATACTTAACTTATATATATATATATATATATATATATATATATATATATTTTTTTTTTTTTCAAAAAAAAAACGTACTGCGATAAGAACACTTTTTTACCTAAACTGTGCCCTGAGTTGCCTGGCAAACCACTAACTTGCTACCTATCATTCAAATATAAATAAATAGTCAACATGTATTTTTCGAGGTATGTAACCCTATTTTATTAATTTTGTAATAATTATTGTCAATAGTATAAAATTTTAAATCAGTTTTAGAAAAATTGTAAATGTCATTTTATAATTAGACCACTAAATATTTTTTAAATTAATTGTAGATAGGTAAGGAAAGCCATATATACCAAAACAAAAAAAATAAAGTAATGAGCAATTTTTGAGAAAGCCTACTATGATAGGCGAAACGTCAAGTTAATCCCATTGTTTCATTTTGCAAATAAACCTATACCCAAGAAAGAAGTCCAATTAATATATATATATATATATATATATATATATATATATATATATATATATATATATATATATATATATATATATATATATATATATATATATATATATATATATATATATATATATATATATATATGTAACAATCATTTTGAAAATGATTATTACAACGGTCAAGTTCTTAATTATCACCTATTTATTCACAAAATATCTGATATTTTGTTTCTTTTAAGACAGTCAAATATATAAAATACAAACCAATAATTATCGTAAATAATAAAGCAACGACGCGACCAGTCCCTAATGTTAATAAAATCCGAGATCGTTGTTTGGCGACACCTTACTGCAGGCAACCCGTTATATCCTATGTTTTATTTCCAAATTATGTCAGGGGTTTCAAAGTCTGAGGTTATATCAGCTGATTTTGTCTCGTTAGTGGTGATCGGTGGTGGTGTTCCGTAGCAAAGGGAGATGTTTTGAGACTTTTCGGGATGATAAAGTGATTTTTTTAATGTCTGTCGAGGGTTTCTGTCATCAAGAGTACTAGGTTGGTACCATGTACCGGAACAGGATACATAATTTTTTTCGCTACGTTAGGACTATAAAACCTTTGGACCGAACAAAGAGATCCTCTCTTACTACCTCTCTGCAGAATAATAATGAAGTGTTAGTTCTCATAGTTTTTTTGTGCCGCCATTTTACACGACGTGTAAGAAGTTCTACTGATCGGCGAATTCTATGAAGCCTTAATTGGGATTGGCAAGCACTTCAAGACTACTCAAAGCCATAACATCAGGTAATTAGTCATTCAAAATTATTAGAAAATCTTGCTAGGGAGATGGTTCATGGAATAGTCGCCACGTGGGTTGGTACTCAGCACATTTCTCTATCTTTTCAGGCTTTTAACGTACTGCAAGAAGCTTTTATCCTACTACAAGGACCTTTTAACCTACAGCAGGAGCATATTTTAATTAATACCGCAATCACAATAAAATCAACATCACTCTTTTATTGTGGGAAGAACAGTGGCTTAGGCAGGTCAACTTAGGGACATCAGGCAGGAAGTTGGAAACTTAGATTCTGGTTGGACTACCGTGGCGTAGCTGGAACGGGGCATTTGAGGTTTTCCTTGTTGGCTTGTGCTGTTTTAGGGCCTCCGTTGCAGTCTGCTCGTCTAGAGGACCACCTCCTTTTGGTTGAGCTTATAGGCTAACCGCTGCTGTGAAGTGTTGAGGAAAGTCTTCATTTAGGGAACCAACCCAACACCGAGTCTAAAGATAAGTACCTTTCCTTGTTTAGCTTATAAAAGGTAGCTTTACTACTGGTGTTCTACTTACCCTGAGCGTACATTAGAAATTTGATCTTTCGTTGCTAATTTTTCAATTATTCAGCCTTCTCGCACTATAATTACCTTTATAAAGTCACTTTAAGTCATTAACCAATTTAATTTCAAATAGTTTCTCATGAATTCATTTGCAAATCAGGAACTATAAACTTTTATTCTAATTTCGGTACCTATAACTCTCCAAAGTATTACTTTGTTGTATTTTATTTAATTAGTTGATTTTGAGTAAAGAATTCATTGCATCTTCTGGCTTATTTTATTAAATTTGAGTTTTGTAAAACACTCTTATTGTTTTTTTTTCAAATAATTGCTTTGTAAGTGCTCATAGCTTATAGGTAGTAAGAGACTTTATGTTTTTGTAGTATAAGTTATATTAGGTATGTTGAGTGTATATTGGGTACCCATGTCTTAGTGTCATAAGTGTTAAGTTTTTTGTAATGGGCAGTACTTCCTAAAATTACTTGTGATTTTCAGCCACCTGTTATAGTTTTATGATTGTTTGAATATATTTTGCATTACAGACCATCTTCTTATTATCGGTGATTTTCAGCCAATATCGGTATATGATACTAATATCTGCATCTCTCATATGAGGTTTTTAAAAAAATAATATTTATTAAATCTGGTTTTTGCAACATTCATGCTATGCTCTTTCAACAATATTTGGTAACAAATATAAAACTTAATTAAGAAAATAAAATTTAATTCAAGGTTGTATCCTTGCCCTCTCTCTTTCTTTTCAATTATCCATCTAATCATTTTACTTAATTTAAAATTTTAATACTTTAAATATTCACTCCAATCTTTCCACCTAATCAGTTTTGCATAATTTAAATTTTAATAATCAAAATATTTAATTACTGGTAGTTCATTTAACTTTTATGGTAAAATTTTTCAGTACTTTCAAGATATTAAACTTAAAGATATAAATATTATTTCATTTGGCGCATTTAAATTCATGAATAGTGTATTTATCTTTTTACCTCATATGTGGTGATTTGATTGTTACTGTTGATTGTGTTGAACAACATTTAATACCACTGTGATATTTATACTTATATTTTATATACAATTTACAATAAATTTCCTTGCATTAGTATTTCATTCTTTTATTTATAATCTGTCCATTGCAGGAATTAGAAGGTTTTGGGAAGCTACATTACAAGTTAACTTAAGTATTGTGTCTTAGCGTACATTAGTATCTATCTTGTTTTTTTCTTTTCTGCTCAACCTCTTTGGCCACTATAGGCCTGGCGCCCACAATATTGTTTAAATTATTTGAACTCACGCCCTAACGTCTCCGAAATAAAAGAATCTGAGCACCGAGTAAAACAACGTAAAATAAAAAAATAAATAAAAATAAAAAAAAAACAATAATAAAAAAATAAAAAAAAGGAGGTTGTAATATATATATATTTAACGTAGGTCGTTTCTACGACATTCCATTTGAAGGTACTACGAACCAAAACAATGAGTATGCTGTAGTTTTAAAGTAATAGTCGCAATAAAAAAAATTCTATTATTAAATTTGCAGTTATTAGAAATTTATTTAAATAAAATCAAACTAACAAAAATCAATAGTAATATGAAGTGAATAATAAGTTGAAAATAGTCTTATTTAGAGTAAGACGAAGCTAACTAAAGGGATATTTATAAAGTAAATACATACATTAATTGTAAATAATTTTTGGTTTGTAAAATATTGTTTTAAGTTTAAAATGCAGCTGATGCATAAAACAATCAAATAACAAACTCGCGGGTATGTTTCTTGGTAACCAAACTAACAGCTTTCGCAGTCGATTGCTTTTTTGCATAGTTTAAACCCTTAAAAAAGGGGCAAAAAACTCCATCATAATCCATAATTACTAAACGATTAAGCTTATAGGCGCCCAAATGATTTCACGCACCTTTTTTACTCATTTTTCTTACATCTCCAGTCCGTTGTTCTTATGGGCAGGGCTATAGGCAATCAATAATATTCCCGGCCTAATTCGATTATAATGATACACGCCGTCACTGGTCATATTGATAATTTCTATTCTTAGACTTACGCCATCAATCAAACCCCGACCGGCTTCCTTTCACGAAGTTCGACGATTTTTCAAAGGAGACCAACTACTTATTTTTCTATTGGAAGTGTGTTTCTTTTTACAATTAATACTTTTTATATGGGTTTTTATTCAATAAAATTTGCCTTTTGCCATTTAACGACAGTCACCATATGTTTTTCTGTTCGTCTTTTATTTTTGATTGAATTTAGATCAGAATTAAGGGGGGGCTATAGCCCCAGGCACCGTCTTCGACAGGGTGCTCTAACACAAGCTGATTCAAGCTTTTGCGAGGTACCATTGAACTGTCGTAGCACGGAAGCGAGGGAGTATAGTAGCTTATCAACGTAGTAAAAGATAGACAAAACTTTTTTCTGTTTGTCATTTGTCAGGGGCGGCGTCTTACAAAACTTCGCGAAGTGGAGCCGAAAGCCCCAGAGGTCCATCAGTGAAGTTCATGCCTAAGGACCTTTTTTTTTTGGTTATCAACTATTGAGACAGGGCGGCTTCGCAAAACCTCGCTCGATTCAGGGGCCTTAAATACTTAAAGCCCCAGACCCCAAAAGTCCTTAATCCGGCCTATTACGTGAGGTTTATTATGGAAATTATATTGTTCTACTAAAAACTCATTTTTTTCAGGAGATCCAATTAAAAATTTCGTGTATAGTAATTAACACAAAATTTTAATTATTTTATATTTTACCAAATATTAAGGTATTTGAACCAATACAGCACTATTAAACAAATAAAAACTAAACAAAAGTCGGTACATTTCCATTACCCAGAACATCTCTCATTAATATTTCCTTTCATTAGAAACAGTAAACTGTGAACCAATTTAGTTTAGTCCAAGAAATAGTTATTTAGGAACATATATACTATAATTTTTATTGGACGCCATTTTGTTCCAATATATTGGATCCCTACCAATACTTTCGACCTATGCCACATTTGATTTTGGGCATAATTTAAAATACATTCAATAAGTACTTTTTACACTGACACACACCGCGATTTTCTTACGTCATATTGAGTTAGTACCAATTTAATCTTATATCATATTTATTTTTTCTTTAAAATTTACAGCCAACTGAATAAGAAAATTTGTTTACGTTATTTTTTCAACATGTTATTTTGTCGCCATTTTGTTTCACTATCTTAAATTCGTAACACATCTATACCAGCTTATCTCTATATCACACTTAATGCTTGAAATTAATCTAATAAGATTTTTTTTTCAGACTGATGTTATGTTAACGTTACCAGTTCATTTTTATGTAACACTTGATTTTTTGCAAAATTTGAGATAAATTGGATAGTTAGTTTTTTAATAATAACCTTTGACTAGGCCGCCATCTTGTTCCGGCATATTGGATTTTTACCAAAATATTACCAGGTCATCCCCATATGAGCCTTAATTTTTTGCCAAAATTTGAAGTCACTCTGATGAGCAGTTTTTAAGCTATGCCGCGAACTGAAAAACCGACAGGTGGACCAACGGAATTGATAAAACATGTTTTTTTTACATCTAGGAACGCCAAAACGCGAAAATATGTAAAACCTGAGATGGTGCTTTTTTCAGATTACAAAAATTTTATTTGGCCGCCATTTTGTTCCGCCATCTTGAATTAGTAACACACTTTTACTAGTTCATCTGTATATTATAATTAGCTATGGCACACAATTTAAAATCAGTTCATTAAGTAGTTTTCTCAGGCTGAAGTTTTAAATAGTTTATTAAGCCGCCATTTTGTTCTGCGATCTTGGATGCGTAACAAAATTTTATCAGTTGATTCCTGCATAATACTTGATTTTTGTGCACAATTTGAAATAAATTGGATAAGCACTTTGCGATATGGGATATTTACCAAAATGTTACCAGGTCATCCCCATATGACCCTTAAATTATGAACAAAATTTGAAGTGAATCGAGTAAATAGTTTTTTAGCTATGCCGCGAACAGACAGATCGACAGACCGACAGACAGACGGAATCGCGAAACATGTTTTTTGTCATCTAGAGACCTTGAAACGGAAAACGATTACAATACTTCACTTTTATGAGGGAAGTAATGATGTTCTATCTGACTTAGTTTTACAGCTAAAAAGCAATTTTTTCGAAAACTTTATTCTTAGAAGTCATCGATAATATTCAACCTCACTTTTTTCGACTTTTACTTTTAAATATCTCCAGATACTGGTTTTCAGTCAAATCATAGAGATATGAAAAAAATTCCCCAATTCTTGGTTTTGTGTAAGGATAACAATAGTAGATACGTGAATTCTTAAGATTTAATATTACATCTTGGCGGATTATTTAAAATTTGGAGAATGTTTTATCTGCACTAGAAAAGGTAGAATATATTTTATTTTTTCTGTGGATCTACTTATTTTAGCTTGCTCTAGCAATTTAAAATTGGCACAAACACTAGTGAATATAAGATTTTAACCTTGAAAATATATTTTATAACATTCTTAAATATATTAAAACAAAATAAAATTGAATGAGTTTCTATTTCATTCTTAAAATTTGCACAATACAGAAAAATCTAATTAGCAAAGAAAAATATTTTCTACAATGTCTTCAAAAAAGTAACGCATGAAAACCTTTTTATTATTTAGGCTAGTCGGCATTACATATAAATATTTCAACATGTAAATTATCATTGTTTTATCTTCTAAAATGAAGAATGGAGCTTTTTATATATATTTTGAATTTGCCAAAAATAACGGCTAAAAATTTAAATTTGTCGGAAATGAGCAAAGACCCCTTTGCATACCTTTTTTATTTTTATTTTTTTCTCAAAATTCTCGGTGACCAAGTAAAATAATCTTTTATTATTTATATTTTATACATTTGCTAAGGCGAATTTATTTCCTAAATGTACTTTGTATATCCTACTTTTTCCTGAAAAAAAAATCAAATAGCAAATTTCCATTTTATCCAAATTTTATTTTCCGATTTTTCAGTTGATAACATAGTAGCTTAATATGATTTTCAAAATCAAATGAAATCTTTGTACATTTTTCTGTACAAGCCTTTACTTCTCGTATTAAAAAAATTAAATATGTGTACATACGTTTCGCTGATACAAAAATATTGTCTAAAAGAAGACGTGAATGACACAACAAAACAATGTCAAAACTAAGCTTGAGCGCCACTATCGACCACCCGAAAAAATATGATCACAATTCCCGGTTTTACCATTAAATCTAAGCGTCTCTTCTATCCTTTGTGTATGAGTCGAATAAAAACATACATAGCAATAGTTGTCCGCCATATTAAAGCTGCCATCTTGCTTTTTGTAAATGCTAAAATGTCAAACTGTATTATCACTCAAACTGTGTAAGTATGCCAAATTTGAATTTGTTCGATTGTTAATGGAGAAGTGGGGTCAATAAAAGCGTGGTAAAATGTAATCCAAAAAATAACATGATCAAAAAATATTTAGCGTCAAATAGGGCAAGTGGTTTTTGTCGGTCCTCAAGCCACATAAGTTCTTGGATTTTCGACAACTTGAAAAGAAACTTCTGAGAAATTATTGTTTTGTCGTATTTTGCAATAATTATCTCCTAACAGATCACTTAAAGCAGGCTAAATATCTTTCCCAGTCGATACTTCTGTATTATAATCCGGATCATTGTCTATATCCCTAAAAACGTACAAAAGGTTCCGGTTCATCATCATCTAATTCTATATGAAATGCTTAAATCATTTTGCCGCATGTAGCTGTGAAGCGTTTATGGGAATATTCTTTTTACGAGTGTGTGAAAAATAGATTCTTGGCATACGCAAATGAGTTCGCAAAATTTACTTTCGCGCGCTAATGTGCAAAATTAAGTCCGCAGTAGTGCGCAAAAGATATTGAATTTTTCGCCATAAATATTCAAAAACATATTGACTAATAGAAGGCCTTCTTTAATAAATAATTTATTGTCTCATTATTTATTTCGATAAATCTTAGCTCGTAGAAAAAGTACAGTTACTAACTCTTGCGCCAAGTATCCAACAAGACTTACTTTCCTCACTGGTTAGAAAATATACTATTATAAATATTTCAGCAAAATACAAGTTAATTTTAACAAATATCATAACATATTTTTAATTACGTATTTATATAATTTTCTGCCATGATTTGTAAATTATAACTATTTAAACGTATATTTGGATATACAATTACACTCACGTACATTTTAAATAATGGTCTATGTGTATATTTCTTTCAATCCTATTGGCTAGCATATTGGAACATTGTAGTTAAAATTTTGTTGGTCCGAGTAGTTAGAACCTCTTAAATCTTTTCTTTAGATAGAACAATATAAGTATACTGATTTGTTCGAATTAAGTAAAAATGTATGATTTGAAAAACAGTGTAGACAGAAAAATATAATTCTCGGCTCGGGGTTGCTAAAATTTAAATGAGATCAAAGACAGGAAAAATAAAGAGACTAACCCAACCACACTAGAAACTGACCTACTGGCCCTCTAAGTTCGACGTGGTAGGTAGAACATCAAAATCTTTTTGCTTCTTGAGGTCATACAATATATTTTGAATCCATTTTCGATCAAATTTGCTTTTATTACGACCATTGCATGAAAATACTAACCACACTTTTAAGATGTAATGCAGTTACAAATTGAATAAATGTAATTAGATTACATAGTGATTACATTTTGTAATTATTATTTCCCAGTTCTTTATACATACCTAAACGCATATACTTTGTACAAATAAAATTCAATTAAAATTCAGCTGAGGTAAGAAACGATTTCGTATTTTCGAAATCCTATATGTATGGCAAATAAGTGTTTCTCGTGTGTTATGTACTTTTTAGATATCCATTTGAACATCTTTTTTGGTCTATTATTATAATATGATAATTTCTTACATAATTAGTATCGAGTTTTTTTTGTATCAACGACGCTGTTGTGATAGCAGTTTTTTTTCGTGTCGTGTGGTGAGTTTTGAAAATGTCTTGTTTTGGCTTTAATTCTTTAAATGTAATTGAAACATCTGCATTAGACCTTAACATAAAAACTTATCGTTTTCTCCTAATGAAAAAAGAAATATTTTAATATAAGTTATAAGTATTCTCTTAGTTTAAGAAAATACTTACCAATTAAGAAGCGGTAAGTGAGGATGAAATTTATATTTTAGAATAGAATTCAAGCGGTAAAATTTAGTATTAGTCACGTGACTAAAACAACCAAGTACAAGAGTTCTTTGTAACTAAAGTTAGAACTGAAATGTGAACCTACCTTAAGACTTTTGTTACTCTAGGAAATGGCAATATTTGTTGGACATTTATTATAGTTGACAAAATAGTCGATTACAACATAAGTATTTAAACTTGGAATGAAACGCCTACGTAAGAAGAAGAAAATGCAGAAAGTAATAAAATTTTATTAATACAATAAACTGACAAAAACTGGCATTTACAATAAATTTACTTAATCAAATAATGGGTGCTTAAAAATAAAATTCGTATCATAAAATAAATAGCGCAAAATGCATGATATGTTCCTGAACGATATTTTCTAGATAGAGATTAGCATTCATTCACCTTTGACAAGATAAATTGTCACTAACTCACGTAAGCAACAAAATTCCTTTCCAAATTATTCTAGACCAATGGTCCGTCGGAGAGATAGTGCAGGTAGCAAATCTTTCCCCAGTTCTTCACCCTACTCTGTCACGACAATCTGAAGATTTCAAGTTTCGACAGGAGGGCGGAAATCTTTACATTTCTGACTGCTGCATGTCCATTACAAAGCTCTGCACTCGTGTATGTTTTTTTTCTTATCATTTTTTTACGGGATAAAAAGCTCATCTCCTATATTTGTAAGTTTATTTACTACCTTACCCATATCTTCTACAGTATTATCCATTCTCCCTAAATCTTTTAATCATTTAATTGCTACTTGCAGGATGAACTTTCCTCATACTTCATGCAACAAAATACACGTCATTGGTTAAATAGAGTGACAGATTTATGTTTTCAAAGTTACATGAATGCGCACTAATTTGAAACTGATCACTCGTGGCTTACGAAAACTAATAACTTTTAAGGTGCACGCACACTTAAGAGGCGCGACGCGTCGCGGTGCGGTGCGACGCGGTACATCGTTTCATAGTTACGCGCTCACTTAGGCGGCGAGGCGCGGCGCGTCTGTGCTTCGATCCGGAAAAGAATATTTAGTTCCCAACGAACCTCCGAAATGCCCAGTATTGGCTGTTCCGTTGAAGATTTTTTGGTTTTATCTGCAGTGGCAAGTGCAGAAGAGGAGGAAAAAGGCAGGAAATTCTTTTTGTGTCTACTAGTACATACTAATATCAAATTTAAATTTGTCTTATCTATATGAAAATTATCTTCATCATTATCTCCTTCCCTGTAGAATCAGTAGGGTGTATTATTATAAATATTGTTATATTCTCTCATTTATTTTAAATTACATCTGTAATTATATTGTGTATGATAGTATATATGGGAATGTACTCTAAGGGAGCTTATAACCATAAGAGATTTAGCAAGGATTAATTCAGGGAAAAGTTACGCAATTTTGTTCTTAATTACTTTACATTTCTCACAATTAACCATTATGTAATTGTGCATTATAATTAATTTTAGAGTTAAAACAAAACAAAGATGAGACATGTTAATGTCATTTATTTATAAAATTTCTTTCTTTTGTTCTTTTTTTTGTGCATATATTGGATTCTATAGTTTGTATCTTGTACCATTTGTAGTTCACTTGCTTATTATGTAAGTACGTATTTGCAAATAAATAAATTTTAGTTTTGTTCAACAGTTTTATCTATCTGTAATTAAAATTTCACAAGATCTAGGTGTAGAAATAATAGTGATAGATATGTTAATATACAGTCGTAAATAAAACACAAACATATGGTGCACAACAAGTATATTTTTAATGTATCAGATAACATTTTTATCAATGAAGTACATGACCACTACTTATATACATTTTAAAAGACTTTTATTTTTTTATTATGAGATTTGAAATAAGAGAGAGAGAGAGAATTTTGAAATAAAACGGTCAAGATTTCAAGAAAATGAATATTTATTTTCTTATGGAGTAGGTAATTTTTTTTATTTGCAGTGAGATATTTGGTGGACCTAAAGGAAAAAGGCCTTCATTTATGTATCACCCTGTATCTTTGTAGTGTATTATTTTATTACCAAATGATTATTAATACAGGGTCAGTAAAAAGGACGAAACTTAGGAAAGATATTAATATATTTTTTTAATTCGAATGTTTTCTGTTTATAGATGCTCATTTTAAAATTAAAAAAAAAATTTGAAAATCGTGCCATAACTTTTTGATTATATGGTTTAAACCTAAATTAGTTTTTTGAATTTAGGGATAAGTCAGGATGTAGCATCGAGTCGAAAATACTGTATGTGACTATTTCTTTTCCTCTAGGAATTTTATGCCTTATCTCGAAAATTAAAAAAACGGTGTTTGAACCATATTTTTAAAGAATTATCCAATTTTTAAAAAATAGATTTCATTTTATATGTCGCATTTGAAAACAGAAAACTTTCAATTTAAAAAAATATCTGTAGATATTTCCCAGGTTTGGTCCTCTTTATTTGCTATGTATTGTCAAAAAAGTGCGAATACATTAATACACTACAAAATAAGAGGGTGATACATAAATGAAGGCCGTTTTCTCTTCTCTCAAACTCTCTGTATATAAATAATCAAGACTAGTGCTTTTAGGTTAATACGACAACACTTTTAGATAATCAAAATTAAAATTCAAGAAAAAAAGTCAGCACATCGAACCAACATTGTATAAAATATTTAACGTCAAAAATTGGATACATTATCGTGGTGCAGTAGTTGCACACATAAGTCTATATACAAAACCTATAATGTCTACAAAAATAATATTTTATGCATCTTATTACACTCACGGCTCTTTTTTAATTTAATTTAAAAACCGCCTTTAGAAATGCATTTCATCAAGAGTCGACCGTCTCGTCTGATTTCCATTTATACTACAAATAACGAAAAAATCATTCGTTAAGAAAGTAATCAGCAATGGCGTAGGTCTATAAAAATATTAAAATTTCTTTTTCCATTAGGAGAAAAACGATAATTTTTTGTGTTAAGGTGTAACAAATTTTTTGCTGCTGGATTTTTTAAAGTAATTTAATAATATTTTAAAGTTAATTACGAAATGTAGAATCTTAAAAGTAAGCTTAATAAATTGGTTATCTCTTTACAAAAAGCCTCTTAATGGCTTAATGTATGTTTTTTTATCAGAATAACTGTCTATTATGGTTTTGAAAATATATACAGGGAAAAAAGGAAAGTACTACAAATATTTTGATTATTATTATTGTGAACGAAGAAATTATATAACCGCTTCTAAGGAAGAGAACAAATAAATATCTTACTTATTTTATGATCCAAGAATATTAGTTGTTTCATTATTTCAATTATTAAATACTAAAGAATTTGTTTAAATTTTTGCAACGACTAAAAAATTATTTTAGTATCTTGTAACGTGTAATAATGTTTTAGTTTGATTGTCGTATGTGTTGCAAAATTACATTAGATATTCTTATTCATAACTTTTATTTATTTATAAGCATTGATTTTGTTATTTAAAAAAAAATAGGTACCAACCTCGGTACCAACCATTTTAAGTCCAATATAATAATAATATTTATTCAAAGAATTTTTAGAACAAACAGAAAAAAAAAGATAAATATTTAAAATCTAAATTGTAAATAGATTTAAATGACTTAATTCACAGTTCAAAATGACAATTCGGGTAACGCGTAAAGTGTAAAATTGCAATTCTATTACGTTATTAAAAAAATTGAGAATTTTAAAAGTGTTATAACTCCCATCCCAAAACTTTTAAGTTTTTACCCCTGCAGGCACATAGCCAGAAATTCAGTTTGGAGAGGTTCAAAGTAACCCAGACCGAATAGAGAAAAAAAGGCAGTATCAAAAATTATTTAATTTAATAAGCGAGTCAATTTTTTTTGTTGTAGCTCCTGGAAAAAATGTAAAATCTTTTTTTTTTATGGTTTTCAATCCGTTTCTAGAAAATTTCAATCCATCTATACGGAGGTTGAGATAAAAAAAAGTATTAGCTTTATCATGTACTAACTAAAATCCGATGAACGGATCTTGGACTGCGACGTCTGAAAGGATCGGCCGGTAAAACGCATAGAAACTTATCGTATTGTGCGTTGTTAAGAATCACTCGATATTTCGCCTGTTTATTCGATTCGTCGGAACCTTCAATATTTGCAATGAATATTTTTTTGCCCGCATGGTTTCTGTATCTCACTATTCGTACGCCAGATATTAAGTAGCTGTTTTCCTGGTTCATTTTTTAGTATTTGTTATTGTCTTAGGCAAGTTATTTAAAAATAATGCCATTGCATATTTAAGAGCTGTCGCTGTTAAATTTAAAAATTTCTCGTAAACATATTTTTTTTATAATTAAGTAGTTAGCGCACCATTGCTGAGTATCGTCAAAACGTACGCAAGTAAAAAATCTGACATATTTGAACACTTTCCACAAAATTCAATTGTAATAGAAATAATAAGTGTAGTTCAGACTTTTTTCTATAATGAATAGTATAAATACATAAATTGCGATTTATTTTACTTTCCTTCCCAAAATTAATTTTGTTAAATATTTATATATTAAATAGTGCCATAAATAATAACACTATGAGTTCAAAATACAACGAAGACTCTAATCGTTAAATGTATAAGATAATAAACGAAAAAAATTAACAACATAAATCCGTTAAATACTTTTTCTGATTTATGCATTTGTGGCAATTATTAGTAATAAAGAGATACAAACTTACTGAACAACTTATTTTTGCTTCTAATAGCATAAGGTCAATCAACATTTTGTAGTAAAAAGTGGAATTCCAATGATTATATTTCTTTTTATTTGTCTAAAACTTCCTCTAAGAGTTTCACAATAAAAAAAATCTCTAGGACAAACAGATTTCTAGAAAAACAAATAATATGTAAAATTATTTCGAATAAAACCGAATAGACTATGTATATTGGTCAGTCAAACAAGTATACTGTAACGGAATAATTGACTTGCCTAATTTGTATTTGTGAAAACATAAACGTTGACCATCTACTAGTTGGAAAAAATTGATCTATAGAAACATAGAAGAAAAGTTGCAGGTAGATTTGATGTGACCGGTATTAAGACTTCTAGTACAATAACAAGTTTTAGAAACAGTAATTAGACAAATAGTACGAACTTGTAAAAAATAAAAGTAAAACTCGTATGGAAATTTTTCCACCAAGTTCGTCCAAATAATTATGTTTTTGAGAAGTTTCTGACGACACAAATTACAGTTCAGCCTTTTTTTTTGAAAACACGAATCATCAATGAATGAAAAGCGTTTGGTACAACATAAACCTATTCACAAAACTACTAGGCACATAATCGAAGAACAAGGAAAGTTGTATCAGAGACATATAATAAGAAACAGCAAACATTTTTTGCTCAATTTATAAGAATATAAAAATAGGATAAGGTCAGGTCGCAAGCACCATGCCTAATTTAACCGAGAATACTGCCAGCCTTCGTTAATATAGACTCTAGGAGAAGAAGAAGTTTCGAATGTAATTTATTTGGAAATGTGTTTTACTAAACACACGCACTAAAATATGAGATTGAAATATAGTATCTAATATCTACTTTTACTCTTCCGCGTGAGTGAGACATGATTACAATAAAGTTTAATTTTACTATCCCTGAAATATAAAAGAACGTGACTTTTGGTTTTGAATACGAGGATGCCGAAAAAACTATCCTCAAGCCTCAAACACGGTCAGCTCGCTATTCAAAAGAATACTAAGATATATCTGGCTTATTTGCCATATATGATAAAATACAAGAAACATTTTTTATGTAAACTGGTAAGAATATCTAAATTAGAGTCTATTGGCCGACCTCTAACTTTAATCGGTAAAACTAAAGCAGGTGCAAAAATATTGAGCATATTTTAACTCAGAAAATAGCTACTTGCATTAATGTATAATATCTATAAATACTTTTTTCGTAAATATCTTCTTGTGTATTATAATTCTTCTGCTAACACAAGTTGTTGATAGTCGGCAGCCATCTATACAATTTTGGAATTTGAATGTGTTTAGATTATTTATTGTGTCTAGAATTTCTTTTCTGGCTTTTTCGTAACTGAATACAGATATCTAACTTTAAAGTGATTCAAACAAATATTTAATAAAATCTCAACAGAACTAGTCTGTTCACGGAATGTTTCGATACATAATATAAACAATTTTATTTAAGGAGAGATAAGACATTGTGTCATTTACCTTAAATTGTTATATTCTAATTATATTTAAAGTCATATATTATTTTTAGAAGATAATAAAATACTTGGAGGAAATCAGAATGCACTAGCAATTTGGAATTCAAAAAATTTCGGCCTCCGGCACTGTCCCATAACAATTATCCCTCTGTCTCTTGCATTGACGTTGCAATAATTGGGAACCAACTTTTATATTTCCTCTAATGTTTAATTTAAATTTAATTCCTGATGTTTTCGGGGGCGGATTTTTCGAACGAGCGCACGGTTCGAAAGGAAAATAATGTTAGATGGACAGATTGTCTTGTTAAGGAAATTGAGAGATAATTTCGAATTTAATTTACCATTAAAATTAAGGAAAACGCAGTGGAAATAAAGAAAACAAGCAGGGATGTTAAAATTTGTATAAGGCTATTGTAAATCTGACTCAAATAACTACTTAGGGTACTATGATATCTAAGATTAATTTTCTTCCGATTTCTAATTATAGTTTGAAGTTATAAACTGCATACAAAGAACTAGACAATATATAATAATAATATTAGTAATAATACTAAATAACTTTTAGTTATTAAATAGGCCTGGTTTCAAAAAATAAAACAACTGACATGAAAATACTAGATGTGCGAGAAATGATCTTCCTCTCAGTTTAAACAGACACACGTAATATATCCACAAAATGATAGCAAAGCGGTTTATAGTCTAGGTATTCGAAACGTAACGCACTCTGTTGCGTTAAGGGCATTTTAATATGTTTTTTTTTGATAGAATAAAATTGAAATTGTTTTAAAATCAGGATTACATTATACACATCGGCAATATTTTACGAAAAAATCATTTGAAACATAATGTTTTGTGGATTGATGTTAAGTCCCAATCCACCCTTAAATTATAAATTAATTTTGTGAACACTCGAACGAAATTGTGTCTTCTTAAAGAAATATGATCTAATGGCAGATATAATCTGTAGCAGAACGCGACTCTAGACTAAATGACAATTCAATATTTCTGTCATTTAGTATATACAGTATTTTCGTGACTTCCATTTGAGAAAACAAGTGGCACGCATAACTTTAACTTAATTTCCCTAGTTAAAATATCTCTCGAATTTTACAAAATTTTCAGGTTATAAATTGTTGTTTTCACATCGTACACAGTGCCTTCCAATCCGCATATCCTCGCTCCCTTATATTAAAATCTCACCATTAATAACCCTTCTCTAGTTGGAAATAAAGAAATACACTAATAAATTAATTTATCTTAAAATAGACAGTAACACATGTTATCCAAAGCTTTAGAATAATTTAAAATAAATAACAAAGTTAACGACCCGGACCCAATAGGGGAGGGGCTGTAATATTGAAAACTGCAACGGCACAACAGTGAAAACTTCTTCATGTCCGGATTTTGAAATTATAAACGGTAATATCTGGATCAAATATTTCCTGGCAAATGGATAGGTCTCCCGATATGACTCCGCTTGGCTTTTTTTGTAGATTCATGTTAAAAATTTATTTTATAAAAATAAACTACAAAAGAGTTGCAAGCAAAGATAGTGCATGACATTAATAAAATTGCTCAAAATGCTCTTCTAAATGTAGTACAAAATTTCGTTTAGCGAACTCATTAACGTCAGGAGGTCAATAGTGAACACTTTGAACATCTTAGAAAAAAGTACTCCAACAACGATTTTTTCATCAGCATCATTTCTTTTCGGAACCCCAGAATGTTTACAAAAGAAATTCGTCATTTCATTAATTGTTTTTATTTAAAGAGATTATTAAAAAAAATGATTATTTTTAAAACTGTATAATCGGAAACTGTTTAATTTAGGTAAATTATGTGATTTACAAAATTTGCTCAAAATAGAAAAATCAATTGAAATATCAAATAATAGGTATCTTTTGTATTAAACTTTTTTCGATACTTTGCTTATTTCACCCAATGTTCAACCGTTTCCAGACTTATCAGCGGCCCACATACAAAATTCAACGAAAGTTAAAATAAAATATTTTCTAATAGCTTACGAGTTTATTAATGGGGAACAATTTAAATCTAACTTTTCATAGAAAAGTTTACCTATACACTTTTGTTTATTAAATTTCCAAACTCTCAAAATAATTAAGTTTTATTGATTTACTTTTCAAATATCAAATTTTAAAATTGTCTTTAATATTAATGCCATCTTTATGAGATGTTTTATTTGAATCCCTTTTATCTCTTAGCTAACTTTTTATGCTGCTTTATTCTTTTATTGAAACTTGCCTGTTTGGCGTATGTATATTAGATTATGTCCAAATATATATATATATAGGTCAAACAGACAAGAGATAGAAAGTTTTGTTAAAAGAACAATAGAACCGAACAGATTTATAATATACAAGTCATTTATTAGAAAACGGCCATTTTAAACGCGGTTTAAAAATGTAAATAACCTATATAGGTAAACTCCTAAACGAACAATGAGACCCCATTATTAAGGGGGAACTGCATGCAGTAATATGGATCATTTGCAAGCCTTCCACCTCTGCAATATTATGTTAAAACTATATGAGATATATATTAGCTTCAATGTGATTTTAATGGGGAAATATGTATAGTTGGGCGCTAAATGCGAATTTTTATGAAAAAATCAAATCTAGAGTTATAAAATAAAAGTAAATTTGTCCATTTTCGATCATTTTTTGACCACTTTTTGACGCACATGCCTTCGCATATAATTTTTTTTCCACAAAATGGCTCTTTACCGCCTTACATTGATCCTTTGTCTATGTAACTGCAAAATTTTAAATAATAAATCGTACTCATGTCTTTGTATTTCTGCAGCACGTGAACGCTTTTGAACCCATTTTTAACCGAAATGTAATTTAAATTACCTATATATAACACATTTTTTTGAGGTCGGACGAGCAGGAAGTTTTTTTTAATGCGTAGGTACCTTTTCATCTTACTTTCAACTCGACTAGACCTTGTCGCTAGTTTTTCACTTTTTGCGTGCAGTTCTCCCTTAAACGTGTAAACCAATCTAAAATATTTAAATTAAACTTAGATTGAATTATATATATGTAAGTAAGCGTGTGTAACATACCACCTGAAGAAGGTACTGTGTACCGAAACATATATTATATAGTTTTTAAATAAATACGTTCTAAAATAAATTTATTTTAAAATAAATAAATCCAAAAAATATATAGGAAAAATCTTAATCTTCTGTTTTTTAATAAAATAAAATTAACATAAACAAACCGTAATACACGCGATGTGTACAAAAAGTGACGATGGTATCAAAAAATGAAAAATCGCCCTTTAAATTTGTCAAATTCTGTACAAATAAAAATACTTTTATTTGTACAGGTAATTATTTCGCCATTTATAATTTAGTACAACTGTTTTTATAACTCTTTTGCTACATCTTCAAATAGAGACGATTGATATGTTTGTAGTTTTGCTCACATATCAGCATGCAATACTCACCCTGTATGTTGTTTTTTTTACCCATAAGAAATCACTATGATTATTTTATAAGAACTATCGAAAAATATACATAAAAATTTAAAAAAATAAGATTTACCAATTTAAAGTAAAGCTAAACTAATTGAAAATATATTTCTTAATAAAACACCCGGTATCTATGAAACTAGTCATAGGATTAAGTTCTACCCATGAAGATTTTTAATCGAAAGGTCAAGATCTATTAATGTTAAAATATCATAAAACCGGACTGGTCACCAAAAACCCCATTGTGTGCATGGTCTTTTCTAGTGTTAATTAAATTACTTTAAAAATAAAGCGGGAAGTAAAGAATTAATACTGTATATGAAGAATTTCTCACGGGTCATCAATAAAATGTCATTAAGAAAGAGTACTGGAGGGCATCAGGCCTCCTTCAAATTAGTCAATTTCGAAAAAATCATTTCGGTTCAACCTGGGTATCAATCAGAACGCCATCATCATTAACGAATCGTAAGAAGAAATTATACACCAGGGTTGTGGTAGATTATCGAATGGCTTATTAATCTGAATCTACATTACAAAGTGAATTAATGAGAACTAGTATTGGTGGAATAACTATACGGTTTTGCGTTCATAATTATACAGTTACTGGCAAGAAATTGGTCACAGATAAAGAAATTTTTAATATCAAAATACACTGAACGTCTCTTGAAACGTACACGCAAAATTTAATACAATTTCATAACTATTTTTATTAACGAATTAAGATATTTAATTGCATATTAATTTTTGAACTCTATATATATATATATATATATATATATATATATATATATATATATATATATATATATATATATATATATATATATATATATATATATATATATATATATATATATATATATATATATATATATATATATATATATATATATATATATATATATATATATATATATATATATATATATATATATATATATATATCGTATATAAATCGTACATACGTTTGCGAAAGTTTCGATGAACCTCTTTATTTTTGTGTCTGGAGTTCTGGCAAATTGCGAACCCTTTCCTTGAATTCGGTTATTTTCTCAAAATTAAGTTCGCAAGCACTTTTTAGTTGTTTATTTTTTTGCACTAGTCACTACCATTATTTTGTTTCCTATATATTTCCAACTCACACGTGGATCATAAAAATAAAAAAATAAATTCTACGAAAAACAGTATATAAATCAATTTTCATCGATTAAAAACGACCGAAACAATATCGACCGCGCGACTTCTAAACAACTGAACTTCTGCATGCCGACGTGATGCTGCGACCGATCGATCGAATAATGAGAAGAGACTGGCTGATCGCCCAAATCCCGATTTCATATTCCATTTGCTATCACGTTCGGCTGCCGTTCGGTAGCTGTAAAATCTTCGGGTACTTTCGTAAAGCTTTAAGATAATCAGGGCAATTCGGACTGCCCAGCTTAGCTTAGTATAGCGTATTTTATTACGCCCAAGGAACGCAATGAGACCATTCGAACCGCTGCGCGAGGCTAATAGTGTAGCGTATTTAACTTTTCCCAAGGTTCGCGTTTTATTACAACTTTTAGAGGGACGGTCAAACGAATAATTTGTTATATATATATATATATATATATATATATATATATATATATATATATATATATATATATATATATATATATATATATATATATATATATATATATATATATATATATATATATATATATATATATATATATATATATATATATATATATATATATTATATATATATATATATATATATATATATATATATATATATATATATATATATTCTACCATAGTAGCGAAAATTTACTTCCCATCAACATTATATTGTCTTTTCAGTCTATTTATCACTCTTCTAAAAGAAAGCCTTACAATTTTTAGCTATCGGACATACGTGCAAAAAATAACTAAGGCAATATAAATATTTATATTTGCGAAAGAAATGAATATATTGAGATGCGTGTTGAACATATTTCTAAAAATTCGATTCAAAATTACCTATTTTAGCAATTTAACAATATCATACGATACTAGATTACCTCTTTGTAGATGAAACCCGTATTAGTTTTATTTATTCGGATGACAGAGTTTTAGTTTGAAGAGAACCTAACTCTAGATATACAAAAGAAAATATGGCAGCTCAGGAAGCATTTGGAGGAGGAGGCGTAATGTGGAATGGCAAAATAGAATTTCTTGTTACTCCAGAGACTATCACAGCTAGATCTTATAGAAATGATATTCTTATTCCAACAGTGTTTCCTTATGCTCAAAACTATGAAGAAAATTTCGCTTTGGTAGATGATAAGGTTAGACCTCATCGAGCCCAAATTATAAGAGACTCCCTATCTTATCTAAAATTGTTAATTACCTCAAAGCAAAACCCTTCTCAAAATTCAGAAGAACTAACTCAAGCGTTAGAAGAAGAGTGGGAAATGTTCTCCAGGAGTACATTAGCAACTTAGTTTTAAGTATGTTTAAGAGATGCCAAAATATTTACAATAGTAAAGGAGCATCTAGTAAAAATTAAAATTGTATTTCTGCTTTTGTAATTATCTTAGTAAAGTAAGAGGATTTATAAAAATTAAAATCGTGAAAATATATTAACAAAAATAATTTTGAGGCACCCTGTATTGAATTAGAAACTTTTTTTTTGAATATTTTATTATTACCATTTGGTACTTTTGATATTGGTGACAAATTGGCACAAAAGCGGTGATTGTTTGTCTTTTCTATTAGATATACCTGCAAAAACAACCAAAGTGGGTCAGCATGTAACTAAGAGGCGAGGCAATACAAGAAAATAAAAAACCATCTAGAAGTATTCATATAAAGTATACTTTAGGAAAGTCAAAGTGTTTTAATTTGCAAGCCTTTTTAGATAATCGAAAATGTGTTAACGTTAAAGGAAAACCTGTATATTCTAAAATACCTTTTCTGTACTTGATTAGTCAAAGACAGGTATTTAAATACACCGGAAGAAAGAACTACTATTGCTTGTCTAATTGTTTTAAAGAGAAAACAATTTCAGATATTTTTTTTTTCGATAAAATCACCATATTTCAAAAAATATCAGAGCTGTTAAAAAATCGCTCAAATTTGTTTTTTATTTTGAATTCATCGACAAATTATCTTATAGTATACAAATAATTATTGAAGTTTTGTTTTTTTTTAATTCTCGATAAAAGCGAAATTCCTAGTTTTTGCAAGGGTCAAAATTATCATTTTGTATATAATGTATTGGGTTCCTTGTAATATCGGTACTAAAATATGTTATGTAAAATCATATTCTTTAAAACATGTTCAAGTCCCCATCTCGATATCGATGAAAATTAATCGATGAAAATTGATTTATATACTGTTTTTTGTAATATATATTTTTTTATTTTTATGATCCACGTGTGAGTTGGAAATATACAGGAGATAAAATGTTGGTAGTGACTAGTGCAAAAAAATAAACAACTAAAAAGTGCTTGCGAACTTAATTTTGCAAAAATAACCAATTTCAAGGTCTATGTTAGAGTTGTGAATGTAGATGAAATAAAATGTCGGGAGTGAAAAAAAATAAAAAAGTAAAGAGTGCTATCGAACTTAATTTTGAGAAAATAACAGAATTCAAGGTAAGTGGTGGCAATTTGCAAGAACTCCAAAGACAAAAATAAAGAGGTTCATCGAAACTTTTGCAAAAGTATGTACGATTTAGCTTACTGGATATGTGGTGGTGAAGTCTCTAACTCATTTTACTGCTATGTGTCTTTGTTGTTTTCTAAGGATTCGTCAGATTCATTATGATGTAAAACGGTTTTAAACACTTAACACTTAAACACAAAATTAAAAAACTAAAAGCTCCTTAGAGATATTAATGAAAATGTATCCAAAAATCGTTATATTTTAAACAAAATTATAGATTGTGGGAAATTTTGTGGGGCATTCGAACTGGCTCTACGTAGCCGTGATGAAACGGCTGTGTCTGAAAATCCAGGGGTTTTTTGAGGAATTATAAATTTTTTGAGGAGTTGGGCCAAAATAAGAATATCCGCTTTAGCAAGGTTCAGTATCGAGAAATCGTTTATAAAAGGGATGTGCGTGTAATTTTAACGAACGTGTCCTTCAGCATTTTTCCAGTTCTAAAGAACGAAGAGTAGACCTAAACCTCACGAGAATTTAAAGCTCAATTTAAAAATAATGTATTGATTTTTATTTTAAGTATGCCTATTTTTAAACTTATTATTGACCTCCCAATATAATTCACCACGAACCGCCACTGTTGTCCAGCAGTTTATATAATATTAAAAGTAATATTGAAAACATGGAATAAATTAACATTAATGTTAAAAGTATTAATTCTTAAACTAATAAAGCATAATATATATTATATATATATATATATATATATATATATATATATATATATATATATATATATATATATATATATATATATATTATATATATATATATATATATATATATATATATATATATATATATATATATATATATACCGGGTGTCAACGATATCGTTTTACACGATGCCATTCATTTGCTTTTTAGGTTAGGATATTTATATTTGGGTTAACGAAATATGGTATTAAGACACATATTTTTCATGAAAAAACAATTGAATATTACTAGTTTTTCCGATATCAGAACCAAGTTAAGAATTTCAAATCGAACCCTGTATATTATTTTACATAGTTTGATAGCTTATTACCTTTTCAATGACATATCACAAGTTATATTTTTTTCCAAAATGGCGGACCAGGAAGCGCTTTTTCAAAATTCAATAAGGCGGTCGTTTATACCGATGAAATTTTGTTTAACAAATTATTAAAATATTAAACAAAATGGGGTTTTCAATGGATTTTAATCAAATTTAAAATCAAATTTTTAATTTATCACAAAATGGGATAAGTTTAATTTTTTCTTTAAAATGTGAACTTTTTCTTAAATTTTCTCAAAGATTTTAAATAGAAAGTTGTATTTATTAAATATTAGTATTAAAGTATATCTTATTAGCTACACGAAACCGCATAACAAGCCGTATTTTTGCTTTTTGTTTCAGAAAAAATTGACAAAACCTTGCCGATACACATTTTTCCTAATACATAACATGAAACAAACACACACATATTATTAATCAGAAAATCCTGGAATATTTTTTATTGTTTATTGATAAGTAATTTTGTATTATTTTGACATTTTGTGACTGTTGTCTTATTTTAGGAAAGCGAGAAAAAATCACAAGTAGTATTAATTTTATTTTACCAGTAGATACGGTGCAGTAACATGAAAGATGACTTAACTAAGATAAGTAGGTCTTGGAAACAATTGCATAGGGATGCCATTATAATTTTCATTAGATTTAACCAGAAACGTCAAAAGTATTGTTTTGTATCGACATTTCTGATAACTTTCGTTACATTTTTACACTGAGAAAAACAAAAACAAAACCGCATAACAAACCGTATTTTTGCTTTTTGTTTGAGAAAAAATTGACGAAACTCTGCCGATATACATTTTTCGTAATACATAACATGAAACACACACACCCACACACACATATTATTAATCAGTAAATTTCGGAATATTTTTTATTGATAAGCAATTTTGTATTATTTTGACATTTTATGATTTTTGCTGTCTTATTTTAGGAAATCGAGAAAAATTCACAAGTAGTATTAATTTTATTTTACCGTTAGGCTTTCGGTTTTTCCGGAAATACCTAGACCTAAGTCAAGAAGTTTAAAAAGAACCGTGCATATTTTTTCACACAGTTTGATAGAACTTAGAATTCCCTTTACATTGACATATCACAAGTTGATTTTTTTTCGAAATGGAGGACCAGGAAGCTTTTGTTCAAAATTCAATATGGCGGCCATTTTCTAACACCGAAGATATTGTTGAATTATAGGTAGAAATAATTAACAAATATGGGGGTTTTTATTGGGTTTAATGCTAATTTAAAATCAAACTTTCACAATTAATACAAAAGTCACTCAATTAAATGTTCTATGCGCTGTCCGCCTTGTTCTTGGCATAGTGTAACTCTCTCAACATTTTCCGCGAGCAGGTTTCGTAAATGCTGTTCTGAGATACTCTCAACGGCTCGTCTTATTCTATTTTCTATCATTTCTAACGATATTACAGGAGTTGCATACACTTTTTCTTTCAGATGACCCCATATAGAAAAATCAAGCGGGGTTAGGTCAGGCGACCTCGCTGGCCATCGAATTGGTCCATTGGTTCCCAACCAGTTCTCACCAAATCGTTCATTCAAGTAATTTGCAACAATTCTTGAATTATGAGCAGGGGCGCCATCTTGTTGGTAAACTAAATCATCATTTTGCTGCAAATTATTTATAAAATGTTCAATTTCATTTTCGAGAAAGTCCAAATACATCTCGCCAGTTAAAGGCTGATGGAATAATATTGGACCAATAACGCTTAGTCCTACAACGCCTAACCAAACATTAACTCCAAAATGTTCTTGGAAGGCACCTTCTCTTACTAATCTTTGATTTTCCTTTGCCCAATAACGAAAATTATTTCTATTAAACATCCCTAGATTAGTAAACCTTGATTCGTCCGAAAAAATAATCTTATGATGAAACACAGGACTTATTCTATAATTATCTAAAAACCAATTGCAATAAATAAGTCGTCTTTGGAAGTCATTTTCAAATAGGTGGTGGTGAAGTTGATACTTAAACGATTTAAACCCGTGTTTCTTTAAAATTTTTCTGGCGCTTTCATGGGACGTATTGCACTGTTTGCCTAATTCACGAAGGGAAGCTGTACGGTCATACTCGATGTACGCTAAAACGTTTGTTTCCACTTCTTCGCTTACTACGAAACCATCATTGCCATTAGCATGGACACCACCATTATTTTCATTTTTTAAATGTTGTACTAGCCAAGGATAATATGCATGTGAAGGAGCGTCACGATTCGGAAAGCGTTCCTGGTATAATCTCTCTGTGTCCCTTGAATTTTTGCGACATTCCCCATAAATAAGGAGCATGTCAATTTGATGTTCTCTTGAATAAACCATAATATTTATTTTTAAAACTAACTAGAACCACTTCTCAGTGTAAAAATGTAACGAAAGTTATCAGAAATGTCGATACAAAACAGTACTTTTGACGTTTCTGGTTAAATCTAATGAAAATTATAATGGCATCCCCATGCAATTGTTTCCAAGGCCTACTTATCTTATTTAAGTCATCTTTCATGTTACTGCACCGTATCTACCGGTAAAATAAAATTAATACTACTTGTGATTTTTTCTCGCTTTCCTAAAATAAGACAACAGTCATAAAATGTCAAAATAATACAAAATTACTTATCAATAAACAATAAAAAATATTCCAGGATTTTCTGATTAATAATATGTGTGTGTTTGTTTCATGTTATGTATTAGGAAAAATGTATATCGGCAAGGTCTTGTCAATTTTTTCTGAAACAAAAAGCAAAAATACGGCTTGTTATGCGGTTTCGTGTAGCTAATAAGATATACTTTAATACTAATATTTAATAAATACAACTTTCTATTTAAAATCTTTGAGAAAATTTAAGAAAAAGTTCACATTTTAGAGAAAAAATTAAACTTATCCCATTTTGTGATAAATTAAAAATTTGATTTTAAATTTGATTAAAATCCATTGAAAACCCGATTTTGTTTAATATTTTAATAATTTGTTAAACAAAAATTTCATCGGTATCGGGAAACGACCGCCATATTGAATTTTGAAAAAGTGCTTCCTGGTCCGCCATTTTGAAAAAAAATATAACGTGTGATATGTCATTGAAAAGGTAATTCTAAGCTCTATCAAACTATGTAAAATAATATACAGGGTTCCATTTGAAATTCTTAACTTGGTTCTGATATCGGAAAAACTGGCAGTAATATTCAATTGTTTTTTCATGAAAAACATGTGTCTTAATACCATATTTCGTTAACCCAAATAAAAAAATCCTAACCTAAAAAGCAATTGAATGGCATCGTGTAAAACGATATCGTTGACACCCGGTATATATATATTGTTGTTTTCGTTTTCTTGGCCTTAGTACTTATATTGTGAATTAAGTGGTTTCTTGGGAATAAGGCACATGAATATACTAAATTTATGTTATATTTTTTCATAACTTTGACGTTTCGGTCGAACGTTGACCTTCATCAGAAACAGTAATTGGAAGGTTTCATGGATAACATCCTGTATATGTCAATAAATTAAGAACAAACACTCAGCGACGAACATTTACATTTAAAAACTTGACATGCTGTATATACATTTACATTTGTCGAAATTTTAAGAACACATACAAGCAATATACGAACAATACTGACGAATTTATCCATGAAACCTTCCAATTACTGTTTCTGATGAAGGTCAACGTTCGACCGAAACGTCAAAGTTATGAAAAAAATATAACAGAAATTTAGTATATTCATGTGCCTTATTCCCAAGAAACCACTTAAATCACTATATATATATACAGGGTTATTCACGCAACCCGTTCATTAAAAGTTTTTGATGATGCTATTTAGATAAAAATTTCAAATTTTGGGATTAAGGTAAGGTCAAGGGGTACTTCTTTTTTGAAATATTTTCAACTTCCTGTCACTTCCGGTTTAACCGGAACTTGGTATCAACTTGCTTATTTTAAATGGAACACCCTGTATTTTATAATATTTTTGGATTCTACGGAGAATTTTAATGCTATTTTATGTATCGGGGTACCAAATTTTAAAATCTCATATTTTTGTAAGTTTTGAAGATTATATTTTGCAGACGATCGGTAAATAATCTTAGGTTTCTATTTTTTTATTGAATTTGTCTATTTTTATACAGGGTGTCCTAAATTCAGCGGCAAACATTCACATTTTCAAAGCCGCTAAAGTCCGTTTCTTTAAATGGGACACCATATAACTTTATGCACTATCAAATGTAGAATTTCATTTTCTATCGAACTGTATTAAGGTTCCCTATACCTATTCGTAACCATTTTCGAAATAATTGGGTTTTATAAAAATATCGTATGTATTTGCTTAAATGTTTACATGTTCCAATGGTGAGCCATGGAAAAACAATTGAGATCCAATATCCAATATGACAGATGATTAGTATGCATTATTTATCGAAAGCTGTCAGTGATAAACTAAATCTTCTCAATCGAAATGGAAGAATACTCAAACGCTGATATTCTTAATCTATTTTATATTTATGGAGAATGTTATAATTATTATTTTGGAGAGAACGTGTCGTGTGTTTAATGAACGTCACCCTGATTTGCCGCCAATGAACAAGTCAAAATTCAAGAGGATTGAAACGAACTTTTTGCGTTTTGGCAAGGTTAAAGTTACAAAAAATTCAAGATGGTGTTTAGCGGGTTAGGGACATAACACTAAACACCATCTTGAATTTAAATTGAGGGACGCTACTTTCACACGCGTTACAAAAAATGTTCCGAAACCAGTGACAAATGCCGAGGATAACGTAATAAACACATTAGCTTATTTCCACGCAAACCCGCAAAGTTCAATACCGTCTGCAGAAAACGATTTGGGAATTTCTTCTTCATCTGTCCAAAGAATCTTGAGCGAACATCATATGCACCCTTATTCCTTCCAAAACGTGCAAGCCTTGAGACCTGGTGATGACGTCCGACGAGCAGAATTTTGCGAATTCATGTTTTTGAAAATTCAAGAGGACCCTCAATTCCTTTCAAAAATATTTTGGACCGGTGAAGCGAAATTTTCTAGAGAACGAATAACAAATAGAAGAAACGAACATTTCTGGTATAGTATTAAATGATCAGGTGCGGTACTGTATTTATGAAGACAATTTAAACAGTGTTAAGTATTTGGAAATTCTACGAGGGACGGTTTCTGAATTTATAGAAGAAATTCCTATCGGTGAGCTGCAAAATTATTGGTATCAATTAGATGGGGCACCAGCACATAATTCCGCTGCAGTTTATCTACAATTATCACGAATTTTTGAAGATCGCTGGATTGGCCCCAATGTCCCTTGGAGATGGCCCCCGCGATCGCCTGATTTAATATCCCTAGACTTTTATTTATGGGGATTTATCAAAGGTAAAGTCTATGCTTCCCCAGTAAATAACCAACAAGATTTACTGGACAGGATACGAACAGCTTTTGCCGAATTAGAAAACGAACAAATTCAACGGGCCAACAGCAACTGTACAAAGAAGAATTGAAATGTGTCTTCAAATGAACAGACAGCATATAGAACATTTGTTATAATTCAATTTTATTATTTTATTTATTTATTGTTGATTGTTAGATTGCTATAATTTTTAAGTTCACTAAAACAAGTTTACAACAGTCTCGAAATTAGTAGATATGGTTAAAAATAATGTAAACAATTTATTACATTTTTTATTACTTTAACTTTTCCGAAAAGAAAAAATTTCGTTTCAATCCTCTTCAATTTTCATTGGCGATAAATGAGGATGTTTTTCATTAAAAACATGGTACGTTCTCTCCAGTATTTTGTAACATTCTCCGCGAATATAAAATAAATTGAGAATATCAGCTTTTGAGTGTTATTTTATTTTAATCTAAAAGTTTCAAATCAGCTGTCATGTAGAATAGAAAAGCACAACAATTGTTTTTCCATGGCTTACTACGGTGTAAGCATTTAGCAAATACATATGATAGTTTAATAAAAACCTGATTATTTCGAAAATGGTTACGAATAGGTATAGGGAACCTTAATACAGTTCGATAGAATATTAAATTCTACATTCGATAGTGTATAAAGTTATAGGGTGTCCCATTTAAAAAAACGGACTTTAGCGGCTTTGAAAATGTGAATGTTTGCCGCTGAATTTAGGACACCCTGTATAAAAATAGACAAATTCAATAAAAAAAATAGAAACCTAAGATTATTTACCGATCGTCTGCAAAATATGAAGATTATATCTTCAAAACTTACAAAAATATGATATTTTAAAATTTGCTACCCCCAAGGCTCATTTTTGGTTCAAGGTCAAGTATCTTAAAAACGCTTGAACCTAGGTATAGGACGTGCTACATAAAATAGCATTAAAATTCTCCGTAGAACCCAAAAATATCATAAAATACAGGGTGTTCTATTTAAAATAAGCAAGTTGATACCAACTTCCGGTTAAACCGGAAGTGACAGGAACTTGAAAATATTTCAAAAAAGAACTACCCCTTGACCTTACCTTAATCCCAAAATTTGAAATTTTGAAATTTTTATCTAAATGGCATCATCAAAAACTTTTAATGAACGGGTTGCGTGAATAACCCTGTATATATATATATATATATATATATATATATATATATATATATATATATATATATATATATATCAGCTTTATAAATATATATTTCACTTCGGTTTCTTAAATGCTTTTCAAATTTTGTGATCTACCCCGGATCCCATAGAATGAAATCACAAGCTGTATATATAGTCAGGAGATTATGTGCTCTCCTCTGTTGTTGCAATTGTCGCAAAAAATATTAGAACCTAATTTTTTTTCAATTCCAATATTAATGTGTTTTTCCTAATTTTTTAAAGTAACATTAAAAATTTTAGGCCATTACTATTTTATTGGGAAACTGACAGAGCGCGGCGCATGTCAAGATAAGACCTGACCCAGCTAAAAAACCTGTCAACATGAGCTTTACATGAAAGGCCCAATTTAGGATCCAGTGCTTGTTTTAAGTATTAATCGAAGATGTTGGTTTTTTATAGGAGCGAGAGAATCATTTGACATTTAAACTGAAATTTAAGTTTTTTTATTTTTTATACAACATTTTACAAAAACTTTTGTTTTTGAAAATAAATATGAATAAATAATATTTGTTTTGGCAGCCTCGGACCAGTGTGTTTTAAAATGGTTTCTGGTTATTAACTCATATTAGTTTAAAAAGGTCTTAGTCTTATATTTATTATTAATTGCAAAATATAAATTTAGGTGAAGCCTCTAATTTTAGGACTAACAATTTCTATACAAAACGGTTTTGAGATATTGTGATACTGATGATATGATTTTGAAGGACATTTTCTCTAACTTTTAATAGAAAAAAATCTATAACTTCCAGGAAATTGCAAAAAAATGTTTTAGTGATTGTTAGTTTTTGTGGATTTTGCGAGTTTTGATATTTGGGGTCTAGTAAGTTTTCCCCTTAAATTTAATTTTCAATATTTCATTGCCATAAAAATGTATTTCAAATTTCAACAACAAAATACTATCAATTTATGTTCTAAACTGAGATCCTGGTTGATCTAATACGATTCTAAAAAACTCCAACTGACCGAAGTCCTTCAATTGATCAACTAGTGTTTTCTTAAAAATGTGTTAAGGTTGCCCAGTTTTTCTGGCTATAGTGCGATTATGTTAATTTTGATAATCTCAGGAACTAATTGTTGTATGATTTCATCTCTTTTCAATACAAAGTCTAGGAGTTCAGTGCATCCCTAAACTAGTTTGCCCTTGAACCGCATCATTAATGGATATTCTTATAGTTATAATACTTAAATATAACCTCTTTGGCATTTCTAAGGTTGATAATTATATTCATATACAGTCTTCTGGTGTGCTAATAAGTTTCCTTTTGCGATTAGTAGTTAGATATTAATAATTCAATATGTGCATCTTACATAAATACAACCACACATAAATAGGTTAACACAAAAACAAATAATATTTGAAATCTCAATAGATATATTTTCTTAATTTGGTTAAGTAATCAAAACATTTATCAAAAGAAACAAACATCCAGCCCAATTAGATAGATATGAAAATATGTCTGGATACTTGGATGACCACGGCAGAGCTTATGACGCCTCTCCTTTTGATCAGTGGGGTCTCGAGGTTTAGCAAACAATAGGGCAGGAGGAAGTAAAAGAAATAAAGAAGAAATTAATATAAACGATGCAATTTATTAACAATGTGTGTCATTTTTTATAGTGATAAAAATACCTTCTTTTTCGTTTTTTATAAACTTATAATCTAGTTCAGACAATACAAGGAAAAACAACAAATACAGCAACTAACAAAACTTCTATAAATAAACTCTAACATACCTAGTTTTAAAATGAATTTAAAATATTACAGGTAACTTATAACGAAATACATGAGGCGCAAGATAAATTGTTGTGATTAGTTTGGGGTATTTTTCAATAGTGGTTTGATTAATATACTTGAAGTTTATAGTCTATTTTCATACATATTATTCCTAAAAAAACTCGTTTTTTTTAATTGAGTCGGAATGATCATTTTCAAGTGTCGACATGGATATAGTCAAATATTGATAATATTCCGACAGACGATCAAATAAATCCAGATTGAAAAACCTCCTAAATGAATTCTAACTCTGTAGTCTTGAGAATTGAGATCGAACAATTTTCGTGGAACTCAATTCATATTATGGTCAGAGGTACCAGACCGCGGCGGCCTCCGACCTTTAACTAGCAATCCTATTTGTCTCTTTAAAATATAATTTTGATTGGCCTATTAATTTCCAAACCACCTGCGTTACCACTTGCTTTTGGCTTTAGTGGTTTGTCAAAAAACATCCCTATTTTACAAGTTTAATACAATCTCTGCTTTCTAGTGGGTAGAATATATTAACCCAGAAACCTTGAAATCTGATAACTATTATTCCACCGACATCCTTTTACATATGGTAATCTATTAGAAAATCAAACAAAAACAATACCTGGGCCCAAAAACTTTTAAATGTTACTAAAAAACAATGCAACCCACCCACGATAAACGTAACATCTAACAGTACGCTCCAAGATAGATCGTTCTTTGCCGCCATGAAAGTTTTTGTTTTCGAGTTCCGCGTTTTAATGAAAAATATTTTTATGGGGGCATTTCAAATGTTAAACGAAGAATACCCGCTCTTTTATTTGCTTACTTTTATTCGTTTGCTCACACAATTTAAATAAAAGTAACTGATTAACTTTACAAGATTACCGGTTGGTGTAAGTCGTACTGAGACAGATAAGTAGGTACTAGATTTAGAGACTCCAAAGTGGACGCTAGTAAATTGTCCCTTTAAATGTTTAGACAACATACGATTTTTAGGATCCTACTATAGACAGGCAAATTCATACTGTCGACAACGAAAGGTTAGAGCAGGGTTAGATTTAATAATTGCTTTAAAGGTATATTTTGTTATATGGTTGAAGATAACTCGAAATACACATGTATTAATATATCTATTTTTAAATAGAAAAACTCGATTAGCTTTCAAGCGAGTGAAACTTGCCAACCTTTCATTTAGACCCTAATATGGACACGAATAATCGAATTCTGACAACTGTATTGGTTAAAGAGAGGAAATAAAATTATATTGCAAAACTGAGAAATAGATGTAAGTCAACATACTTCTTCGAATTTTAGATTCTACTCAATATTATAAACGCATGTCGTTCAACATGCCTTCCTTACACCTAGCCTTAACTGGTTTCGGGATATTGCCGATTGAAAACTGTGTAATCCCTTTTACCTTTAATCAAAGCATTTATTGTTTACAGATTCCTGAGACCTGAAATTCCAAAAATCAACACCTCAAAAACAATAAATCGAGGTAGGTATAGAATATGTAAATGAGTATGTAAGGTATATCCTGTACTACATAGGTACAGACATATCGTTTGAAATCCTATCTTAGTAATATTTTACTTATAGTCTCAGGGTTTATTGGTCGGCTGTTTTCTTTTCTGCGAACTTTAACCCCCACAATAGTAATATGCGGCTGTCAACATAAACTTGGAACATTTTACAGTGTTTCTTAACGAGATAAGGCGTATGCATTAAAAAAAGTTGTCGTACGCCAAATCTCTGCTATGGGCCCCAAAAATGGGGAATAAAAGAGGCGAATGACTTATTGAGGATAACCCAGTAATTCAGCGTAGGGGTGAGGTATCGACTTTCAAGAGAGGGAAGAGCGAATACTACATTGATATTACTTTCAGCACTAAGCAAATAGGTAATAAAAGAAGTAAACGTAAGCTATCATCAACAGATATTATTTAAAGTAAAAAGTGACACGGCAACAGATCCCACCAGAGCTAACCAAGGGATGGAGAATAATAAAAGACGATATGAACAAACTGTCACAGGTTGTAGGTAAGAAAATTCAGAATAGTGGAAACCATCTAAGGACAGCAGAAGATCTAATTTCTATAGTCCAAACTGAATGCGATAGCATATTTTGCAAAAAAAAGAACCATACACGCAAGAAAACCTGCATATTGATAGGCAATGGAAGTAGCAGAGATCAGGAAGGAATCAGGTTGGCTAGGGCAAACAAAGGCAATGACAAATATTAAGAAAATATTGTCACGACTATAAACAGAAAAAGACGGTACTGAAAAGGCCATTATAACTGCAAAGAAATCGCCATGGAAAGCCGATATGGATATATGGGGCAAACGATATCGAGCAGCTAGAACTAGCCAAAGCTCTATTTCCTACGGATCCTATTCCTCGATGGAACAAGATACCTGTCTAAACAGGAACACCAGTCTTCTCTTTTGAAGGGCTGATAAAATTCCGTGACAAAGTAAAAGAGAAAAAGGTAGCAGGCCCGATAACGCCTTAGCCGAAGTAATCAAGACTGTGGCGAGAAACCATGCTGAAAAGTATCCGGAGCTAATGAATAATATACTTGTGTCAGGTCACTTCCCCAAAATATGGAAAATAGCATGTCTCGTCCTGATCGAGAAAGAATCAAAGCCGGGCCAAACAGACAAACAATATATGCCAATCTGTCTAACAAACGTAGCTGGGAAACTTCTGGAGCACTTACTACTGGGACGTCTCAAGGGGGAAATCGAAAAAACAAGAGGCCTCTCAGAAGAACAGTATGAAAACATGTCGATTATAAATGCGATAAGTAGGGTAAGGCAAGTCCCACGCGAAAGAAGAAAACTGTGCGCATAGGTTACTGTAGACGTAGAAAACGTTTTCAATGTAGCACCCTGGGAAGGAATTCTAGGCGAATTAAGAAAAAGATGAACAGCTCTTTACTTAAATAATTTTGATGTCTAGCTATTTCGAGAAAAGATTGTTACTCATTCTGGAAGTTTTGACAAACCATCCTTTACACAATGTTAACGAATTGATGAAAACTAAGAATTGAAGCTCATCCCATAAAAGACCGTAGACGTACTCTTGATAGTAGGAATGAAATTTAAGGCTATGACTATCAACGTAGATGACATAAAGACAGAGAGCCGAGAATATATGAGATACCTTGGTCCAGGTGGATCACCTGGACAGAAATCTAACTATGGAAATCCATATCAAAACTTTAGCAGAGAAAGCCAACAAGGCCCTTAACAATATTAGATGGCCAATGCCAAAAACAAACGGCCCTCGAGAATTAACCCGAAAAATCCTCTGCTCAGTGGTTCAATCTTGTTCTATGGAGCATCAGTATGGGAAAAATGCCACAATAATTGTGCAACGCAGGACATTCATTTGCATTACTGGGGTCTATAGAAAAACATCCACAATGGCGTTACTGATAATTGCGAGAGTACCACCAACAAACTAGCTAGTCAACCAAAGGGCTAAAATAGGCAAAGAAGGAAGAGAAGCTAAGGCTACGTCGCACGTGGCAGAAAGAGTGGGAAAGAGACGATCGATCGCTTTATGGATAAAAAGGGTTATACCGAATATAAGGCTCTGGTTCGAAAGGAAACACGGAGACACTGATTCCTATCTGACAAAAATGCTTACAGGCCACAGTTATTTTCAGTCTGACTTCAAGCGTTTCAGCCTAAGTGAGACGAATGACTGTCATTACTGTAGGGGTACAGACACAGCTAAGAACGCCTTTTTCTAAAGTTCACGTAGGCACACGGCAAGATAAGAAGCAGAGCAAATAACAGGAGTACTAAGACCAGAAAATATTGTCGAAATGGTGAATCAGAGGAAAACTGGAAGGACATATGTAAGATGGTTGAAAATATACTTACTTAGAAGAAGAGAGACCAGACAGATACACGTACATAAAATTACACAGACAAAAGCTCAATATCCTTATGCCTAAAATCTTCTTGACGTAATGCTTCCGGGCGGTTCCGAGAAGGCCTTCTACGGGTCCCAGAGGGGATTTTTTTTGGCTGGTAAGATCGTACACGAAGGCTGGATAGTCTTTCGAAGATTTTTTTTTACCCCTCTCTCTACTACCACTACTGCTACTGGGCGGATGATAGGGCTTTATCCAGATAAAAATATAGACAACATTTTTTATCGGGGTAAAGACCTTAGACTATGAAAACAAGAGAGGCCCAACTATTTACATTTAACACGGGATCATAGATTGAATATTTTCCCTTTCCACTACATCGATAGGTGTATGTTGTTGTCACGTTTTAAAAATTATCAAATATTCTAAGCCAAGTTTTATCGAATTACTCCAATATGTTTATATATCTTCATAACACAGTTATATGTATATCAAAAAACTACACATAATAATTAGTCTTATATTATAAAATATTGTTTTATTGTCTAAGGAATTAACTAAGGTCTTTAAAAAGTTACAAAAATGCAATAATAAAAATATTACCAAATAGAACTGGTTACGACGCTACCCCAAATTTATGTCCCTTATGAGTAGTTTTACAACTATTCATTCATAACAATCATCAGCACTCTTGTTTTATAATCTAATTACAAAGCAGACGCTGTATTGTTGTCATTTTTGGTACTCCGTTCGATCGTTGTTGTTTATGTATTTGTTTAGTTTGTGGTACTTAAATAAATGAAGAACTATCGTGAAGAAGTGTGTTGTTTGTGGAAATACAGACTATTTAAGTCCGGAAGTATCAAATCACAAGTAAGTCTTGACGTAATTAAGTTAGATATCATTGGTGTCCGAACCGTAAGGCCTTAGCATTTACACATATTAATTTGATATTTAAGCCATTCTAGAATGTTAATTAACACGCAAAATAAGAATAAAATGGGTGCTAATTGATTAAAATCAAATATCTTGCCAGTTTTGGGTTGGGTTTTACATAACGTAAACATTAAAATGCATACTAGCTCTCCAAATGCTTAAATGCGTTATTTACAATACAAATATACTATTTTGGATGTGAATAAATTCTATATTTCTATGGCTAAATACTTTTATGTAAAAAACTAACATATTTTTGCTGATTTTTATAATGCCTCTTGGTTATAAAACATTTTGTTTAAATCATATTATGATTTTAATCTTCAGATGCCTACGTTGAAGTAGCTCACGTTATTCCTCCACAAACTAAATTCCAAACTACTTAGTTCCTCGGATTGTATCTAATATATAATTGAAATATAGTGCAACTCCTACCTAACCTTTTTAGTATATAAAAGCTAATAGAAGCATTATTTTATGAGTCTTTTAAATTTTGTTATACATCAATGCTATTAATATTCAAAAGTTTAATGTATTTCTGATATATTTTTTGTTTTTTAATTACTCATTTATAGACCATATAAATTATGTATATGTATAAGTAAATCAGGTGTTTGGCAATAACCTAGGCGAGAACACAAACAAATTATTAATTTATTATTGAACTTTCTAGTAGATCTACAATAAATGCCTAATTCAAATATTTAAATTAAAGTTGGTAAAATAGTTATAGAGACATGTAGGGCAGCTGAGAAGTTTTCTAGGCTGTTCCATAAAACTAATAGTATTTTTAATAAAAACATCAAAGATTTATTTACCTTACTAATACTATGAAATACTTGACATCTTTAATGTATGATATATTTCGGGATTACATGTATGACGACGAAGTCCTGAGCGAACATCCCATGCGGTTGATAAAATTAATTTTAAAAAAGTATTTCAAGATTAGAATACATCACGAAACCATGAAGCATTTAGATTTAACGAAGAGACATAAATCTAGGAGTATCAATACAAAAACTGCCCTTTTTAAAAACGAGTAATTATTTTTAAATAGGGAAGGTATTTTCATTTTAGTTAGTAAATATTATGAGTTGTATGGGCTTAGGGGAAGCAGGTATACTTAATACTTACTTATACTTCGGTCACCCGAATCAACAAATGGTTACAATATTTGACACTAAAGTGAATGAAAATTCATGAAAGAATATAAAAACCTGTTAATATTTTGCAGCATTATTTAGAAGATCGGTAAATTCCCTTTTACCTGGAACGTCTCACACACATATAACATAGTTTATGTATCCATATAGTTATTTTATAATAAATTAACACATTATATAAATGTCAATATGTGTCAGTTTTTTTACTACTAGGAAAGTTCTGTTAAAAGGACTTATTTTTGAACCCAAGTACCCAAGCCTTGCCTTATAAGAAATTACAAATAATACAATGTGTGTGGGGGAATTTGTTATCAGGTATGTTTCGAGCAAAGCACAATGCTCTGATTTTTTTAAATTTGTTTTTGTATCATACATACATACATAACTACATATATACATACTTACGAACATACTAATATACATAATATTTTTAAAGTTTTGTTTTATTTATCGGTTTTTTTTTAATATTTTACTAGGCCGTCATTTTGTTCCATTATGTTGGATTTTCACAAAAATATTACCATGTCATCTCAATATGACTTTTAAATTTTTACCAAAATTTGAAGTCAATCGGATAAGTAGTTTTTAGCTGTGCCGCAAATAGGCAGGCATACCCACGGATTTGAGAATTTCAAAATCCCTGAAATCCCAAAAATCTCGGAGGGTGGTTTTTTTTACGATTACAATACTTTCCTCTTACAAAAACCGCAAAATATGTATACCACCTGCTTTCTGATTTTAAACAACCCCCCACTCCGAATTTCTGACTACTCGTCTGACAGATACTCAAAATTGACAAAAACACATTAAATTGCTTGCTATAAACATATATTTAAATTAAAAAGAAACTAGCCGCTGCTGGTTCAGTCTAAAGTGAGAGCCAACCGGGTTGCTATTTTTGGGACCGGCGACACAGTGGAAGATATATCTTTTCTCTCGCACCCCTAGCACGAGAAAAACAATAATAGATCCAACTTTCGAAACTATTTATGAATGAAATGTTGAGTCTATCAGCAAACTTTTCTCAGAATTGCTTTTATAATAAATATTGTCCTGATAACCCATGCTATGCGCAGTTGACTGGTACCTCAGTGATTCTAATAATTGCAGGCTGTTAAACTCGAAGAAATACAGTTAATTGTTAAAAATAATATCCTTTTGTTTCGGTACAACATTAACCGGGTTTGCACAATCAGTGTTCAGCCATCTTCATAATGTTTGATGGCATCTAAACAAAAAAATTAAGCCATAAAGAACGCTTATTTATTGCTAAATGCTTGCTGAATAAAACAAAAAAATACCTATATTGAATTATATTGTGAGATAGAGCCAAGCACTGATGAACAGAATATTATTCTTTGATTATATCTTAAATTTAAAAAAGATATGATATGATTCTATGATAGCAAAGCAGCGTACTATAGTAATAGCTAAAATAATATATTTAACCAATTAATACTGAGATTAGGAGTAAATATTTGTATTTCAAAATTTTTTAAATGTCAAACTTTAACTAGGCCTAAGACGAACACATGTGAATCCGAATATTCTGTAATCCTAACCACATATTCATGAAGTGATACCGAACACTACCTCGATAATCCGAACAACTTTCCGTTTTCCACTAATATTTCACAATCTTTAGAGTGGGTGGTCCATACCACACTTGGCAATATACCAGAAACTAAAAACTTTAATTAAAGACGATACTTAAAAAGTATACAGAACCTTTTTAGGGACATTTTTAAAGCTTTTATTTTGTATACCTACCATATTAATCGTATTATAAAAAGAAGACGAGTTATTGCATAGAAACCAACTTCTTGTATATATTATTACGTTTTTATATATCTGTATAATGTATTTTAATACTCTGGTCAATAATTTATGCTATAATTTTCCTATACCTATTTTCAGCAGTTTTTGAGATTTTGGCAATGAAAAATTATAGTTTTTAACTGGTTGTGTAATCTAAATGGTTGCAATATGGCTTGCAGCATTCCACCTTAGTTTTTGGTAATCTGTTTAATGACAGACACTAATTTCCTATAAGCGAAACTGATACATTTTGAGCTTTCAGTTACACTGAAAGTAAAAATTTTCTCATTTTGGTGTCATTAGATCTATTATAAAAAAAGTAAAATAGGATATTGCAAACTGTATTGTTCTAGTCTACAGCTACTTAAAAAGCGAAAACATTTTTAGTGGTAGTAATGTCGCATAAAATTAAGCCCCCACCAAACCAAGTTAATAGGACATGTTACTTAAAGTGTGTCTAGAATTGATCAAAGTATTAAAATATGTGATAATATATTAGCATCAAAAATAAAATAGGGGAGTGGATCAAATTTAGTTAAAGTTTATTTGATTGTTCTTATTGATATTACATAAAAAATGTTCAAATTAAAGTTGTGGAATGTTACAATACACTTTAAGATTTATCAACTAACAAGGTTGCTCAAAAAATGTAATAAAATACTCACTTTGTACACCATATTTTGGCTAATGGATATGGGTTTTAAAATGACTTGTCGATGATGTTTAAAAAACGATACGTTCTATCTCAAAAATGTCATCCGGAAGTATGCAAAATGTATTGAATTTCTAAAAGGAAATTGATGGGGCACTTAATTGTGCTACTTTATCCCCAGTTAGGCCACTTCGTACCTCTTGCGGTTTTCAAGTTCCCAATGGTGAGAAACAAATTTGTTACGCCTGATTTAGATATTTGGAAACGTAGGTTTTTCACGTACACCATAACAAAGGAAAATAATTTTTATGTTTTTTTTTTCTTTCCTACACCATCGACACCGAGTCCAAGACTATACTAGTCTCAGAGTCAATCTCACAAGTCTTTAATTGTGACTTTCTTTCAAACAAATAGAATTTATATTTCTTTGTTAATTAAAACTCGCGATGTAGAGACTGTAAAGAAAATGACAAACTGATCCACAAACAAACGCGACCAGCTAAATATTTTCAAACCCAGTTCAAACGTATTGCCATCATTAAGAAAACATCACAATCCCATAATGAATTTATAGGTTTGTAAGATTAATCCACAGCAATTGGATTAATATACTCCAGCACAGAGATGGCATTGACTAACCTAGTAATAACGAGGAGAAAACTGCAATTTGCAACAGGAATTCTGACTGAATACTGGCAGCTGAGTAAAACGTTTTCAAATATAAAACTAAGTGGCACTTTTTTATAGAGGTTGCCAAGATAAAGATAATGCAGCATCACCTTTAGATTGTAAATTTGCGCTGTTTCTTCAATCAGAGAATCCACTCTAGGAGGACGCTGACCTACTATTTACAGGTTAACGGGTATCCCCTCATAAAAAATCATAACTTATTTTGTTACAATAGGCTGCTTGAGGACCTAGTTTGACCGGAATTGGACTTGGACTGAAACTGTTTTGATATGTTGTTATATAACTCAATAGATACGCAAAACATCCCTAGTGAATTAACCAAAAAAAGCATAGTGATATAAATTTGTAAATTTTAACTTTTTACTAGACTTTGCGGTCCACACGAATAATTAGAGAATTAAATAAATCGAATATTTGTATCTAATTTTTTACTGAACACACTGAGACTAAATTAACCTGATTTTTACACCTCAACTTTAACTGAAAATTTGGCAGATCTAAAGAGCCGTTGTGCTATTACAGTGCAAAAATTATTATTTATAAAAATAAGTTAGGTGTAACGAACATCTAGTAAATCTTGAAAAAAAAATTCTTTTAAATTAGCCGCGTTGTAAAAATTGGCAGTGAAAACTTATCCTGAAATAAATATGGTACTATAAAAGCGTTCTGTGTATATTATTTTTTTTGCTTCATGTGGTTTCTGAATTATTTTGAATTTCATTATAATATATTTGACGCAGTCTGACCCGTATATGGTATTTTGCTTCAAAAATTACACTGCTGAAAATAAAATGTATTTTAATTTTTTACGACGACTACTGAGGCTGAGCCCTACCACGAGTTTCTGAAGCTATTTTGTAACTCTACAGATTTTGATAACATTTTTAACGATAGTGCTAGTTTTTGCTTGTAACGTGTATTAATTGAAGCCTCTTAGATTCTCATCATCCATTTTTGAGAAACTTAGTTTGCGGTGCTCTACTTTAGCATACATACCTTCCCTCAATCTCATCCTCCTCTACTGTACCTATAGCGGTGCAGGATTCAATTTAAAAGTATAAATATGCATAAAAAATGAAACATTAAATATTAAGGTAGAAACAATTTTATAATTTTCACTTAAATAAAAATCAAATGGAAAACAGCAAATAAGATATGAAGTAATAAACGCGTTTTATTCGGTCTCAAGTCCATGGTTTATAGGCATTTTTGTAAAATCTAAATGTAATTAAAAACCTATATATGTTGAGGAATGAAGCTTTATGGGACGTATATCCATGAGAACTTTTCGCCTTTATTTAAAAAATATATATCACCCCACTTTCTATGAAACTGACATGTAATGCTTTCTTTTTTCATTTTTACTAGAAAAGTAAATCATATCACCATTCACATAATAAATTCCGCTTTTTACCTGCCTATTTGCTAGACAAATTGGCGGTTAACTACAGTAAAAACTGAAAAACGTACACTATACTTATGATATAAGGCGATGTTTATTTTGTATGATGATACGTGATTACAACAAGCCAAACTACATGATACATGATGAGAAAAAAGTTCGATGTTAACTAAAAAGCAACTTTGATGACCTTATTATTGCGAAAATACGGAATGATATATATTTCTCACGCCATTACCAGTAAACGGTATTTCTTCCTCCTTAATAGTTGATAACTCTTTAATTGTATGAATTTATTGTGGTTGTCACGTATACGTTATGACTGTGAAAGCACAAGATTTCTTGGAACATGAAAAGCATTATTTAAAGGATGTCTTAATAATTTAAAACAGTTTCAGGCAGGGGCGGATCCTGAGGTTGGATTGGGTGAGGGGGAGGTGACGCGAAATTTCTAACCTTAGGGTAACACTTTATTTACCACAAAACTTAAGTTAGTATATCCCTCTTATATTTATAATAAAGTTTAGCTACCTAATGATATTCACAAGAATATTTTCATTTGAAATGTCTGTTGTTCGATTGGGTTCTAAATTTTGGATTATTCATAAAGGAACAAGGACTCATTGTACTGGCGCATCCAGAAAAACAATTCGGGGATGTTTTAAAATGTTGCAATGTAAAATGAAAATCTATAATTCGTATCTTATTTTTTTACTATCTTTCTGATGGTACACCCGTATTCACTAAAGAGGTTTAAATTTAGACAAGGTCTAACTTGACAGTTGCAGGTTTAATGACATTTTTAACAACTGAACAAATAATTTTTCTACATGTCACAATTACAAAATGTCAGTGACACAAGCGAAACATAACTGGCGAACTAAGAGTTTTAAGTACCATGGCAACCTGGTCTATCTCGTAAACCTTTTTAGTGAATACGGGGGTTTATGTCTTACCGGAAAATAAAAAAAATATTTTAAAAGACATGATGAATGTTAAGAAATAATTAAAGTAATCAATTAAACAATAAAGTGGAAGTTTAAGATAATAACTTAGCTATTTTAAATAAGATCCCGATATATCTTTACATCAAGTGAAGTTTATTTAGTTATCTATCAAATTTATTTAGTTATCTATCAAACGGGTTTTCTATATTTTATCAAGGAGTTGGTCTTCGAAATTCGACGGCAAGAAAATTTTCAAAATTATACCTGCAAACTACAAAATTAAAAATGGCCCCGTACCTCAAGACTTAAAGTTGTGGATATGTACAAATTAGTTTTTTACCAGCATTGTAGGTATTTTTAGTAGCATAATATTAAAGTATATTTCAACTTTTAAAGCTTTAAACAAATAGACACAAAATCAACTGCTAATAATAATCCAATAATAACTAACTTAGCACGATAAAACTGAAATTGGTTTAGAGAATAGATGATCACTGAACATAGTTTAAGCTTTGTATGTTATTAAAAATTAAGGCTTTATAAAAATCTTTTATTCACAAGGGCCGCTGATAAGAGAAAAATAAGGGAGCCGTAGATAAAGGTGCGGCCTTAAGTGATAAGGGGGACGAGAAAATTTACGCCTCTTTCATTATTTAAACGAAAATTTAAGTAATCGATATTTTTTTAATTGTGTTGCATGGAACATGTAAAGGTCTTATGTCGAAAAATTTGAATATTTTGTTTTTTTTTAAATTATGTCCCATCTCGTAACTCTGTGTATTAGTTTCACCCGTTCCCCATTTTTGAAGTCTAGCTACAAACCTACAAGCTGCTTTATAAGAAATGTTAAACTGCCTTTCAAAAGATTTTTGTGTAAAAGAACAACCTTGATTTCAAAAGATTTATTGATTACCTCAAAAATCTGGCAAAGTAGTTTTGAAAGTTAAAATATCTACACTAGATATTTACCTAGAGCCTATTTTTGTTTATGGTGGGCTCTAGGCTCTTACCCCATCCGAGGTTCTCTTAGGACTTTAATGTTTTTTTTTAACAAACACTTATAAATAAGAAAGTAAATAAAATACCCGATTCAAAAATACGTAACACTTTAAAAACAGTTCAGATACAATATTTTCAGATTATTTGTTGGGTTTAAAATGATACAAAGTTATTTTTTGGCTGAAAGCATTTGTACTGCCATATGTCTATAAAAACTTAAGATAAAAGACACAATTCCTTATTTTTTTAAGTAGTATTGTTCAACCAATTTAAAGTTAGATATTTTTATTCTGTTGCCATTCTAAGCGCAACAGATAATCCGAACACATTTAAAAATAACATTATGGATGGTTTCTAGGTTAAGTGTCAAACAAATTGACAAATATTAAAATTTTGAGTCCCGTCAGGATAAAAGCATTTGTACAGGCTGGCCGTTTCATTTTGGGACAATACCTTATCTCGGAACCTGTAAAAGACAGCAAAAAAAGTTAAACACAAAAGTTGTTTAAAGTAATCTGAAGTTTTATTTTATGCATGTTTCACATCTACAGGGTCTCTAGTTTTTTGTAGACCGGTACCAACTTTCTTATTTGAAATGGGACACCCTCTATATTGTGCCATTTTCGGATTCCCTACAAAATTCTAGATATAATTTATATATATTATTCTATACCTAAACCTAACCGTCTTTGACATATTTTATGTTTTATGTCAGAAATGACCTTTGCAGGCCTCATCTCAAATGTAGATTTCTCCTGCTTAAAAGAGTTTCTTAAATAATCAGGACTTATTTTCTAGTAGAATATGTCAATATTTTCGTAATTAACAAATACAGGGTCGTCTGTATTTGTTAATTAGCGTTTAAAAATTAAATGAGAAAAACGCTAAAAGTCATTTTTTCGAATGGAAACCCCATAATTTTATAAGTTTATCTTGTTCAGCATTATAAAAGGGTGTTAAATAATATTTATTTTAAAAGTCTTTGGTTCCCGAAATATTGGCAGTTTAACATTTTTCTATCGAAAAAATTCTATACTTACAACTTTTAAAGTTTGCTATTAGTTGGACATGACGGCCAGGTTGAAATAAAACACAATCGAGCACTACAGAATGAAATGCCATTGATAGGATAACAAACTATTAAAAAATTATCTTGTAGTTATTTAAAAATAGAACAGAAACGATTATACCTAATAATGAGAAAAACTTTTTTTTTTAATTAATTACAAATAATAAACCTATCTATCTAATTTTTACTTACAAAATTATCTAACATATACAATATGCAATCAAGAAATTAGGAACTATTGCAAACAGTTTTGAATATGAATATGAATACCATTTTATGCAATACTTGTTGTAAAGACTGTTTCTAAATGTAAAACTGCCTTAGCTACAAACTGTCCTTGATTAAGTAAATTCACACCTTTTTGGATTCTTTGTTGCAATTCATTTACAGTCTTTGGCTTCTCCTGGTAAACAATACTTTTTAAGGTACTCTATAAAAAGTAGTCCATAGGAGTCAAGTCTTTCGCGTTTTCTCCAATCCAGTATTTGTATCGATTAGTGATGTCCACGATATTCTCGTTTGCGAGAGTCTTATCTCGTCTCCTCTCGCTTTCGAGACGAGACTCGAGACGATACTTTAAATTTTCTTTGCGAGATAAGACGAGACTTTTAAAAACACTCGTCTCAAATCTCGCACGAGGGTCTCGTAAAAGTCTCGAAGTATCACAGATAAAAATGCCAAATATTAAATAATTTTTCTAATTATCGCTAATGTTATTATACATATTTTTTAAATCCGCATAATAGCGAACAGTCTGTGTTTACAATAACATTGCCTCGGACAAACAAATCTCTTAGTATTTTTGTGGTCATAAAATTTTGTCTTTATCTTATTTATAAAAAGCCGTTTTAATTATAGATCTGTCAATCAAGACAGTTAGAGCTTGTTTTTTTTTGGTTTGGGTTGGTTTAAGTTGGTAATATGAAAATAAAATCACTAAGTCTAAGTATCAGCGAGCATCATCGGATCTACAATAAATGGAAAGAAAACCTATTATATCGATGTTCATACAATTAACTCTCGCAATAGTTACCTTAAAATTAATAAAGTGAAATGTCCAAATAACTATTAAAAAATAAAATAAAGATACAAAACACACGCTACATACTAGACAAAAAATAACAAGAAGCGGTTAGGTCTCTTAGCTAATTTAAACATTGTTGCTTGCATATCTCCGTGATAAGGTCGAGGAGCAGATAACTCCAAAAAATTTGTATACGGACTTATAGTCTTTTTGAATTATAAGTTACTTGTGAATGAATGATAAGACTTTGACTTTTAAGATACTTATGATGTCTTTTTTAGAAGATTGTAGATTAATTTTAAGTCTTTAATAAGATTTTTAAGTGATTTTAAAGTTTTTAATATAACTTAGGATGACTTTCAAGTATTCGTAAATCGGAGTAAATTTAAAGTCATCTAGAAGATTTTAAGTGACTTAAGTCTTTCCAATTATATTTTCTATGGATAACAATAAACAAGTGGTTAATTTTATAGCATCATTTCCTCATATGCAGTGTGTACCTCAGGACGACATACTAAACGTTTCTAAAGAACCGATGCCAGTACTAATCTGTGCTTTAAATTTTGATTAGGCTGGAATATTTTTTTAGATTTTGGTACTTGCCATTGAGTTTAAAATAATAATAATTTTACTGTAAATTTGACTATGTTAGGAATTATATAATATACTATAATAACTTTGTCTATCATAATCTCATAATATTTCGAATTACATATTGCATTTTTCTTTGTATTTTATTTTGTTTTTGTTCATTGAAATGAAAATTAGAACCGATTTAATTACATGTATCTATGATCGTTTTTCGTTTTATTTTCTGTTTATCTTGTTAGATCATTATGATTTTGTTCATTAAAATAAAAATTAAAACTGATTTTGTTTGTGTATTTTCTTTAGACAGGAAACATAAACATTTTGTGAGATTTTTGCAAGATCTTTGCGAGACTCTCGCGCGAGACATGAGGCGAGACGAGACTCGAGATAAGACATTCCACTTTCCTCTCGTCCCCTCTCGTCTCGTAGGCATCACTAGTATCGATTGGACAGGTAGTTACATATTTATTGGCTCCTATGGTAAGAACTGACACCTTGCTGCCGTATTAAATTTCCCAGTTCTGCTTGGGGTACCTCTGTTTTCAATTATCTGCTGGATCTCATTTCTTAAAAGGTCATTATATATATCTTCTAGCATTTAAATTTTCCTTGTAAAATACTGGACCTAGAATTTTTGATCTCCAAATTGCACACCAAACCTTAACGGATCTTCGCCCTTCGGTTTTTACCTCAACTATTTTCTTTTCGTTTCTGTTGCTCCGGTTATGTATATTTTTTCTGTTAAATATCTTGCCTGCAGTTCGTAAATGCGGATTCATCATTCATTCATTTATAGTATTCTTCTTCCAATTTTTGAACTCTTCAAAATGTATCAATATATTTAACTGATTTTTATCATTTAAACACGGCGGCTTCTTTGTTTTTTTCCTAATCAAACTGTGAAACTCTTAGAAAACCCTTCTAGACTCTAGTAAAAACCTTCTTTTCCGGATGGCGTTTTAGAGGAAATTTGGTAATATAACTTTTTAATGCTAATAGTGAATTTTTATTGCTAGATAGCACTCCAGCATATCGGCTCTTTCTTCTGGGGTATACATTAAAACACTTTAGAACGTAGGTATATTAATAAAAATAAAGAAAAATAACAGTGACAACAACGACAATAACAATAAAGAGTAACAATTATGTGGAATAAAACCAATAGATTGATTTCTAAGCGAACATAATGACAGTTCTCGATTGTGTTTTATTTCAGATAGTCCGTCATGGCCAACTAATAGCAAACTTTAAATGGTGTAATTTTACCATATTTTCAATATAAAAATGTTAAATTGCCAATATTTCGAAAACTAAAAATTTTTGAACTAGACATTGCAACAAAGTATTCCTTATTTTTAATTTTTAATGAGCTAAACATATAAAATTATAGAGTTTCCATCTGAAAAAATGTCTTTTAACGATTTTCTCATATAATTTTTAAACGCTAGTTTTTGACCACCCTGTATTTGTTAATTACAAAAATACTGACATAGTCTACTAAAGTAGAGCCCATTCAGAAAATAAGTCCTGAGTATTTAAAAAACGATTTTAACCAGGAGAAATCTACATTTAAGTTATTTCAAAAACGGTTAGGTTTAGGTATAGAACAATATACATAAATTATATCTAGAATTTTGTAGGGAATCCAAAAATGGCACAACATACAGGGTGTCAAATAAGAAAGTTGGTACCGATTGGCGAAAAACTAGATACTTTGTAGATATAAAGCATACATAGAATAAAACTTCAAATTACCTGAAACAACTTTTGTATTTAACTTTTTCTGCTATCTCTTACATGTTCCGAGATAAGGTATCGTCGCCTAATAAAACGTCCACCCTGTACAACTATTATGTAAAAACTTAAAGTTACAGGTAAAAAAAACAATATATATTATTTTTATAATGAGTTCCTACCTACTTAACAGCTTTATAGAATAATCATTTGTGTTGAACTATTTGAGACTCCCAGTGTGTGTCTCTCCATTACCATATTTTTTTACTGACTACATTTTGATACACAAAGTCGCCTAGTCTCCAACATATCCAAAAGTAGAAAAATTTTTAAATATGCATATTATATAGATTTTTTTCATTCTTTAATTTAAAAACTTTTTGATACTTAATAGAAACCTAAATAATAACCTATAACCTATTACATTTCTTTCTGCCAAAACTAGCTGGTAAAAAACACAAATGGCACACTCTGATAAGGACGTCGGGAACTACATTATGTTAAAAAATTAGAAAAAATCATTTAAGTTAATTTTTCGTAAGTATGACAGGTCCTTTAATTGAGAAGCATCGCCGTTTGATATGGACGCCATATGCAAGGAATACTGCACATTACAACAGCTGCCCTAAGGTATCGATCGAAGCCGATCATTTAAAATTAACCACCGTCTTTAAAACGAAAACATTGAAAAGCAAACACACAATAATGATCCATTATACTGTCGCTATTATCCTTCGCAGGAAGAAATAACCCTAACGATGATCGCCTCGTCCTGCGAAATCCTGATACGGACGTCCTGTGAAAAAGCTCTTAGGCTTTCATCGGGATTGTCATCAATATTGTAGCAGGAGAAAGGGATACACAATGGCTTGTTCCAATATATATTAATAAGGATAACTCTACCCCTTTTCTTTTATGATTTTACTTGGTGGTATGATCTAATAATGCGGTTTTATCTATCAATACTTTTGAAAGTAGTAATTTCTTATTGATTAATTTCCGCGTAGCTTTTATCATTAAATTTTTTAATATGTAGTGTAGAATAGTCAAGGATATGTATACGTTCAGATTTTCAAACTAAATCTTTTATGTACGCAATTTTTTTTGACGAATATATTTTTACCTGTCATTTGTCTTATCTGGAACATGATCAAACATTCTTTAACATTATGATATCTTTTGTTATACTTTTTTTTCTAAGAAAATAAATTACTAAATTTGCTTGTTGGAAACCTATTTTTCGATATGAACGACATTAATTCTAACATCCCAGCTCCCTATAACCACTAATATCCTCGTTAGAAACCACGGATTTCTGCGCTAATTTAGTTCAGGGCTATCGTTGATTTTGAAAATGTGGGTTACTTATCCTTCCTTTACAAATTTGATTTAACTAAGTCTTTTTCTCTATTTCTTGTGAAGTATTCGGAAATTTGACTCAAATATTCGGTCATGTAATTATGGTTAATGCTCTAAGATCCTAACGTGATAGATTGAATAATACTTTTCGGCATGTCACTGAAAAACATACATTATTGTTGGAAGTTTACGATACTTTAAATTAATCCTACTGACCAAGACGCTAAACGAACCCTCACGCTGCCATTTCCGCATCAACGTAGGCTTGCTGCGCAGTTACGCAGTGGGTTTACTTCGCTAACTGGTATTAGTGGTATTTATCATTTATAAGTAGGGGTGGCAATTTTAAAATAAATATATCCATACATCGCGATACATTGCGATATATCGCAAGAAAAATATCTATAAATTGAATATATCGATATATTTTTTTTAGTGTTTAATGCGCAAATGTCGTTGCCATTACATTACTTGCGTCATTTGCGGGGTTCAGTTCAGTATTTTGACTATAAACAAAATAAAAATCTTTGTTTCTCTATGGTTTTACTAGGACTAGCCAAAAAACAAAATTTGCAATAAATTTACAGGAAAATGTCATTAACTGCGTCCAGATTTGCTCCCACCAATTCAACATCTCTTCTTGATCTCAAACACATCCTATATATAACAGAATCTTCTTTTTCTCTTCTCGCATAAACAACAAGATTTGAGATGTTCCCAAAATTTTAAGAGTTTTTTTGAACAGAGCCAGCGCGAGGTTTAGAAAAATTGACCAAAATAATCTTTACTATTATTGATACGCGAGGCCAGTCTAAGTGTGGGGCCGCCGCGTGTTTTTTCTGAAACCGGGCTTATTTGTAATTTTTAGTTATAAAAACTTTAGAGAATATTGTTCTCTACTAAATACTAGGTAATCGATTATTATGTTTTCAGTGAAAACTTAGAGTAAAGTAGTAGTCGTATTTTATTTTCTTCTATTAGAACGCTATATATCGTACTTATCTCGCTACAAGTTAAAAAAACATCGATTATGCAAATTAAAGTAGTTTTAATTTGCACAAATTTTAAGGTTATGTTTTTATTCTTACTTCTAACTTGAAAATATATGAAAATGTCTGAAAAGTTTCTGGAAATTGCACTTAAATGTTCCATTTTAAGTTTTCGGAAAAGTCGGCTTTAAACATCAAAATTTAATTATTGTTTTAAAATTTTGACAGATTACCAATAACATTTCATTAGACATTTCTCCTAACATACTTTTCGGGGAAATAATGCCATGTCAAAGTGCTAATAATGTCACCATTCATGTCATTTATTCCATTTAGTTAGTTATTTCTGAATATATCGATATTTTAGCCGATATATCGCCGCAAAATATATCGATATGTATTAAAAAATATATCGACATATTCAATATATCGATATATCATTGCCATCCCAATTTATAAGTCATTTGTTGCCGTAAACCACACTTTCGGAAAGCGTAGTGCAGTAACTGATATTTGTGTTGCATCATGAGGAGTTTTTAGTAAATCAATATTATTGTTTTCAAATTCATAATAATTTACGTTGAAAAGCCCATAGGTATATGTGATTATAAATTAAAATAAACTATTTTTACTACAACAACAGCAAATTGATTTCAGCAAAACATTTATTTCATTCAAATAAATGAAAATGTTACTCTATTAAGGCACATTTAATCTAAGAATATACTAAGTCAGTCACAAATGTACAACATTTAGTAAAGGTCATCTACAATTTATAACAAATTTAAATTCTCATCTCTTAAATTACATTAGTTTTAGCCCAAACATTTAACAAAGTATTACGCCATTCGCAGAGTAAGGAAAAGTGGCAAACTTAAACATTTATTCCTATTTAAATTGCTCAGTTTTGTTTTTTAATTGCAAATACATTGTAATATTAATTTAATTAGACATGTGTTTTGCTTCTGATATCAAGTTTTTGCAATAACTTTGATATACCTTACTATATTGCTTTAAAATTTGGGGCATGTATTATTGCATTGAACAAAAAAAGCAAACAAGTACAGCCCTCGGCCTAAAGTGGTAGCGGGGAGCACATTTTTCTCGTCAGGGTCTTTCGCTAAATAATTATTTATATTTGTAATATGTAACTTTATGCTGGAAGCTAAACATTTGTTGACGCGGTGAAATCGTTCCAAAAATATCGTGCTTCATATATGGAGCGCGAAGTTAAATTCTACTAATCAGTTAAATTTTTAACAATTTGTGTTGTTGATTTTCGATAAATATGTAAAGATGCAGCTTTTTACATACTATTAGATACCGCGATTCTAGCAGAATTTTAAATAAAAAAAACATTTAACATAGACTTTTTCAATGAAATTTTACATATAAAATGAAAAAAGGTTAAATAAAATTTTTTATAAAAAAAATAAAACCAATTGAAGTCAGCGTCAAACTAATAAAAATAATAATAGTTGAAGTACTTAGTTAATTAGTAGTTGAACAGTCGATTTTACAAAGTCAAATTTTCGAGATAAAATAATATTTTTACATTTTCAATATTCTTTTACGTAGATTAATTTTTTTATAACATTTTTTATTTTTTAATTTTAAGCCAAAAGGTTAGTTAATCAGATAATACTTATAATTTCTACCCAAAAATGTATTTAAAATTAGAGAAAAAAATGTTTTTTTTGTATTTGACAATTATTTTATATAAAGAACATAATATAATTTTCAAAATTACTATATTCATTAACTACAGCTTTTGTAGCTTTAGGATTACTCAAGGAGATAATTAGTAATAGCAGCAATTTGCTGCCATCATCAGTTTTGTAGTTTTAGAAAGAAGAAATGCATTGCTTTACCCTAAAACAATTTTTCAAGCTAGTGTTACAATTTTTATTATTAACTGAAATATGAGTGCAGGGTCTACTAGGGAATTCAAACCACGTAATGTGTGCTCACGACAACTGATTTTGACACATCGGGCAATTTCCAGTTTTCGCTTATAAGTAGGTTTATATCTGCATTCTTAGTGTTAGGTGAGAGAATTTTGTGAATATGTATGTTTATTATAGAGCGTTTATTGATAACAGGACAATTTCTACAAGTTTAGAATATTGAACGTGGAATATTTTTTAACTAACATTAAGTTAACAACTGCTAAATCAAGACACATAAAAACAATCTACATGAACATGATAATAACGAAACGTGTGCTAAACCCTTTCGGGTTTCTTAATATTAGTGGAGTCAGATTAACGTTTTTAATTGATTCCTGTTGTCAAAGTCGCTGAATAAATATATGATTATTCTGTAAAAATTGCTGTTGTCTATCTTTGTCGTCTCCTTCTTGAAATCTTATTTAAATGAGCAAAATATTGATAATTCAGGGCATCCTAAAGATATCTAACTTTAAATTGATTGAAGAAAAAAATAATTTTGTTTGACATTCTAAACACAACAAATAATCTGAACAAATTTAAAAAATAACTCTTGACAGATTGCTCGATTCCTTGATTCCAGAAAAATTGACTATTTTATTAATTCCACAAAAATCTAACACTTCCAGTGAAAAGATTCTGCAGTAATTACAACATGCTTCAGAAAAAAAGGAATTCAAGAGTAACAATTAGTATAAAAGGTTGCTACCTGAAATGCCTAAGGCCATCTAATCGAAAGACAGGTCCGGAATGAAATAGAAGCAGCAGGAGTAATGAAATAGAAGTTTTAAAACCAATATTTTATTAAAAACATTGGTTGCAGAAATATTTCTACGTCATAACGAGATATGTCAATAGTTATCGATATGTCGATAACTATCGATATATCGAAAGATATCAATATATCGAATATCGGGAATTATCGATATACCAATAGTAAGTGAAAAATAGTTTTTAATATTTATTGTCCAGTTATTGGTATTTTTCATTTCTCGGTTGCTACAAGATAGCAGGTTAAAATTGTTGACAATGTTGTGATAAAGTGTGAATTATACCCTGTATATTTTGAACTAAATTCGAAATTATTAAGAAAATTATATATTTGGATATAGCTAATTCCATAATACAGTTTTTTAAATTACTCTTTATTATTTTATGGTTTTGTGTTAAATGGATGATATTTAGTTTAAACCAGTTCTTTATATGTCTTGTAAGTTTACAAAATTCATTTAGAATCTCAAGGGGGTTGCAGGAACATATTTAAATATGTGACTACATTTATGTTCAGAATATTGATACTTGCATCAGAAACTATAATTGTGATTATGACTTATCTCTACACTCTTTTTGTGGGATATGGCATGTTATTTTACGCTTCATGTGACTTAAAAAAATACTCGAAAGCCGATTTAGTGCCCCTATTTTACAAAATACCGGTTTAAATATAACCTTTTTTAGGGGATTCAAGAATTTATAGAATCTAAGTTAAAAGTTCCTCTAGATAGATTAAGTTTACAAGTTTTTACGGTCACGATTTTTTTGCTAAATATGGGTAACGCCTATACTAGAGATATTCCTTGGCAACTTGGAGCAAACATATTTAAGCTTTCCCCAGTGTTCCTTATATACCTGTCTTTATCCGACGAATTCCACCATTTAGTGACTTTTAGCCTATTGCCAGTAATATTTCTCATTTTTATGTGATAAATACCTTTATACCCGCCTCTCTTTAACCCCCTTGGGTCTCACTTCATAGGATAAAATGTTTTTATGTTCAATAGACGTGGATGGCCATTTTTTTTTAATAACCAATTTCTGTTAAAAAAATATATAGCGAAATATTTTACTCCCCAGGGTTACTACCCTTTATAGTACAAGACCAGTTTTTTTTATACAAAAATTCATGAAATCCGATCAACCTTAAAAAAATTTCTATACAAAATATCTTGGTTTTTAGAGGATGGTTTGAGAGTTTTTGGATGATTCAATATAAAAAAGAAATATAGAAAAAAAATTGACGTTTTTTAAAAAAATTTCACCTTTACTAGAACAAAAACTATAGCGGTTTTACCAACTTAGAGTAACCCCACACAACGGAACCAAATGTTTTTAAATAAAAAATATAATACTTGTTTCGTTGTTTCATGACAAAAAAAATGGAATATTCACTTTCTTTTACGACACATTTTTTTTGTTATAAGCAATACATTTTTTTATAAAAAAATAAACCGACTTCAAAACAAAAACTGAAAGGTAAAAAATAATATTTTATTCGATTTTGGAAATTTAACTTTATGAAGTCCGCGACCAACTAACATCTAATTATAAAATACATCACAAAAAACACAAAACTTGAATGTCTTAATGCCAAATACCTCAAGTGTAATACCTATCTACTACTTTTATTATCTTGTCTCTGACTTCGAGCCTTTCCAATATTACTTTTTTAGATCAGTTTTATTTTTTTCACCACCTTTATTTTTATTTACAAGTCTTGACTCAAAGTTTACGCCGCCTAAATCTAGGCTACAATATTACAAGAATTGGGGTACATTGCACTTACAATTTACTAGAATACGGTAATATAATAATTACATAAAGATTGATTGACAAAGAATCAACAAATTGAAATAATTGTTTGAATTTAACTATATATTCCTAAAAACCCAAAAACAATATGAAACACGATATTTTGATTACCCCCTCTTTCGATTTTAAAGCCTCCCCACCAAACATATTAATTGCTGGCACATCAAATGTTTTGTGTCCAGAATAAAATCATTTAATATAATTAACATTTATTTATAATTACCTAGCGACAAGCTGACAATATATAAAATTTGCCTATACTAAAACATTTTAAATTTATCGCGGAAATTCTCTCGCGGAAAAAACTCAAAAAGGGCCCCGTTTTATTTGTTATGCTTGTGATGGGTTGATGATGGTTACCCAAGTGCTACTGTACATACTTTTTGAAAAATTCATCTAAATTGGCCTTCCCGGAACCAACGGTCATTGTACGTGGAACCATGGTAATAAAAATTATATACAAGCCCCATCTGTACATATGCATGAAAAATCAGCAATACAAATTATCAAAAATTAAAATTATTCATCAAATTGAAATCCGTCCCCCTAAATACCTTGAAAAATAAAGCCTAATGCGGCGAGTGAAGCTAGAAAACTATATGCAAACTTTAAAAATGAACTTTACCAGAGTTTAGGGAATTTAATTCAGCATTTAAGTTTGCCGATAGATGCCGGCAATCGAAAATTTTATTGTGACTGATAAATCGATAGCTGTCGGTAGTTACCTATATATTAATGTTTTATAATATTTAATTGTTATCGATAATTATCGGTATCAATAACTATCGAGAGTTATGAATAAAAATTGAATAACTAACAATAGTTATCGATAGCTATCGATAGATATCGATAAGCATCGCTATATCGATATTTTCTTGTTATTTGGTATATTCTTGTTACTATCGATATTTCGAAAAAAATTCCCGTCCCTAGTGTAGTATAGTGGTTGTGTGTTTGCCAGAAAATGAAAAATTTATGGGGTACCAAAAATCATCAAAAGGCAAATAATACTTATTACTTGCCTCGTAAAAGGGAAGTACTGTAATCGTGAAAAAATTACCCTTCGAGACTTTTTCAGATCTTTACATTTTTGGGTCCTTAGGGATCGATAAACATGTTTTCTCAATTCCGTCGGTCTGTCTTTTGGCGGAATAGTTAAAAGCCTACTTACCCGATTGACTTTAAATGTTAGTCAAAAATTAAAAGTCATATTGGAAGCACCTGGTAACACTTTGTTAAAAATCAATTATGGCGGCCCAATTAAATGTTAAAAAAAATATTACTAAAAATCTGCTTATCCACTTTACTTCAAATTTTGCAAAAAATCAAGTGTTAGGTAGTAATTAACTAGTAAAATTTTGGTACCGATTCAAGATGGCAAAACAACATGGCTTAATAAAATATTTAAAAATGCAGCCTTAATATATTGATATCGAATTCTGTGCAAGAATTAATCGTGGTACAGAGATGAACTTGTAAAATTGTGGTGCGCATTCAAGATGGCGGAACAAAATGGCGGATGTTTGAAATCGGGAAAAAATTGCAGATTTTACATATCTTTACATTTTAGCGTCCTAGATGTTAAAAAACATGTTTTCTCAATTCCATTTTTTTCTCTATCGGTCTGACTGTCTGTCTATCAGATCGCGGCATAGTTAACTACTACTTCTTGATTGACTTCAAATTTTGGTCAAAAATTAAGGGTTATATAGGAATGACCTTGTATTATTTTGGTAAGAAATTCAACATGACGGAACAAAATGGCCGCTTAGTGCAATGTTATAAAAAAATTATTACTTAAAAACAATTGTCCTATTTACCAAAAATTTTGCACAAAAATCAAGCACTCGCCCTGTAATATTTTAGTATGAATTCAAGGCAGCAAAACAAGATGGCGGCCTAATAAATTACTTAAAAAAATAATAATTTTAAGTTCTGGGCATCTGTTAAGTGTGATATAGAGATAAACTGGCAAAACTGTGGTAAGAAATCAAAAAAGAGAAACAAAATGGCGGCCAAGTAAAACATCTAAAAAATCAATGTAAAAAATCTTATTATTCAATGGACTTAATATCTTGCAGCAAAAGTGAATGTGATACAGGGATTAACTAGTACGAATTTAAAATGATGATACCAAATGTCGGTGTTAAAAAATCAGTGTTAAGAAAAGTTTAATTTATTTTAAATCGTGCCCAAAAAATAAATGTGGCAAAGGTAGAAGCTGGTAAAATATTAGTACGATTTCGATACGGTGGAACAAAATGGCAAAAGAAAATACACTAAATGATTATGTGCGGAACTAAATTGGGTTGCACTTTGCTATTCGTAATAAAATGAAAAAATTATAACGAGGGAGTTCCGACTAAGGACATTTACCGATTTTTTTTGATATTCTCTTTACATATGTTTTCAAAAAGTTCTAACTGAGGTATTGTTTCTGTCGCAAAAAGTCCAGCTGTATCATAATCTAAAGCAATACTCGTATAGAAATACCACAGAAAGTTTGTATTTAACAGTTTTTGATCATAGCGTACTTTGAAAAAATGCAAACTGCTCCCTTTTGCAAAGTCTTAAAAGTGTTTTGTGTACCTAGTAAAATAAGAAAAGTCAAGTAAGTAATGATTCAAAGTTCCTGAAAACAGGTGAATCAAAAATATCTTTCAAATAATTTGATCTAGTGCCAAGCATACTTAGGGAAAATAATTTTGTGCTATTTTGTAATTTATTGTTTTAGAAACATTTTTCACATATGGAGTTTACTCGTGTTCGCTCTGGTACACGTGTCAAATATTATTTTAAATTATTACGGTGTTCTAAGCATGTTCTAAGTATATTAACATAATGAATTTCCAGTTCTCTAAGAAATGGTGTAAAACATTAGCAATGCGGTTACAAAAATAAAATATTTTTTCTTGTTCTGTAAAAAATAACCGCTTTTTTAACCAAATTAAACAGCCATTTAATTTCATATAAACAACCTCGGTTCGAAAAAATCAAGACGGACATTAAGCGACTAGTTTGTCTTAAGACTTTAAGGACTAGCCGAATATGTCCAGAATTGCGAATTTGTATATTGTATTGTATAATCTAAACTTAAGATTTCCAAGTCTTTTATAGAGTTTTTGTGAACTAGGTTATTTGAGGAATGACAAGGCTTTTACATCACTTAGTTGGTGTAGGGTGCCCCAGGACAGATAAAAAATAGGGCAATGGTTTCTACAAGTTGAAATATGACATTAGTGTTTTACGTACAATGTTTAAGTTACGTCTGTTGAAATTTTTGAAAAAAAAACAATTACCCGATACCATAAATCCAAATTAAACCAAGTAATTCTGTTTACACCAGAATTTTTTTAAAAATTTGGAAGTTGCTGCCTTCTAACTCCCTTAACTCCTAAAAGGGAAACGAATTGGGGTTAAAACTAGGATCAAAAATCCGGATAAGAATAAGTTTTTTTCGAATTTTTTGCATATTCTTAAAAATGAAACAATTTTTTGGACAGGCCTAACATCAGGTTCAGATGGATATTATCTTGCATTATTGATGTTTGTTGATTGATTGTTGATTATGTTGATGAAACTTTCAGATTCGAAAATGAGGTCTTCAGGTAAGTGTTAGATTAGTTCTACGGTCTTATCTTTGAGAAAGTTGTAAAACGGAGCTCCACACCTTTCCATTGCTCTTGGCGAATTTTGGCAGTGTTTGCTCTGATTCTACATGTTGAAGGCAAATAGTCGGATATAGTTACGGTTAATGTTGTGACGGAAACTTTTGATATAACGGTTTAACTTTTCCTTTTCAGTGTTGGCAGTATTTTCAAGACTAAGCAGACCCATTCCACTTGTCATTCTAGATAGAGTGTATTAATGGATGTTATTTGGCGTTTGATGCGGCGTTTTGTTAATAAGACTAATATTTCTCTGTAAAAGTATGCAAAGACGGTGTAAATACCAGTTTTTTTATTAATATTACTATTATTATTTATTCTCTTGTACATTATAACTCCGTAAAAGGGGAAAAACATCAAAATGAGGAACTTTGTTGGGGTGTTTGTCTTGTTATAGAACTCTTTGGCTTACTCTATTTTCCACACAAATATCCGGACTGTACAGAGGTTGGCAAGTAGTGCCGCTTTTTGCGTGTTTTTGTATATATTCTTAAAATTTAAAGCTTTGATGTTTTCCAGGAGAATTTCGATGTGTGGTAGAATACAGCGATTCCTACGAATAATCGAAAATGATGAAGATAATAAAAAAAAGAAGACTCTAGCCACTAAGCGCCCCTCTTCAAAACAAAGAGCTAAGCTTTACAGAGGAGGTGAAGTAAGTAGGTGCAACCTTCGATGCTAAATTAACTCTGAATCTAGTCCTGGAAAAACTGCTGAAGAATCCTTTATCTTATATGAGCGGTATCCCAGCACTATGAAATTTATAAGGAGTGAATTTTAATGGGGTCAACACACACTGCTATCATAAGACCGAGGCTATACTATGTAGATTTGTTGTAGAGGCCGAAAAATGAATAACAAACATCAGGTATCAGAATTAAAGACCTTAAATGCAATTAGTGCTGCTATGCTTCTAGTATATTCTTACCTAACTGAGATGGACCTAGCAACTGTAGTATACTTCAAATCCAGTGATATATCATATAGACGAATTTTTGCCAAGGTTGTCTTTAACAGGCATAGCTAACATTTCCTGTTTCTTAAAATTGTAAACATATAGGGGGACGAAATTTGCATTAAACTTTACCAAAAATTATTGTTTTGATGCTTCAGAAATTAATTTGAAATGGAAAATTCGTGGCTATATATGATAATTAGTTTTTACTTTCTACAATATGAAAAAATGTCTTTTTGCCTAATAATTTTACGGTTTTACAGTGTTGAATCTTGACGTGAACTGACTGGTTTTACGAAAATAAATATGAAGGATTTCTTGATGCCTAAAATTCCTGCTGTAACATTATATTCGAACACACGGGTAAATTTGTGGTGCACTTGCTGAACCTATTATTATCTTAAATAATACAAGCAGATCGTATCATAATATCTGTATAATTCATATCTATAATAAATGTTAAATGGATTCAATTTAAAATCAAGATACCTAGGCAAAACAAGGCCTGTTATAAATAAAGGTATACTAGAAATTAAGTAAAACAATTACGTTAGCGAAACTCTTTTTAAACCAACATTTTGAATTTGCAATTAATCAGGTTTCTGTTTGTGGTATAGGAGATTATAAAACATTTATTTGTGTTCAAAAACAGACCTCTGGTCTCGCAGTCAGCAGAAAACCGTTCCAAGTCTTCTTTGCAAAAAAGCTTTAGGTCGATAGCGTAATAAACAAATGAGACATTTTTAAGACTGCTTAAAATATTATTTATATATAAAACTAGAAAGAGAGGGCCTAAACGGCTTCCTTGATAAACAGAGGAGGAAACCCGAAATGAATCAAATATGTAGTCATAAACTGCCACTGCCTGAGTGTGATCGTATTCGTGTCTAGCTTAAGAGGTTATACTATACCAAGTTCAGCAAGGTGATCAGTTAGTATCCGGTGATCAACTTTACTCAACAATGAATAATAATCCAACATGTTTCCTTAGGTATACACAAAACATATAGATCCTGTAGACTAAGCTACGTCTCTGTCATGCCTAAATACTTGATAATTTTTATTAAACAATTTACTACCACTTAGAGATTTATTAGACCATGTTTGAGTGAAATGAAAAGAGAAAGTATTGTGGAAAAAGTCAAGTGTATTTGTACGAAGACCTCTACAATTCTGGAGATATACGCTTATATTAAAAGAAACATATGGAAAATTAAATGTGAAAATACTTTGTATAAAAGGTTCACAACAATCACATTTTCCTCATCATTTCTGAGTTTTTTAATTGGTTAAATATTCGATTTTCACCATCAGCTATTCTCATCAAACTATTCATTTATTTATTTGTATTCCAGAATTTTTATAAACTTCATTATAATGTTACTTGCGGAATATTTCTTTTTAGTCGTAATTTAAAGCTAGTGCGGTTCTGTTAAACTAGAGCTGTCAACCCCCAGTGACATACAGGTATTAAACCGGTCGCATTGTGGAAAAATCTTGCAGCTCCTTATTACCGAGGAGCAAAACATGGTCGATCATTTCTGAAAATTAAAAAGGCTCCGGGCTGAGAGATCATTTTCATTTCTAAGTTGTTCGCTTTTTTGTTTATGCAAATTACGACAAAACTAAATGTAATTTAAAAATTATCCTTTGTGCGACGTAGAATGATTTTGCGATGTAGATGCTATGTAGAACAGTCACTCACGTAGAATAAATTCTAAGCGCGAAAATGTATATTTTAGAATTCTAACTTTTATTTATAGAAAACAAATAAGTTATCAAAATAAAGCTGAATAAATGTGTTTGTCCACTTTTTTTATTTAGTTGAGTAAGCTCCTCTCCTGTATGTATTTTATAATATAATAAGCCTGTAAAGTCAAATTGTATAGAAAACGTTTTCTTAAAATTTTAACTATCGTTTACGGTAATAAAAAAAATCCGCTAATTTCTTTACCCCCTTCTCTCGTTATGATTTTTTATCCATTTGTTAGGAATAGTGAAGTATGACCCAATTTAGTGTAGTACATAGTCACAGTATATGTGTTACATATAGGTACTGTCTTTTTATTTTTATTTGTTCCATGATAATCCTACATGAAACCCATATCATCAGTCTTTACCTACTCCATTACTGTGCCGATATTTCCTAACTCCAAATAATACACCACTGGAACAACAAGATCGCTAACGAAAACCGTTTAGAAACTTAATATCTGGAAAATATCTGCGGACCAACGTAGTAGGTAAAAACTGAAAATATGGGCTTCATGCAGGATACATATATATATATATATATATATATATATATATATATATATATATATATATATATATATATGTTGATTTTTAGTCCTTCACGGATGGAAAAATACAATGCGTTTTCATTCCGGGTGTACATCCGTTCACTACTGTCGTTCTGAAAAGAACAGTTTTGCTGACGTTTCGCTAAAATCACATTTGGCATTTTCGAAGCTTTCTTTCTCGCGTCCGAATAGAGACTAAAGTGCTGGTGACTACGACGCTTCCTTTTATACCCCCACTCGGGGCCGAAGGTTATATCTGCGCAGGCGTTGGTCGTTATTTATGTTTTCCGGATGGTGCTGTTGTTGTTGCGCTAATTGCGTTTGAGTTTTTGCGATTTTAGATTTGTCGATTATTGTCTTCCATACTGTTGGTAATTTTAATGATTCGTCCCTTTTATTCAAATCACCTTGTTTTTCCATTTCTATGGCTTCTCGGATTATTCTGGTCTTATAATGTTCTATATTGGCAATCTCCCTACACCCATCGAAATTTATTGTATGGCCGGTTTCCTGATGATGTAGGAATAAAGCTGAGGTTGTTTGTTTATTTCTGATGCTGAGTTTATGCTCTTCCACTCTTGCTGATATTCGCCTGTTAGTTTGCCCCACGTACAACTTTTCACAGTCCTGGCGCGGAATACTGTATACTCCGTGGTATTCCAGTTTGATTTTATCTTTTGGGTTTCCAAGCAGTTTACCTATAGTTGTTTGTGGCTTGTGTATTGTTTGTATGTTGTGTTTCCTATACAAACAATACACCAATACAAACAAGCCACAAACAACTATAGGTAAACTATTTGGAAACCCAAAAGATAAAATCAAACTGGAAAACCACGGAGTATACAGTATTCCGTGCCAGGACTGTGAAAACTTGTACGTGGGGCAAACTAACAGGCGAATATCAGCAAGAGTAGAAGATCATAAACTCAGCATCAGAAATAAACAAACAACCTCAGCTTTATTCCTACATCATCAGGAAACCGGCCATACAATAAATTTCGATGGGTGGAGGGAGATTGCCAATATAGAACATTATAAGACCAGAATAATCCGAGAAGCCATAGAAATTGAAAAACAAGGTGATTTGAATAAAAGGGACGAATCATTAAAACTACCAACAGTATGGAAGACAATAATCGACAAACCTAAAATCGCAAAAACTCAAACGCAATTAGCGCAACAACAACAGCACCATTCGGAAAACATAAATAACGACCAACGCCTGCGCAGATATAACCTTCGGCCCCGAGTGGGGGTATAAAAGGAGGCGTGGCAGTCACCAACACTTCAGTCTCTATTCGGACGCGAAAAAGAAATCTTCGAAAATGGCAAATGTGATTTTGGCGAAACGTCAGCAAAACTGTTCTTTTCAGAACGACAGTAGTGAACGGATGTACACCCGGAATGAAAACACATTGTATTTTTCCATCCGTGAAGGACTAAAAATCAACATATATATATATATATATATATATATATATATATATATATATATATATATATAATTAGGAACTTCTTTTCTTGGGATGCGTGTTCATAAAATTAAAACGAATTTTTAGTTATTATTTGTCATATTTAATTCAATTTGACGTTTCCACAAGTAGTTCCATGTCTCTTTCAAAAATGTTTTTATTTTATTTTTCCTAAAACATATTGCAAGAAATAACAATCTAAGATTTTAAAAAATCAAAAATTGTCTTACCATGAGACGTAAATTAGAAGGTCAGTAATACCAAATAACATTTAAGTAAAATAAAATACACATAGCACATTGTCATTTTGTCAAACTAATACATACACAGTACAGGGTGTCCCATTTTCGTAGGTTTTACGGGGTTTCCAGCTTATGAGTAGAGATAGAGAGAGTTTTCGCGACACCGTGCTACTTTTCGATGAAACTAAAGAAGCCGCAAACAGATTTGCCCTAACCATTTTAGTTTCCGTGCTACAGGGTGATTTTGAAAATTTGTCATTTTCGGACACCCCCTGTAACTCAGCTATCGTAAAATATATTTAAAATGTTTCAACTGGTATTTATAGATTTTTTCACGTAGAATTCAGTGGCGTACTCAGATTTTTGCTGAGAGTCATAGTTTTTGACATATTGGCATAACCTACTATTTTTTAAATGGGAGACCCTATATATTATTTTTTCATCTTATTCTTCGTGTCGAGAGCTTTTCAAAAACATACCATAAGTCATATTTATTTTCATAAATAACATGAAAAAATGCATTTTTCTTTAAACGGATTTATGGCATAGCAGATCAATCGAAATAAGAGAAGGTGGCTGTGGTAGCCATGGCAACGCCAACAAAAATATGATCAGGCAGCCATTACTGCTGTCATTTTTGGCATTATTGCGTTTAAATTTTTCTTGACGTCTATTATAATTATTGTTTTTAATATGGCTCAGAATCAAAAATTTGAATATTTTGAGAAATATGATATGAACGCGTGTTTTATATTGTCTAATGAAGATGCAGATCAGGCGGCAGAGCTTTATCTGAACAGGTTAGTTCTTTTTTATCTTCCTGCATTTTGACTTTATTGGTTCGCTTTATTTTATCTTAGATATCCCGAGAGAAGACAACCAGAAAAAAGAATTTTTCAAAAAATTAAAAATAATCTTTGCCAATATGGATCTTTTAACAAGCCTCGATCGCGAACTTACAATAAAGACAACGAAGAATCTGAGGTCAACGTTTTAGCCCTCGTTCAGACAGCTCCTGAAACATCTTGCAGGAAAATAGACGAAGAGGCGGGTGTACCGAAAACCAAAGTGCAGAAAATTTTGAAAAAGCACAAATTCAAACCCTATAAATACAAACTTGTGCATCATCTGCATCCTGGTGATGCAGAGCGCAGATTGGAGCTCTGCAATTGGTTTATAAATATGAAGGCAGAAGATATCGATTTTGAAAAAAAGATTATTTGGTCAGACGAGGCACATTTTACTAGATCAGGGATTTTAAATAGACACAACACGCGATTTTGGAGTCAAGAAAACAACCATGTTATTTTTCCTAGGGAGCGTCAGGGCAGATTTGGATTCAATGTCTCCTGTTTTATTTTCAACCGAAAAATAGTTTACCAAATATATGAAGGAAATCTGAATTCGATTGGTTACGTGCGAATCCTAGAAGACGCATTAGGAATTTTGGATGATGTTCCCTTGGCTCAACTAAATAGGATTTATTTTAGCCCACAATGCCAGAATAAGTCAAAACTGGCTTAACGACCATTTTCCTGGAAGATGGATAGGAACACACGGACCTGTTCGATGGCCACCACGATCCCCTGGCCTCTCAGTTTTAGATTTCTTTTTGTGGGGTTATTTAGAAAACAAGGTTTATGTAAGGCGATACGAAAACTTAGAACAACTAAGAATGGCCACCGAAAACGCTTTTGCAGAGTTACAAAGACAGTCATTTACAATAGAAAATGCATTAAAAAGAATTTTTAAAGTTTGTCACACTTGTAGGACACATAATGGTCTACAATTTGAACAATATTTGTAGTTTTAATGAAATTATAATTATTACCTTTTACCTACTTCCTATTTTTTTCTGATGCTGTTACTTTGTTTATTTCGTTAATAAATATTTGTTAACTTTTTCCATGACTCCACAGCCACCTTCTCTTATTTCTATTGATCTGCTATGCTATAAATCCGAAAATAAATATGACTTATGGTATGTTTTTGAAAAGCTCTCGACACGAAGAATAAGATGAAAAAATAATATATAGGGTGTCCCATTTAAAAAATAGTAGGTTATGCCAATATGTCAAAAACTATGACTCTCAGCAAAAATCTGAGTACGCCACTGAATTCTGCGTGAAAACATCTATAAATACCAGTTGAAACATTTTAAATATATTTTACGATAGCTGAGTTACAGGGGGTGTCCGAAAATGACAAATTTTCAAAATCACCCTGTAGCACGGAAACTAAAATGGTTAGGGCAAATCTGTTTGCGGCTTCTTTAGTTTCATCGAAAAGTAGCACGGTGTCGCGAAAACCGCATCTCTCTATCTCTACTCATAAGCTGGAAACCCCGTAAAACCTACGAAAATGGGACACCCTGTACATTTATTGGAGACTAACTGAAATATATAGTGTAGGATTCATTCTTATCATAATACTTTTTTAGTGGTTACCGGAGAATTTTTATTATTTAGAGATTTATTTATTTTAAACAGAGTTGGGGAACTTAGATGATGATGAAAAAAATTTTGTGTACTAAGTTAACATTTTTTTTATCATTAATTGCATTTTTATTTTTCCCGATTTCAAAAGATTCATATATCTCTCTTTTCCGTTTATGAGATTCCGTTTTTAAAATTCTTACCTTGGAAAAATTGAATTTATGGTTGGTTCGATTTTCGGGTTTAGTGTGTCATGTTTATGTGAATTTAGTCTTGATTTTAAGTACTGAGTAGTTTGGCCAATGTAAACTCCACAGCAGTCACTACATGGGATTTCGTACACAACGTTGCTTCTTTTTAAATTGGGTGTTTTGCTTTTTACGAAGCTAAAATTTTGATTAAGTAAATTAAAACCTTCATGAGCCACATTTATGTTATATTCGGCAAATAAATGCTTCATCTGTTCGGACAAACCTTGTACATATGGTAATGTTAAAAAGTTACTTTTAATATTTTTGGAAATTATATTTATTTTATTATAAAATTTATGTATTCTCTGCTTAAAATTTTTTTAAATTAAATGTTCAGGATGACTATTTTCTAGGAGCGCATGTTTGGCTTTATTCAACGAACTTTCTCTATATAAATATGACAAGGGAAACCCCACAGCGCTCACTAAACACGAAAATCAAACCAACCATAAAATCAATTTTTCCAAGGTAAGAATTTTAAAAACGGAATCTCATAAACGGAAAAGAGAGATATATGAATCTATTGAAATCGTGAAAAATAAAAATGCAGTTAATGACAAAAAAGATGATTTGGTGTAATTGGCCTTCTAATTTACGTCTCAAGGTAAGATAATTTTCGATTTTTTAAAATCTTAGATTGTTTTTTCTTGCAATATGTTTTAGGAAAAATAAAATAAAAACATTTTTGAAAAAGACATGGAACTATCTGTCGGAACGTCAAATTGAATTAAATATGACAAATAATTAAAAAATCGTTTTAATTTTATGAACACGCATCCAAAGAAAAGAAGTACTTAATTACAATATATATTTGAAGGTTCAAGAAATATATATTTATATATACTATATGTATATATATATATATATATATATATATATATATATATATATATATATATATATATATATATATATATATATATATATATATATATATATATATATATATATATACATATATGTGTGTCCTGGAGATGCAACAATAAAGTTGCGAAACGTCGACAATATAGAAAAGTCTTTTGTTCCTTTACTGGTCCTTAACCCCAAATAATACACCACTCTAACATAACAATAAGAGGATCGTTAACGAAAACCATAGAAACAAAATATCTGCGGACCAACGGAGTAGATAAAGACTGATAATATGGGGTTCATGCAGGATATAGAATCTATATGTGTCCTGAGGATGCACAAATTAAATTCCGAAACGTCGACAATTAAAAAAAGAAGACTTGTTTTTTACTGGATCTTAACCTTAAATAATACACCACTCTAACACACTTTTTTTAGCATTGTTCAGCCATATTGAATTTTTACCAAAATATTACCAGGTCATCCCCATATGACCCTTAATTTTTGACCAAAACTTGAAGTCAATCGGGTAAGTAGTTTTTTAGCTACGCCGCGAACAGACAGACAGACAGGTCGACGGAATTGAAAAAACGTGTTTTTGGTCATCTAGGGACACTGAAACGTGAAGTTCTGAAAAAATCTCGGAGAGTGATTTTTTCACGATTACAATGCTTCACTACTCTCTTTTTTTGAGGGAAGTAAAATTTGATTGCTAACTAAAAGTGAGCATAAAAATATTTTGCAATTATGTGTACGTTATCATAAACAACATTGTGGATAAAAAAATGATTTCAACAATTATGTTGCTTACAATGTTTTTCAAAAACCTATCGATATAGGTTGCTCATAGGCGGAATAACAAGAGGGCGAACATATCAAAAACTTCATTTTTCGGGAATAATAAATAAATTCACTAAAATGCTTTAAGAGAAATTTTGGAGTAGCAGAGTAATAAAAAATTTTCACTTAAATATTTCGTCTCTTTCAGCATTTTGAAGCCTAGCAAAAGAAGCTTCAATATATTTTTAGTTTGGTAAAAACGAAAGCTTTCTTTTAATCTGAATTTTTACTTCCCTCGTAAGAGGCTTCAAACAATTATTTTTAGAGAGCGAGTGGCCTTCAGTCACATGAGACTAAGCAATAACAGGTTTGTAATACCCTTAGATGTTCTGGACCACAGGCGCCTTACATTAAATGAATCAGCGTGTTCTCCTTTGCCACCTTTCCAGAGACTGGGGCTTGGAATTATCCAAAAGAACGAGACATTCCAGATTGTTTCTGTCAAATGCTAAATTTTATAAGTCAATCTTCTGATATAAAAATTACTTGTGTGGCTTTACTAGACCATCGTATTATTGTTGTTTTTGTTTCGATTTCTTAGCTTTAGATGTTAAGCTGGTTTTTTACTAGGGGATCAATAAAATTCATTCTACCGAAGTCGTGTTTAAAGACTTCCGTACTCAATATAATATTTATTATTATATTTGTGTGTTTTCATTAGGGGCACCGACTCTCTGGTTATGTTACTAATAACATTTATACTTATTTGTTTTTTATTATTTTTAATTTAAACGGAAATAGAAAAGGGTTGTTCGGGATTAGATAAATATATACAAATTTTATTATTTTTATGTAAATCAGGACTACTTTTTTTTGTTAAGAAATATTAACGCATCATTCTGTAACAGCGACAAAAAAAATGTACACAAAACATATCTGAATATACCATATTCCGAAAAATGGCAAATAATTTTAAATTTTTAAATATTTTTATTTTCATCAAGTCTACAACCGCATATTCTATTTCTAATTTACATATTTCCTCGGTGGAAAACTTAAAAACAAATTAAGCAAATATTACATTATCTTGTGGTAACAAAACAACGTAATTTTCATACACTCGCTCGCAAGTATTTTATCTCAAAACGGACGAGTTGCCCGCAAAGAATTTTTAATTATTAATCTTTCCACTGGCGAATTTTCTTTGGTAATAAAATGGCCGGCATACGTGGTGCCGGGAAACCTCATTTCCATTCTAATAATAATAATTACATTAACGCAACATAGGCGTAGCTTACGCCAATAATAAATTAATACATACCATAGATATTTCTAATAGTCCATTAATGAAAATAACGCTGGAATCAAATGTTCATTCAAAAAATTTGTATGCACAAACAAAGGTAATTTCCAAATTTAATTTTATAACATAAGTATTTTTTATTTCCAAAACAGACGTTTACACTAAATTTAAAAACAGGTATGTTTTTAAAATGTTAATCAAAGCGTAAACATACATTGTTGCTAGCTTCATGTTTCTAGTTTTTATTAGCTAATAACATTCTTACTTCTATTTTTACAGTGTAAATGTTTCTCTATACACGTTGCATTCATACACATGCATTATTCTTTGGTAAAATGTATATAGGATTGAGCTATTGAAAATAACTTAAAAAATGTGTGTTGAAATATTTTACATAAAATAAACTGTAGAGGGTAATGCAAAATTATTTATACATTTACTAGGAATGACAAGCTACGTGACTGCCTGGAACTATTTATGCAGACGCTTTAGCTGCAGAACAGAACGGAAGGAATGTATAGAAGTCGTGAAGGGATACACCTGGATATCAAAACAGCAAGACAGTTTTTAAAATGAAATATGACGCAAAACTTTCCACCCAAAACGACAAGAGTTCAAGACATACATCCAGCCTTAATGCTAAAATTAAGAGTTCTCTGTGACAGAATTCCAGGTGAATAATGAGGCAGATACCACAACTGTACAGGTAAATCCAGTAAGTCAAAAGTTGTGCTGTCAGGAAAAGGGGGCTAGAATCATTGGGCACATCTATTCTCCTAAACATAGAACTAATATTTGAAATGGGGGTGAAATTATTTAAAAATAAGACTTTGGTAAGCCGAAAAACCAACGACCAATAGCAAACCCTAAACTTAGTCAAACCCAAAAAGTTTGTATACTTAAACGTAACCGAAACCATGCGAGAGCTCCGAAGGTTATGTCATTCATGCTTTACTGGATACTTATCTAGGCTGTATATTCTTCCAAACATGATACACTTTCAATTCATTACTAGATTGTCGAATTCGATAGATTCTCGAGATTCATATAAGGTAATGAAAACAAGACAACTGTTTTAAGAACACATTTTTTTTGCACATGGAACAAAAAGAGAATTAGCGGCAGGCTGCGCCGTAGGCAAAATGATTAGAATCTATGCAGCTAGTAGCCCTGATGAACAAGAAATCAGCAACAAGGTTTGTACGGGAGTATTTAAAATGGAGTTGTAGTTGTGTCCCAGCAAAAAACGTAAAATATAAAGCATATTAGATTTGTTAGATTACAAAAAAGCTATCGGAATGCAAACGCTCCTACCGCAGCAACACAGATGTGATACCTTTTTCAAAAAATGCCGTATTGCAATGTCGGTAATAATCTTGGTATCTTAAAAGGACATAAATATCCCGGCAGAAACACCTTCATGTTAGGAGAGGTGTATTATTTTTTGTAGAGATTGCACTTCTAAAAAAACACTCGAACGAGTCTGCTACCTTAAAGGAAGTCCACCTAAGCGGCATCAGCATCTGTTGGCTGGTGATGGCATAAAATTAGCGATTATCTGAAGGGAATTTACAAAGGGTCTAATGTGGTCAAGACGCTGTAGCTCTAATCAGTTAACCCCTCCTCTAATGCGTACAGTTAATTTTATATAAGCCAACGATTTTAGAAAAACCTCAACCAAACAATAACACAGTGAGTTCTGTTATTTCAACTTCTACATGGGCGGACCCATCCTGAGTATTTATTATTTTTATCATGGGTAAACCACGTAACAGGTGGACAAATTTTAGGGCATTTTAGTTCTTGTAATCTTTGAAAATTACGTACGTAGCAATTAAAAAATCATGGTTCTTGGGTTTAGACCACCTCAAATTGGAATAACTTTTCTATGTTTCGCTTGCGATTACGCGAGACATTTTCAGGAATCTTCACTGCACAAGAGTGAAATACTGAACGAGCTAGGTGTGAGTAAAGTTCAGGTATATTTACCAGATCTATACTTACCGACGTGTAATTCAGGGGTACTGGTTTATAACTGGCGTCTACTCTTGCTTTTATAATATTTCCAGACTGATGCAAGAATCACTGTTGAGTGTTGAGCTGGTGTTCAGCGACAGCGGATTCAACAATTAAGTTTAAGTTTAGTAGGCACAGGCCGTATAGCTTCAGGAACAAGGAGTTTTATAAACACCTTCTGATTCCAAAGAAGCAGAGCAATATTAGCAATTAAAGATTGTGCGAATTTTAAATATCCGCAGAATTCTTGCAATTTTATGTGTGGTACCTTGTATAAAAGGTTAAACTGTACTACTTGGTGGTTAAGTATACGATACTCATTGAAGTCTGGGATTATTATAATACGTAACCTAATTCCAACACCTTCAGTTTAATATCCGGTTGATATTGAAACCGTCAGATATTTTTTATTTCCTTCGAAATTGAATTTACATCATACACTTACAAAGCTCTAAAGATAACAGATTGTTTCTGAGATGGATGATGGTGAGAACTAAAATTTATACATCTATTCCTATGTGTCGATTTATTGTAAATAGAATGATCGCGGGTACTCTTTTTCTTATGTTCTACCACAACAAGAAAGAAAATGGTACCATCTGACCCAATTTCCATAGTAAATTTTATGATGATCTAGAAATTTAGTAAGATTTTTTTTTCCAAGTGGCCATTAACCAATATTTATGTTAGGAGCAGAGCTTAAAGCAGTTTCCTCGAAAGCTTCTATAGAGATGTTCGCTACCACAGGAGATAACATAGTTCCTATGGCGCGGGCGGCACCCGATGTTTGCTCGTAAAAAATATCTAGAAAATGTTGACGTTAAGCATTCTCTTACCAACACTATTAAGACCGAATCAAAGTTCTTATATATTTACTTATGTCGGAGATTATGGGAATTGGCTCACTAATAGGTACACGTGTATACAGGGCTTCAGCTTCAAAACTGACTAAAATATCGCAGGGATGTAATGTAAATTCTTTAAGTTTTTCCACGAAATGTTTGGAGTTTTTGATAACATATAAGATTGTCCTCTCTCTACTCTACAGAGTTTCGAAATACTGGTTAAATATTGCCTACTTTGTAAGATGGAGAATCTATTGCACTGACGATAAAACAATCTAACGATACATTGGCTTTGTGTATTGGAAGTCCGTAAAAACGAGGAATCTTCGAACCGCTTGATTTTCTTCTACTCTAGGTCCGACAAATTTAAGGCACGGATAAGGTTACAGATTATTTTTTCAGTTTTCTTAGATGCGTCTCCACGTCTAGTCCTATAACTATCATCCTATAATAAGTAATATCTCTATTTTCTCTACATTGTTGTTCTTGTCCATGACCACCATTTCTTTTAGCTGCAAATAACATCTTCTTTGTCAATGAGGTTCTTATCACCTGTTTTTTCTGCGACTTAAAAACTAAATTTGTTGGTTTAAAACTGGGAAAAAAATCCAATTTGTCATAGCCCAAATCCAAGAGCCATGATTTTCTAAATGACCCCAGTCGTGAAATTATAGTTTTGTCTATATTTTCTGCTATCATCCTATTAGTACTGGCTTTAGTTTTTAATTTGATGGAGACTTTCCAAAGAGATGTAACTAAAATGTACTCTAAATTATCATTAAAAATATACAAATATAATAATGCAAATCCGACACAACGCGCTAATTCAATGCGAGTGAGTATTTGTGATATGATTTTTTATCAAATTATAAAACACTGTTCTATATTCATTTTGATTTAGCTAACAAAAGGGAAATTTACCCATCTGCAGATTTGGGGCCTTGTTTTGACAGAGCCATATGCCATAAGTACGGTATTAAAAATAAGCTTTAAATTCCATTATCAGCAATGCTATAAATTCGATATTTACGGGCTTAAAGACGGGTCTAAAAGGCCATAAATAACAATTATTAGTATAAAAACTGACCGTCTTTTTCTTTTATTCGAAATGCTTTTCTTATTTTCGATTTTTTGTTCTTTATTCCTGAATCGAAGTGAGCTTAATGCGTCAGATTTATAACGCAGGTCCGTATTTGAAATGTCTATGTTCAAAAATTAACAGTTAAAGCTGAGAAATTTTCAGTTTTCAGAAAATAATTCGTAAAATATGAGAAACGTTAGCCCGAGAGCCGACCACCAAAACCACCAGCAATAGCATATAGTTAATTTGAAAAAGAATAGTACAGTTCGATAACAGCTTAAATTAAAATGAATGGGACAGTGTTAGTTCATTGTTGAAGTTGTTTTTTCGTATAGCCGAGCCAAGTATATGATATTCGCGCTTTTTGTTAATTATTGCTTAATTGTTTGTTGTAGGACAGTTTTAAAAAAGAGAAATATCTTCAATAAACCGACATCAAAAAATGGAGGTCTGCTTTGACCTATATATGTGTTAGTCCGCACAATAACTGAACAAATTTGATTAGGATTTTCACCATGTTCTAGAGCAACATTATTATTAATGAAATCACCTCGCAAATGCGTAGTAATAGAAAACGTGCGAAAAAAACAAGAATATCTGACAACTTGCTTTAACTTCTTATATGGAAAGTGCTCTTATAATAGTAAATAATGAGACATAATAGAAAATGGCATAATAGAAATTACTTTACACCTTTTCAAATTCAAATTAAAAAGCTCATAAAATGTGAATTTTTAAAGCATCATTGATACATTTAAAACAAATAATTCAGAAGTAAAAATAATATAAACATACAATTTAAAACTACTAAAAATTTAAAAAATCTTAATATTATAGAAATAAACAAGTTTTCAAAAAATAAAACTAGCGTCACAAAATATCAGTATCAGAATACTACCTATCGAATTAACTTCAAGCTTTGCAGGAAAGTTAGACGTGCAAGAGAGAGAAACGAAAATACAAAAAAAATACTCTAGTACTTGACAACGGCCATAGATTTAGCTACATGTAACGCATACTTCTTAAATCAAGAATATCAGATGCTCAACGATAAGTCCACATACACTCCATTCCTTGTAACTTCCTTCCCTACCACTGTAGTACTGACTGAAGTCAGGATGTAAAAATCAAGAAGCGGTATTAGAATATCAACATTTTTCGTGTATTAGTTTATTAGACTCGTCGCGATGAATACAAAATCTTGATCGTGGGCTTCAGAACTATATATTTTGCTCCCAGTCCAATACTGCGAAACAAAAATTGTGGTCTGTTAAAATGTTTAAAACATATGCATTAAAAACTTTAAAAACTACATTTCCAACTGAATTTTATACACAAATGAAGTGCGATACTGGGATAAATTCGTAAGATTTTGATTCAGAGCCAGTAAGTCTAATAAACTGATTAACTCGGAAGAATATCAAAGTTATGATAAAAATATGATCTATAAACGTAAACGAAATTTCATAGCATAGTAATAGATTAAGAAGATCTTATTTTCAATTAATTTTAAGATTTATAAAGAGCACAGTTATGGTCAAATTTACCAAATTATTGTTTTCATTATACAGAGTATTTGATAGATAAATAAAAACTTTTAAGGGGGAGTTAGGTGAGTTAATTCCGGACCTTTATGACCATATATTCCACTTTACAAATTGTTGCGGATTATGAGTTATTGTTAAGTTTGTGTTTTTTTAGGAAAATTCATGTTTTTACTGCTTAATCCGAAAATTAAGAAAAATAGCAAAAGATCTTTCAATTTGATTAGTTGACTTACACACTAAAGAAGATTACTTAAGCAAAATTTTCCGACCTTATTTTGCAAAACAGAAATGGTGATGCTTTAACTCAAACTTAACTAAAAAATAAACTAGATATTTCTATATTTAGATCATTTACTTCGAAATTTTTCTACTGAAATATCCGTTCAAACGGCTTTAAAGATATCCTTATTTTATGCTCGTTCTAATCGTATATCAAAAGTAAAAAATAAATACAACTATTGTTACGAACAGAGTATAATATTGCATAGGTGTACATTTATTAAAAATAATGGAAGGAATGTATCTTTCTAAAAAACCACACCAGCTGAAAAATACGAAGGGTTCTAAAAATGTCTATGTTTTATATCCTTTTCAATGGTATACCAAGTTATGACAAAATTATAATTCATTGTATTAAAAACAAAATTAACATGGCACCTTCTTCGAGTCCTTGAAAAGGCGTGAAGTGGAATGGATGTTTCCTTCACTCCTTAAAACTCTCCAAACTTTTCACGAGGACAAATTTAGCTGACGAGCTACTTTTCGAATGCTGGTGTTAGGATCTGCTTTAAAAGTCGCAATAATTTGCTCATCTTCTTCCGGATTATATTGATGAATATGCATCCGTTTCTTGTGATGAAGATTACCTGTTTCACTTAGGCGTCGGCATGTGTTGATAAACACCTTTATATTGGGAACTCTTTTTGTGGAAAATCGTTCCCGATATAGTCGTTGAGCAGCAGCAGCATTTCCGTCAGCTCTTCCGTACATGACGATAATATCGGCATATTTGGCATTTGAAAAAGAAGCCATTACATTAAAAATTAAAAAACACTGAACTGGTAAATCTACACCGATTTACAGCTAATATTATTGTGATAACTCAGCAGCAAGAGACTAGTTAATGACAGTTATGGCGTAATCCCAACTAAAACAAAATAAGCACGGCCACCTATGAATATATCAAAATTATATATAATAATTGTACAGGTGTGCAATATTTTCTTTTTGTCTGATTAATACTAATCTAAAGTAATACTTGTAATTATTTTATAGTTTTGACAGACGATTGGAAAGACCATAAGATAGTGATATTTTTAAAACTGTTTGAACGGATATTCCAATAGAAAAATTTCGAAGTAAATGACTCTAAATATGGAAATGGCTAGTTTATTTTTTAGTTAAGTTTGAGTTGAAATACCATTATTTCTGTTTTGCTAATTTATGTGGGAAAATTTTAATTGAGTAACCTTCTTTAGAGTGTAAGTCAACTGATCAAATTGAAATACTTAAAAGACCTTTTCTTAATTTTAGGATTAAGCAGTAAAAACATGAATTTTCCTAAAAAAAACACAAACTTAACAATAACTCAAAATCCCCAACACTTTGTATAGAGGCATATATGGTCATATAAGTCCGAAACTACCTCACCTACCTCCCCCTAAAAACTTTGTATCCATGTACCAAACACCTATATATCTATGCAAAACTTGAAACCAATATTTAACTTATAGCTGGCAAAATCATGTCGTAAAAATGTCAGACATAAGAATAATTACATATTAGTTTTGAAAGTATAGCTTTGTGTTTTGTTTCCACCCAAAATTTTGTTTGGTTTTGTTTTGTCATGTGACCAGATATAAAGCCCTCGACACACGGTTGGCTGTAACAGAAGTTTTCGGACGATATTTTATCATAAATAACTTAACATCTAGTTGCCTTTGCAAACAAATATTCAACACTTATTGAAGTTTGATATGTCAAATTGTATGTGCCAAATTTTAGCAAAGTTATGGTGTACAAACTGCATATCGAAAAAGTATATATAAATTAGTTGGACGGGCGCCAGAACGGTGAGCCTACCAGGCGCAAAACTTTCTAAAAGTGGGTGACCTAAAGTCTGAACTAATGCCCAGTCAGAATCGTGAATTAGCACGAAGATTTCCTGTTCCTCATTTGACCGTTAGTCGAAAACATAAAAAAGAGGGTTAAATAATGAACAAGGAAGTGCCCAAAATGTACCGAAGATCTGTTGCACGGGACTCCGGTATGCTGCTGTGTCTTGATGTCACACAAGACTTAGTTTTAATAATAGATGACGCTGGGCGAATGCAGAATTAGCCTAAGTCCATTTTTGGGGAGATCAAATATTTTGGTTCAGCAGTATCTCATGTGAACATAAATTACTTCTAAACTCGTGACTAAAATTTACATCAATGCGTTCTGTCTTCAAAAAATACGCAAAAGCCGGTGATACTAAAATGTACAAAATTAGAGTGAGTGGTATTGATTACAGACACATCGCCTGCTTGGACCTTTACCGTCTTTTAGTATTGAGCTTTTATTTTTTTTTATTTATTTCCCTATTATGATTTTTTTTATAGTGGTTTTCTATATATATTTTCCAAATTTGTATTTTCAAGGATTTCTATTAGTTCTGGTAAATGTGTATAATTGAATATACTTTTAATGTATCTATTGTACTTTGTAATGAATGGGTGATGAGCATATTTTTTGTGCTATAGAAGGAGAATGTTACGTTGCACGTATTACAGTTTCAGGTTTCCTGTCCATTGAGCAAAAACTTAAGAGAGATTTTAAAAAACTTAAGAGGGATTTTAGGGGTCCTATTCTTAGTCTTGTGGTGGTAAAAGAATTTCTTTTGCTTATTTGTAGGGAACTGATTGGAACATAACATGTTTTTAAATAGAGGATTCTGTTTTTTTTTAAATGCCAGGTTCATCTGTCGTTGACTATTCTTTTTAAAAGTTTGCAGAGATGGCTAGTTGATGATATTAGTCTTCGATTTCTAACTAAATCATAGTCTTTTCATTGAGTTGGGAAACCAAATACAGTCCTCTGCTTTAGAGATCCTGAGGAAATTTTAGTGATGAACCCATTTCCGACATAATCAATATTATTTTTTATTTTACAAATGTAAAATATAGGTAATTATAAGAGTTGAAGTGCCATTAAACAGATTGCTGCACAATAGGCCTGTATGAACATATTCTACTTTTTGCAATAGCATATTTACCCAAGTCCATTTATGTAGACCTGGGTTAACACTTTCAATTTGAACGTTACCTATGTCCCATATTTTCTTTGTAAAAAAACAAATAATTAATCTCAGTACGATATAAAGTGCCGCACATTCAAAATAATAAACCAATAGTAGAATAACATAAATAAGAGGTCCCTGAAATACCTCGTTTTTATCCTCTCCTGTAAAAACTACTTTTTTTTAAACAAATAAACCATTAATTTTAATTTAAATAATATATCCTGATAAGTAAACATATATAATATATAAATAAACTACATTGTGTCATTGGTTTCCAATTGCAACAAAAGAAAAACACTTTTGTTACATATGTGAGCAATATACTTTATCCTTATGTGAGGGTAAGAAGCTACGGGTTTATTCTAAAATATCTGAAAATATGTAACCAAAAAAAGTCTATTTTTTTGTCTCTATTGCTAGCAGCAAGAACGAAACGAAAAGAACATATGTACAGATAGTCCAGCCCTGGCGATATTGAACATATCCGCGTCGCGTCCTGGCGATACACAAACCGAAGTTAATCTTAATAAATGATTGGGCCCATCGTAAATACCGATTCAGGTAGCCCAAAGGCACAACCCGGTATAATGAACATCCTGTGTATTGTACCGAGCAGAATAAATGTTTTTATTGAAAGTCACGGACGCGCCGAGGTGATGATAATTATCGAACTACTGTATTTTTAATCGAACATCTTCAATGGTCGAGTTGAATTCGTCTTTAATTCCTTTGATTGATTCATTAGAGGCGTTTGAATTAAAGTTATTTGTCAGCACCTGTGTGATTGCTACCGGTTATGGAATGCAGAGGTTATGAGTATACGGTTCTAAGCTCTCATAAAGAGCTAAATATTTTGATATTTATACTTTGTAAAGTCTATTAAGCGATATACTAAAAATAGTTTTATAAGAGAGGAAAGGTCATAAAATAAATGGTGCACGGAGACATTTCAATTCTATTAAATGAATGTTCTATTCTAGATTGTAAAAAAAATTAAAATTAAATTTCTAAATCAACAGTTATCGACATGAAGGATAGTCTATTCCTACAAAGAAGTAGAAACATGTACCGCACACCCCAATAACGCTTTGGGTAAAAATAATTTTGAACATATTAGTAAATAAGTTTATATGTAGCTTTGGCTTCTCATTTTATTTTATCCTTGCAGAGTGGTTGGCAACCATGAGTAGCTCCAGATTTTCACACATTTCGGTGGTGCTGGAAGGTACTCTCTCCTTACAGTGCCATAACTTTTAAATATTCTTTAGCCACCATATTGGCTATCATATTTATTATAATGGTTCTATTTAAAGCCACTCTGAATAAATGGGTACTAGACTTTGAAACCATTGACATAGGTATCTAAGCTTTTTACCGAGGCCTGGCTTACTTCTGTGATGATTGTAGGAGATCATATTTTTCAGATGTGCCATAATATGATCAAATATTCCAATTTATCCTTGATCCTTTTGACTATTTCTGCAACTTTTTTCGCACTGGTTAGGACAGTGATGTTAGTAGTTTAAAACAAGAAGTTCATTTTCAAAACTTGTCTATACATATAAATGTTTAATTACCACCTCGGTAACTGTTGATGCCTCCATGCCGTACATCACAACTAGAAATACTTAACTGCGTACCATTCTTATTTTTAGTTTTAAACATAGATTATGAAAATACAAAGTATTTATCATTTTCTTGAATGAAACTTGGCGTCTTTCTATTCGAGTTTTAATTTTTTTGTTGCATCCCAGTTTTAGATTATGATGTATCCGAGAAAAATGAGTTTATTCTTTTTTTCCAGTATTGTACCAATTGGCAACAATACTATTGACTCGAGCATTGTTTTTCTTGCTAATAATCGTACATTTCGTCTAATTTATGTTTAGTTAGAAACCCAACTGCTAACATGTGGTGGATATGCGCTTCATTAGCGAATCTTTAGAAGAAGTCAAACACCAATGTATCACAGACTTACCTAATAGTGTTTACAGCTACACCGTTTACAAAGGTCTATTTACATTCTTTAATCACATACCCGTGTTAAAACAATTAAGTGATTATGGTGATATATCAGTTATGTTTGTTTGCACCAATCAGTGAGAGATCAGTACTTGCTTGCAAGATGGCTTTCTTGCAGATGAGTAATTATCAATCGTCGCAATATACTTAAAAGATAAACAGGGAGAAAAGCAAGTCAAAATAAAGTATATATTCTTTGGCTATATTTTTCGAAATAATATTTTTAAAAGTGGTGTCCATATTGTTTTCACGGGATAAGTCATATAACAGAGAATTACTATCTATCGATTCAGTAAGCATTTCATAATTAGGTTTTTAACTTTACAACTAACAATAAAGAGTATTACATTAGTATAAACTGGAAAAATATAATTAACGATGTATTTAAGGTATCACAGCACGGAATCTGATGCAACACTGAAACTAAATAACGTGTTCATTTGAATTATAGGCAGATATGGATTTCACTAACAGTGACACATCGCTACGGAACTGAACGCGTACATGTCACTAAATTGTCACTTTAAATGTTAAAAAGTAAAGGAGCAAAATAGTCTTGCGGAACTTCCTTTTGAACCAGTATCTCTTCCAGGGGCGTGCGGTGAAATTTTAAGAAAGGGAAGCAATTTTTAGAAACTTACCTATTTGTAATGTAATTCGATTATTCGATCATTTTTTGCAAATTCGTCAATGACGTCATCATAAAAACGTCGATGCACCGACATATTTTGGAGAAGTTTATTTTCAATGGACAACAGCGATGTATGCGATAGTCTCTACTGCCCCGTTGAATTTCTCACGAAATTTTTTATACGTTTAACGGCCGGTTGCAGAAAGCTCAATTAAAGTTTAGAATGTTTAACGGAATATCAAATTTGACAGCGAATTCCTAGATTTCTATCAGCAACTTGTCAAATCCGAAAATTCGGTTAAATGTTCTAAACAGCAATGAAGTTTTGTGCAACCGGCTGTGTGTGTTGAAAAATTGCGTTCCACTGACGAATTTGTGGCAGGTATTGTCAATACTAATTCACACAATTTCGACACTTCGGTGTAGGCATCTTCCAGCTTCTTGTCTTTTAAAAATTGCATTAGTTCCTTAGCGTTATTTTTTGCGCTAATGTCATCAGTTTCGTAAATCACTTTTAGTTCAGATCGCAGTAACCCTCGGTCGAAGAATTGGCCATAATAAAGAAGAAGAGATTTAAACGCATCTTCTGGAAAAGTTTTTCATTAAATGCATTAAAATTGCAGAGCTCGAGGAATTTAAAATCATTTAAACCGGTAAATCTATTGTTTATTTGTTGCTGAATTTGATCGATTGTTTCATAAAAGAGGCGTCTGTATGATGTTTGAACATCTTCGACCTTGTCTGTCCGAAGACGCTTGACTTGTGGCTCTACATGTAACGTCATCGTTTTCTCCTAAAATAGGTCAAAGTCATCTCTTTTTTGGCTTAACATGGACTTAAAACCATCCACTTTTTTTAGGCAAAAAGCGATATCTTTTGTTTTAGTTTGTAATATATTAAAAATATTGTCCGAGAATGGAAATATTTCTGAAAATATGTTCAACAAATAATTAAAATTAAGATCTCGTTTGAAACAGTCCAAAAACCCTCTCGAACTATTTATTGCTTCTGTTTTCCCAGGTTTCATTATTTTCTATTATATTCTCAAATAATTCAATCAGTGATTCACGATTTTCAGATACTGTTAACACAAGTCTTCCATTATAGTTCCACCTAGTAGGACCTACTTTGGGCAATCGTTTGTGGATAATGGAGTCCAAAGCTTGTGTACGTTTTGTTGACCTGGAAAAAAAAGCAGCCATACCACTTAAAGTAACGAAAAATACTTTACACACTTTAATGTGATTGATCGACTGGGATAAAACTAAATTTAATTTATGAGCAAAACAATGGACAAACACAGCTTGTCAACTTAGCTTGCAGACCCCCTAATTGTCCTGCCATCACTGCAGCTCCATCATAGCTTTAAGCAATTAATTTTTTCTCTCCATTAATTTCTTTAGTAACGTTAAAAACTACGGTATATAATGCATCTGCTGTACGATTTTCGAACACATTCTTAAAACCTAAAAATCGCTTTTGAATACTTCCGTCTGTTTTAACGTAGCGTATTCCTATAGATAATTGGCTAAAATTAGTGATATCAGTTGTTTCGTCCAGAACAATAGCAATGAACCGCGCCTCGCCAATCTCCTGCTTAGTTCTTTTTAGAATAATGGTTGCAACAGCGGAAATTAAATCATTCTGGATTCGATTTGACAATCCGCGAAAATCGCTGGACTGCTCTAAATGATTTTTTAAGTAATCATCATATTTAGCCATTAAACTAAGTAAATCTTGAGACTTTCCTCTACTTGAAGAAACCCTTGTTTTGTCATGACCTCTAAATCCCAATTCGTCTTCTTAACATTTGCCTATTTTTATCGACTAGTTCATTGTGTTGGCGGTGACTAATTTCCAACTGTTTATTAAGGGTGTGTTCAATTCTGGTTTTGCCGAAGACTTTTTCTTTTACGACGGCCTGCAAATGCGCTTTGGACATAATGTGTCTTTTTACAGCTTTATGGAAATTGTTTAAATCGGAAAAACTAGTTTTATTCCAGAGACCTTTTTCATTTTCAAAAAGTAAACATGGCCAACAAAATAATTTACTTATATTTTCACACCCTGTTAGCCATTTAAATTGTTCGTATGGGTTTTCCGGATAAAAATGTCTAATACAGTTTTTATTTTTGTGGTTAAATTTTTCATAGGCGGTTTTGCCCTTCCTTTAGAAATTTTTTGAAGCTTATCAGCGAAGTTTAATGTTGAAAATCCCTTTATTATTAAGACACACACCACACATTCACACACACTCTTCTTACTAAATTCTACAACATTTTCAACGTTATTACCGACAGCCGAAGTTGACGGTATTTGCATATCCACGTTCGTGTTATTGTGTTCCATATCGCACCATGCACCACGCGACGTACGTATCACACAACACACGGATAGCCGTTCAAACAGAGGACCTTCTTCAACGATAGCTTCCGTCCCCACTTAAAGCACGCGACTGAAATGCAAAAATTGCAAACAGCCGGTGGAAAGCTCAATAACCTCTGGCTCGATTCACAGGAAATCAAACATACAGGACATGGTTGCAGAGAAGCCAGCAGCCTGCATAGGTTCTATTCGATTTCCATTGTGGCTCGGTTGGAGTCAAGGCCGCAGTTATTATGGGCTTGATAATTAAGATAATATTTTAGCATTTTTAATATAAACTAAATTAATGGTTTCCTATTTCAAAAATTACGTTTTAGAAGATGTTTTGTAATTTTTTTTGGGGAAGCACTGCTTCCCTTGCTTTTATGGACTACACGCCCCTAATCTCTTCTGATAATTGATGGTCTGATCAAATATTTGCTACTTGCTTCCAGAATAAATTGTCTTTATCGTCAATGACGATGTTTTATAACATTTCAAGTATTTTGTCATGACAAACCGTATCGAAAGCCTTTACAAATTCCAGCGCAAATGACTGAACATCACGATTTCCGTAACGGCATCTCTAAATTAATACATGAAACACAAATAGTGCTTTTTTGGTTTCTAGGCCGTGTATTGTGAATTTGGAACTTTTTCTTTTTATTTACTTTGCTAAGGATTATTCGTAAAAATAGTTTCGCAGCATGACTCAATAAACTAATTGTTCGATGAGCACATTTCTTAGTCTTTTTCTTTCACAAGAATTTTGTAGAGAATTTCAGTCTATAAATATTTCCTAACAGTAGATTCGTTGGCATAAAATAAGACAACATTTTCTCACATACAACGGCTTCATTTTAAGGATACAGGGGTTGTACAACATGTACAAGAACATATTTTTTTAAGGTACAATCATAAATACATACACAAAAAGGTAATCTTAATTTAAGTCAATAAATGTACAAACTATTTTAATTTGAAATAATTTATTTTGTAACATAAGAAATATTTAATATCACATGTTTGTATTATTCAAACACACTTTTTAACTATTTTTCTGAGAATTAAGTTTATTTAGTGTTCGTATCATAAAAAAAAACAGTATTTCTGTTAACGTTCATATTACACCAAGTTTCATTTTAATCAAATAATGAAATATACAAGGAAAAAACTAACACAGAACAATTTCTTTAGCACCATGTGTCTTGAAAATGAAGTCGTTTTGAACCTATGCCTACTCAACAGCGGCGGCTCTTCCATAGGTTCATTTGGTCAATGACCTCCAAAAATATTTCAGAAAAGAAATTAATCGTTTGACCGTCCCTCCTAATAGTTATAATAAAACGCGAACCTTGGGAAAAGTTAAATACGCTACACTAATAACCACGCGCGGCGGTTTGAATGGTCTTGTTGAGTTCCCTAGGCATAATAAAATAAGCTATACTAAGATAGGCTATGGGCAGTCCGAATTGCTCTGATTACTTTAAAGCTTGACGAAAGTACCCGAAGATTTCACAGCTACCGAGCGGCAGCCAAACGTGATAGCAAATGGAATATGAAATCGCGATTTGGGTCATCAGCCGGTCTCTTCTCATAATTCGATCGATCGGTCGCGGCATCACATAGGCATGCGGAAGTTTAATTGTTCAGAGGTCGCGCGGTCGATATTCGAACGCGATATTGTTTCGGACGTTTTTAATCGATGAAAGTTGATTTATATACTGTTTTTTGTAATATATATTTTTTTATTTTTATGATCTATGTGTGAGTTGGAAATATAGAGGAAATAAAACGTTGGTAGTGACTAGTACAAAAAACAAACAACTGAAAAGTGCTTACGAACTTACTTTTGTAAAAATAACCAATTTCAAAGTAGTTCATGTTTGAGTTGTGAATGTAGATTAAATAAAATGTCGGTAGTGCAAAAAATTAAACAACTCTAGAGATTATTAATGAACTTAATTTTGTGAAAATAACCGAATTCAGGGTAAGTGGTCGCAGAACTTTGTATACGACAAACCAGTAAAGACAAAAATAAGGAGGTTCATCGAAACTTTCGCAAAAGTATTTAGCTAACTGGATATGTGGTTGTGAAGTTTCTAACTCATGTTACTGTTATGTTTGTTTGTTGTTTTAGAGGAACTCATCGGACTCATTATGGTGCAAAACCGGTGATAAAGACTTAAAACACTTAAAAGAAAAAATAAAAAAACATGCGTTTTCTGCAGATCACATGAAATGTTAGGTGAACTATGCTACGGTCGGAACTGTTGATATTCGCATCCAACTAGACACAGCTTATAGAAAATCCCATAGAAATTTTAATGAAAATGTATCCAAAAATCGTTACATTTTACACAAAATTTTAGATTCTGTAAATTTTTGTTGTGCATTCGAGCAATTTTGTTGAGGAGTTGGGCCAAGATAGACTATCTGCTTTAGCAATGTTAAGTATTGAGAAATCGGTTATAAGGAATGTGCTTGCAATTTTAACGTGATATTCAGCATTTATTCAATTCTAAAGAACGAAGAGTAGACCTGAACTTCAAGAGAATTTAAAACTCAATTTAAAGATAAGATATTTATTTTTATTTTAAGTATGCCTATTTTTAAATTTGTTATTGACCTCCCAATATAATTCACCACGAGCCGCCACTGCTATCTTATTTTATGCCAAGAAACACCTATTAGGCCACCAACCGTGTTTTTTTAAACTGAATTTAAAGGAAGATTGTATTCCAAAGCTGACTCTGGTATTTAGCAACTTTAGTATACCGAGAGTGTCCATATAGGTAGTTTCGTGGGGTCCTATTAGGATTACTTTCAAAATGGATCTAACTGTAGCCTGTCAATGTGATCGATACGAATCTGCACTTGGCCTTTGATCCTATCCGCGCATTTCTCTTTTTGGACCGCAAATTTTTGAAATTTGTGTTTCTTGACCTTCTAAGTGCCCCAGCACGGTAACGGTACATCAGGAAAATACGTTTCTATAAAAAAAAACAAGATAAAAATAAATGGGCGTTTCTTTCGATACAGACGTGATTTCGCTGTGGCTTTTAATAAGCCGGCAGTGGCGTCTGATAGGAGCACTCTTTTGAAACCCCGATGATTCAAAATTCAGATCGCATTTTTCTTCGGATTTCTCATCCAAAAAGCTGGGACAGGTTCGTTAACGGGCAACATCGGAGCACGGGATGTCACTTGAAAATAATAAAAAAGGGGTAAAAAATAGGGTAACTTTGAATGCATTTTAGGGAGTCGAAACCTTGACTACTTTCCCAATGTAAAAAGGGGTTTGGAAAGGAAATATAAAGGAGATTTAAAATCAATACAGGATGCCTATACCCCAAATGCCAAGAAAGCGATCGAAATGCAAAAAAATAATAAAAAAATCCGGATCTCCGGTTTTCCAAATTACACTGTTTTTTTTTCGAGAAGAGTAACGAGGGGCGGAAATTGTTTATGAGACATCAAGTTTCCCCTCAGAAATTAATCGCATCGCCAAAATTATTCTCCAGTTTATACAGGTCGAACCATTTAACCATTTAAAAGATTGCATTGTTCTGTCTATATATTTCACTATGTTTTTACGTTTGGCCATGTAGTATATAACCGGTTGATCCTAGACGAATCTTCTAGAGACTGGTGTGAAAATCAGCAAGGGGTGAATTTTGAGAAAATGTTGAGTTGTAGCGTGCACGAATTCTCTTTGCCAATTTTTGGCCGTTCGTAAAGTCGTATCGGTATCTTCTGGGACAAAAACAATTGAATATATCAAAAATCCCATCTTTCTACTACAATACATATTTTTTCATTTGCCATCCAATTTAGCACTTATTCATGTATATAGCTTTGGTTGACATGTCATAATAAGCAGTTTGATAAGTTCTGGATGTTTTTAACCCGAAATGTCTCCAAAATTTGCATATATCTTTTGATCTATCTTTCTTGAATGCCTGAATGAGCGGCGATGAAAATGGGTATACATCCCGAAAAGTATAACAATACTAAGAATCCTATCCAAAATAAGTTTCCAGTCTGTTTTTATGGAACATATTTTGCCCAGACTATTAAGTGAATTAATTATCTAAACATAATATAAACTCATTAACCTTGAACTTGCTTGACACTGATGACAGTAAACATTTTTCCTGTTATAGGAAGGGACTCCATTTTCATTACCTACAAACTTAACTTGAGACTCATATCCACCCCAGTAATTCCGGAACTTCCGCAAAGTACCGACCAGCTTGGAAACGCATTTCGGATAACTAACCTCATCCACAGGTCTCCTAATCTGAACCTGTTTTCTAATCTAACCTGAAGTTGAATACTCGAGTCGGTAAAACCCCACAAGTACTTGCTATCCTTAGATCTCCGTAAGTATCTCTTATTCTCGAAAGCACCGTTAAGTTATTGTTATTCTATAAACCTCCAAAGCAGGGAGAAAAATGCTAGCCTAATCTCTACAACTACGTGAAACAACAGCCAAGCCAATATACCGCTCTACCATTATTATATAAACTGCGAGTTTCATTCTGCTAAACCTTCTGAGCTACGTACCCCAAAAGATCATAGTCTAAAGAACACATTGATGGTTGGATCAATTTTCGAATTAAATTGCAGCTATTGACCTTCTTCTATAACCACAGACCTAAAATTTGCTATGCTTATCAATGACCACTAAAAATATATTTCTTACAGGTTTTATCAAAATTCATTAAACACAAGAAAATTATAATAAACATTCCAAATATTTTTATACCATGTGCTTTTTGTTATTTGTACATTATGTACTGAAAATAGTCTGAAACCAGCATAGAACGGAAACTTTCACAGCTTTGGTCGGGCTTCTTCAGGGATCTTTATTTCACGAGATCTGAACACTGAGAGAGCTGGGAGAGATTAATCTGACTTGTGCTCGCCGAACCGTGACCCTGTGTTAAGATCGGTTTCCACGTGTGATGTAGAACATAACCCACACCCCTATTGAAATTGTTTGTATGTTTAAAAATTTCAATAGATTCCCTAATTTTTCGTTTATAAAATCCTGAAACCGATGCTAGAACCTTGGTTTCCTTTACATTTATAATATGGCCAGTGGCATGCTGGTGTTCAGCTACAGCAGATTGAATAATTTGTTTCTTTTTAATACATCGGTTCATGTTTTCTAAGTGTAGTTGATATTGAGCGTCCTGTTTCTCCCTCATATGCTTCTCCACAGGAGCAAGGAATTTTATATATTCCTTCTGTTTGAGAAGGTACAATATCTTGCGGGGATCGCAAGCGTTGTCAAATCTTCTTATGCATATTGAAGATTGTACGTATGTCGGACGGCCAAAGTAATCGTAGTAAAATTAGGGAATGTATTGAAATTTTTAACATACAAAAATTGTTCAATAGAGATACAGGGTTACGATCTACATCACACACGAAAACCAATCTTAACACAGGGTCACGGTTGGGCGAGCATAAGCCGTATGTAAAAACCAACGTGAATCTCTCCGAGCTCATTCGGTATTCAGATCTTGTGCAGTAAAGATCCCTGTTAGTAATTCTAATTTGACACTGTCTGATCTCAAGAACCATGATTTTTTTTATCTGAAACCAGCATAGTTTTGTTGCAAAAATAAAAACGAAGAAAATGTTTTTTTTTTGTTCCGATCGCACCAGTAGAAGGGTATACTTATGACTTTGTAAAAAAAAATTTCGAACACCCCATCTTTTTCAAAAGTAAAAAAATTGACCTCCGGTCGTCGTGCAAATTCGAGTGCAAAGCCAATTCCTTTTTCTCGAAAATTTCCGTTAGATTGACTACTCTGCTATGACCATTTGACCTATAGAGTTAAAAATATCGGTGTTAAATCTTCGCTATGCACTGAATCATAATGACACTTAGCTCTTTTGTTGTTGTTCACACTGCCCCAAGTCACTGATTGTTGCAATTGGATGGTTGGTGGGTGAATCTTGTCTAGAGTGCAGTGGTACAAAAACCGAAAACACGGCTTTCTTATGTACTCATGACAGTTGTGTGGCATTTGACCAATATATAAAAATATATAAATAGGAAATATGTACCGAAAAATATAATTTATATTTTATTATTCATTAAACGAGAGTAAGATTTAAAATTCCAACCGTGTCTCGCCCCGCGCATTTTGAATATCGCTGTCCGGAACAACAACTTTGCATTTTGCACATATACGCTCTCTTATTTGATTTATAGAACCAAAGCAAATCCCAGGTTTTATGTTTGTATAAGCCGGGCACGTGGTTTCATTAAAAATGCTCTAAATTAGCTCTATCTCTTTTATATTTTGTTGCTCCTACTGTTTCTCTGAATATATCTTATATATTACTAACTGAGCCCGTGCACTTCGTTGCACGTACAAATCGAAATGGGGAAATGAAAAATATGTATTTAACAATAACTTACACTTAAATTATTTTTTTTTTTGAAAATGTAGATAAAACAACATAAAACCGAACATTAAGGACAAATTGATAGAGTTTGCCTTTGAATCTTAATTATTGATGGCAAAACAAATGTTTGTGTGCGTTATTGGCGTATCGGGATTACAATATTTCAACTTTATATATCTTATAAAAGTCATTTTTTAAACAAAACATTGACACGTGGCTTTTGCCGCCGTCTGTCCACAGTTTGACGGTTGCATTATAAATGCTGCAAAAATGGGATGTTTAGAATGTGTTTAAAATATCTTTAACAGGAAATAGAGTTAAATTGTTATTTAGTGTAAAAGATATTTTATAAAACATCAAAACGTATTTTACTCCTTTTTACCTCTTTAAGGATAAAATTTCTAAAAATCCAGAAATCTATTTTTGGCTGTGTCGTAGCCAAGTCGCCTTCTGGCGCTCCCTACCTTTGGACCCAGACCCCCTGCCACACACGTGTTTTGGTGTGATTACCTTTCTACTTTTTTGTTTATAGTTATTGTTTTTGCGAGGTGTTCCTTTATATTTATTTTTGCCATTCGCAAAAAATTAAAATAGATACCATAGAAATGGTTAAAACACATTTCAGAAATAAGAAACTTTGAAATTGATTTTCAAATATTTTTTATAAAACTTGTCGTAAAATCTCATTAAGTTGAAGAGATATTGTAAAAAAAAGGTAAAATCAAATTTCAGCACCTTAACGGTGAAATATACAGCAGATACTTTTAGACAATTAATTTTCAACCTTGACTACAGAATCGCCCTAGATTTTCATTTAGCTGAAGAGATACCTATTACAAAAAAAAAACATATTTTCTTCCTTAAAAATGTGTATGTGTACTGATTTTTTTTAAATATTTTTGAAATTCATTGACAAAGATATGTTATAAAAACTGACCTAGCTGAAGAGGTATTATAATCTCACACCTATATTATAAAAAAAGGACGACACCAAACTTGAACGCTTTGTTTTTAACGATTTGAAAAATATGGTGATTAGTCAGTCAGTGAGTGAATATCTCTTAGCATACATTTATATATATATATATATATATATATATATATATATATATATATATATATATATATATATATATATATATATATATATATATATATATATATATATATATATATATATATATATATATATATATATATATATATATATATTCATCAACTTTGTTATTTTAGTTATTTTAAATAGTCGAACAATTCTGTTTCATGTTTAATAATTTGAACGTTTTATTCAGTATTCAACGACATAACACACTGATTTTTTTTTGATCTATGCATCTTTGAATTTTTGCATCAACTTTTTTAGTAGCCCTTTGCACTGTCCTTCTAATTGTTTGAAATGTATTTATGCAATGAACCCTGAGCTGTTCTGGCGTATTAATTGGTTCCTTATAAACCTTGTTCTTCAAAGCCCCCCATAAAAAGAAAACCATAGGCGTCAGATCCGGAGATCAACCCCGCCATTCTACCATCCCTCATTTCCGATCCACCTGTCTGGATAATCATTATTCAATAAAGCTCTAACATCTCGTGTACCATGAGCTGGTGACCCATCTTGTTGGAACCAAACATGTGGTAGCCTGGCAAGCGAGATGTCAGCTAGAAAATCTTATTAAACTTATTATTTAGAAACAAGAGGTAGTCGATCCCAGATAATTTATTTGGAAAAAAAATGCGACCAAAAACTTTACCTCCTATCAGCTTTGCCTGAAACGTACTCCTGTATCTTTATATTTTCTAGAGGATTTCTTCAGCACAGATATGCTCGTTATTCCTATTAAAAATATCACATATTGTAAAGGTAGCCTCCTCGCTCCAAGGAATAGTGGTGAGGAAGTTGAGGTCTCGGGTAATTTAGTTTTGAAGTTATTAATAAAAATGTTATTCTTCTTTCGGAATCTCCTTCTTGCAAAGCCTGGGATACGGCAATTTTGTATAGGTTAAAATTATTACTTTTCAAAATTCTCTGGGCCTTAGCATGACTTAAACTTGGAAAATTTGATTCTGCCTGACTTTATCGAGAATGTGGATTGGTTGTTTTCTACCTACATTAATAATAAGGGTGTCACTATATATAATATGTCCAAAGTTTCAAAAGCGTATAGTACTATAAAAAAAAATAAAAAAAAGTTCAATAAACATAAATCTGGATATGCTTCGGTCCAAGTTTTCATTATTTATTTATGTTTTACACACCGTGAATATTTTTAGAGATAATTTATTTAAATTCGGAACAGGATATACGGTTTCGTAAAAAAAAATAATCCTGTATCTTGATAACGAAGTTTTTCCTGACCGATGTTAATAAAATTTTTTTTATATTACTATACGCCCCTGAAAATTCGGACAATTATTTAGTGACACCCTTTATTAAAACTTACAATGGATGTCCTGGGAATTGTTTAATGTTACTTGGAATGAGTTTAAAATACATTTATACAAACCTGGCAGAAAATTTCTTTTGGTATGTACAATTAAACTGAGAATACGTTACTGACATTTCAAATATTGTAAATAATTTTGCTTTTCCATTCCATGGCATGCTAAATTCATCTTAAGTTTGGTTTTGTATACATGGTAACAATTAAGATTTATACATTTGTAGTAGTAGTTGCGACATTTAAGAGTAGATTGCTGTATTTCTCTCTATTTTTTACATTGACCGAAAATGTACCTTTAAAATGTAATTATTAATAGGATATTTTTAATTTTAAGGATGGAATTTAATTCAGAGTAGTATTGATGAATGTGGACTTGTCAAATCATTCAAATTTTCTTTAAGCAAAATGTATTTTTAAATAAATAGATTTTTAATAGATTTCAAACTCATGAGTAAAAATGTTTAATTTTGTAAAGAAAGTACTTGTTTGTATAATATTAAGCATGTTATGTTGTTGAATAAAACAGAACTTTTCAAGTATTTAAAATAACAAAGTTGAAGATGGTTGAGACAAACCGAAACGTTGAATTAAAAATCTAATAATTCCATCTCGTAGACAATAAAAAGTGCCGATGAGAATGCGAGATTTATCTTCGGAGTTTAAAATGGCATATCATGGGTCTTAGAAATTTAAATATTTTAATTTAGTTAATAATATTAATAGTCTATGCTTCTAAGCATATAATGAAAACAAAAGACTAGGGTGCGTTTTGAGAAAATTGTTCGATTAAATAAAATACGTACACATACAATTTTGATGTCGAATGTCAAATGACAGTAAATAAATTGTTTATAAGTTTTTTATTATTGAAGCATGGCAAAAAACTGAAAGTTTAAAATTTGATGGTTATGTTGGTGCATATTTGCAAAATTATGTTATAAGAAGCATATACATTTTAGATAAAAATAACAAAAGTCTTCAGAATTAATTATAATTGTTATTATTATTGAACTTTATCACAGGTAGGACCTGTGTGGAAAGAAAGTATTCATCGGTCCGAAGACAAGATGAACTTCTTTTTATAAATGCTCATGTCATTAAGTGTTCGTCTAAGATACTCCTTACAATAGAAAACGTGTCGAAGATAACGGATTTTTGGATAGGAAAGTATAAATCACTTTCCAGGCCAAGCCCATTATTGTTAGTTTTTAGTGTTTTAGGTATTTCTCCAGTGCAGCCCACTACCAGAAGTAAGATGACTACAGAGTCCATGTCCCTTATTTGGCGTATTTCGTCCGATAATGGTAAGTATTTATTTAATTTATTTATCTTTTCGCTATAGGTTTCGGATATGTTCTTCGCGAGTGGTATGGCGAAGTCGACTATAAAGTTCTTCCGTTCATCTTTAAAGGTAAGTACCAAGTCGGGAATGTTATTCGTTATCGTTCTATCGGTGATAATTTTGCGATTCCAATATAGTTTGATGTGTTCATCTTCGCAGACTTGTGGCGGCTCGTATTGGTAGTATGGAACAAGGTTCGTAAGGCGCATATATTTTTCTCTTAGCTTCTGGTGGATAATTTTGCCGATTCTGTCGTGTCTGTCCAGTTAAGACTTCGATGCCAGTACTGAGCAGCCCGCTATTATGTGGTCAAGGTATTCGATTTAACCTTTACATATCCTGCATTTGATACTTTCAACTTGAACTCCCATAATTAACCTTCTATATGCTCTCGTGACTATGACCTGATCTTGTATCGCTTGCACAAATCCCTCGGTTTCAGCAAACAAGTTTCCGTGTGGCAGATAAGCCGTAGAAACTGATGTGTCTATAGCTTCGTTTTCAATATTTGCCAAATATTTGCCGTGAAAGGGTTTGAAGTAGCCCTTTTGTCTGCTAGGATCACATCATTGTGTATATCGCTTTCCGTGGCCTTACCGTAGAAGTACCTTTTGAGGTTGTCTATTTGTTTATTATGCCGTACAGTGACGTCTGGAATTCCTCGGCCTCCCAGTTTACGGTGAAACCTTTCCACGGCAGATTCCGGATGGTGATCCCTGTGTTTTCTGAATTCTTTCCGGGATTTGGTGTTTATTGCCTCGAATTCCGCCCTTGTCCACTTAATTATACCAAAGATGTAGGTGATTGCGGCAGTGGAGTAAGTATTAATTGCTTTAGCCATGCTTCTTCCGGAAAGTTTGGAGTGCAGGATAAAACGCACACGCTGCAGGTAAGTACTGGTTGTTTTTTCCTTAACTGTTTTGTGGTCTATATTCCTGTCCTGCAAATATCCTAAATACTTGTATTGTTTGTTCTCTGCCATACCCTCCACCAGGCACTGGTCTCCGTCAATCTCACATCCCTCGTGTTGCACCCATAAACCCTTTTCCATGCCTTTGATCCTACATTTATATAGTCCGAATTTCATTTGGATCTTGCTACTGAAGCGCCCTACCAATTTTAGTAGGTCATCAATATGTTTGCGACTTTTGGCGTATAGTTTCAAGTCGTCCATATACCATAGGTGACTCACTGGACGTTGGGCATGAGGTAGAGTGTATCCTTTGTTTTAAGAATTTAACATGGATGTTAGTGGTCTTAAGGCCAAGCAGAATCACTGCGGGCTAAGGGCGTCACCCTGAAATATCCCGCGTTTAATGTTGACAGTTCCTGCGTCGATCGATTCGGTGGATGTATTTAACGTGAGATTGGTCTTCCATTTTGACATTGCATGTTTAAGAAACGAGGCAATGTGTTCCTCCATCCCGTATATTTCCAGTGTTTCAGCAAGCCAGGAGTGGGGCACACTGTAGTTGGTAGTCAATAAATGTTGTGTATAAAGGGTTTTTAGAGAGTTTTTCGTGCGACATAACGATAGAGTCGATTATCAGCTGTTCCTTACAGCCTCTAGATCTTTTCGGCACCCTTTTTGTTCTTCGTTGAGCAGTTTATTGACTTCCAGATGGTGGTAGATTTTCTCCGCAAGGATGGAGGTGAGTATTTTATATAGGACAAGGAGACAGGTAATTGGGCGGTATTTGGCCGGGTTTCCCAAGTTATTATCAGATTTGGGTAATAGGTAAGTAACTCCACTCATCATAAAAGCTGGTGTCTGTTATTGTTATTATTATTAGCTTAATTATTATTGCTAGTGGAAAATTGTGTTTAATCTAAAAATAAAATATAAGAATAAATTGAACTTAAATATTTGATATCTGTTTATTTTTTATTCATTTCTAGAAGTTCTATTTTAATATCTGCCATTTCTAAAAATGTTCTTTTGGTAATATTATTTTCTAGATTTAATATTTTATTTTCCTGAAAATTACACTTGTATTATATGTTTTTATAGTGCTCAAAATCTTTTGTTTGCATCACTTTTATGTAATGCATTTCTTCTGTCATTTTTTTATGAACATTGAACAATATATTTTATTACAATTAATACTTGTGTCTACTGTATGCCTCTCCATAATTGTAATAAAAATGTATTGGTCAAACTTTACAAACAAACTACGAAAAGTAATGCATTACACAAAAGCGACCTAAGATTAAACAAAAGGTCTTGGGCACTAAAAACATATAATTGATACTAGTCACAAGTGTAATTTTTCAGATTCTAAAATGTTAAACGTAAAAAATAATAGGTACTACCAAAAGAACGATTTTAACAATGGTAGAAATTAAGAAAGTACAACCAAATTAACCAAATTTTTTGGCTTTTTAAATACAACCCTATATCGAGTTTTATTTTATTTTAGAGACCTCTAAAAGACACACATTTCTGTGCAAATTAGAGATGTGAGTCCAGGGTGAGAGGGCTGAAGTCCGGCGGATAGACCTAAAGAGCCATTGTCGCCATCCCCTTTCCACACACTCCCACTCTGGATCATTTTCTGTTTTTAATTCACATCGGCCCGTCCTTCTTATAAAGATTAGCAGGGTCCTTAACCCACCTATCGCAAATCCCTAATTATTTTTAGGGTTATTTAAATGATTTGATATATGCGTACTCAACATACATTACGTCAAGATTATTTTACTCATTTTGCGATTGTCATTAATCATATTATCATATTAATTCACCCCCACAAGGAGTTATTGTAAAAGCTACGTTTTACTTTTCCACGGTAGTGCATAATAATATTTAATTCTTTTTTTATGTCGTCTAAACTAGCACAACAAATTAATATCACTCTATCTTTTTTTGTTACATAAACAACAAAGAATATTTCACTTCTGAATTAATTCTTAGTTTCAATCAGATAATCCAACAATGTTTGTGAATAGTTTTAGAACCACAGTCAGTTTTTAACGAAAATTTTCCGTAGATTGACTTCACCATTACATTTCCTAACGACAAGCTAAACAGCTTTCAATAAAATATATTTGGTAGCGACTCCTGCTTAATTCAGTGTGTGTTCTTCTACCGCATCAAGGTGCATAACTCAAGTCTAACCACCTTCATAACACTAATTACCCATTTGTAAGCCATTTTTATTTATTTTAAGCCTTTTTTGCTTAAATAAGCACCGCCGTAACGAAGCTAGTTCTAGTTTGCATTCAGCTATATTTCTCTCTACTGTTGCTCGTTAGGGCAAAGAAACATTAAAAATAAGTTACCTGTAGAAAAGCGCTAATAGCGACATAAACGGTAAAAAATTGCGTACTAGTTTTGCAAATGTAGAGAAATGGTCTATGGATGGTCTATTTTTCCATTTTCCTGCATTGTTTATACCTGCATACAACATATATAGGGTGGAACATTTAACTGAAATAGATTCAATAACTTTCTCTAATTTCTAAAAGCTGTTTTAGATATCTAATTGATTTATTCCTCTAATGACCTTTTGGTAGTAACGATTTGATTATTAAGTAATATGTAAGAAAGTTATGAAGTGAGATACATGTCTTTATTTATATATTATTACTTTTTTAATCACTGGAATTAAATTCAGTTCTTTTTTTAAAATTGTCAATTTATCGGTCTATCGGACAAATGGATAAATTTTAAATAAAATGAATCTAAACCCAAAAATCATGATATATATATATATATATATATATATATATATATATATATATATATATATGATATTATGATAATTATTGTTCATACATTTTTTTGTAATGACCTAGGGTAAAAAGGGTACATGTGGCAAACAAGATTAGGAATCCTGAGCGTTTTCGTAAATTTTAAAATGTGATCGATAAAATGTTATATTTTTTGTGCTAGTAAGTTTTTAGAATAGCCACTTATACGGTTTAAGGGCTGCAGCATAAAAACATCTTCCATTGCCAATCTTTCAAATAATCAAATATCAGAAAAGAGCAATTTTATTCCGTTTTTCCGCCCCAAGTCACGAGTCCGGACACATTTAAATCACTGCAACGACGAAAAAACTGATAAGCGGAATTGGTTGCTCCGGATTCGATTCCCTCGAGGTACAAATTGGCGTTTTCCAATTCTTCTGTTAAAAGTTCTTGTTAGAGGACGAGATATAGGGTGACACAACTTTAAAACCCTTTCTTGGAACTGCAATAACTGCTATTCTTGTAAAGGAATATTGACAACACAAAGTGTAATGTTCTGCTATATTTTATATTATTGTAAAGCTATTTTGAATTCATCGTTACAGATATAGATATCTATTTTATATTAATAAATTCGGTAAAGCTTGTAGCTTTTGCAGCTTGACTCTATTCAAGTAATGTTCGCAAGTCAGCTTTCAATGCAAAGGTTCCTCTCCTTAAATATTTTATCTTGCCATTGTCAGTGCTGGGATAAACCCGATTTTTATACGGGTTTTATTCTTAATCTTTAAATGTTTTCGTTATCACTTTTCCCTCTATATCACAGTGCATTTCAGTTAAATAAAAAAACAAACATGTATACGAATAGCGCAAAATGTCCCTACTTAAAATAAAGAAAAATTTAATTTCAGTATTTTGGTACTAAGTAAAATTTTTTGTTCCCTATTAATATTAAATTGCTTAAGTATATTTACGTTGCATTTTAGAATATGCCGTACATCACTGCCGGTAGCATTCGTTCATTATATTTACGTATTAAATTACATATTCCTTTCCATGATTTTTTAAAATGCTAAAATTACTGGTAAATAAAAGTTATTCAGGCAATTTCTATAACCAAAAACATCTGTATGTCTTGCCTCTTACTCTTTTGAGCCATGAATTATTTAAAACTAAATATAATAAAAAGTCTTTTATCCAATTACTTACGAAATACAGGATATTTCAAAAGAACCAGAATCTGCTACACCCAGATGCTCCGATTTGATCATAACCGATCTTATGATGGTATTGGCAACGTAATAAAGATTACCCCATTTTGCAGAAAAAAATTTCGTTTTTTAACCCCATACCCATTTTCAATATATGTCATTACTTTACTAATTTTACTATATTCTCAAAACATCAAAATTTCACTTTATTTGTATCTCATGCTGTGGAAACAGCATTTTTTGTAAAAAATACTGGAACGGTCCAATATTTAACTAGCTACCGTAGTTATGTACACCAAATTTGATTCATAGGTTTAATTGATAATATCTGATGCGACGAGGATATTGGCAATGTTGTCAATTTACCGATTGGGCAGAAAATTAGTAAATCTTATTTTTTTAAAAGTATCCCTATAATAATTTTTATTAATTAATGGGAACCGATAATACAAATCTGTAACTCGCTTTTTTTTCAAAAATATAGCATTTATGTAAAAAGTACCGGTGAAATAATTCGTTACTATGGTGATACATTTTTGTGCGGTGTTTATAATCTGACTTATTGGATAATGATATTTGTAGTAATGCCAAATTTACTGGTTTTGCAGAAAATAAATACATTTATTTTTCTTTTTTAATCAAACTCCGTAGTTGTATTTATTGCTCTAGATTGCTAACTTTATTTTGATTCCAAACTTTGTGAAAACTTCTTATTTTAAAATCTATCTATACCTACTTTTATTATCGATTTCTTTACTCACATTATTAAAATATCTCTATTTTACTCCTGTTTTTAGACAAATATACAAAGATTTTTCCATAAAACTATCCCTGTATTTACCTACTACTACTTTAAATGAACCGATTCTATCATTTTCTTAAAAATTAAATATGCTTTGTTTCTCTAAATTTAACTTATATTAATTTTTATTGTTTTCATTTATTTCTGACAATAAGCCGTTGTGAAAGAAATACTGTGATGTCATATCGTTATAGACAAATGAAATAGATACAGAATGTTTAGGATTAAATTAAAGTTGGCGAGGGTAAACCAGAGCCGTAAATATTTTTCCCCCTCCCTGTATTGTAAGCAACCTATTTTGACACTGCTTTGACAGACGTAAGTGAAAGTTACTCAACAAGGTATTGGTTGCCCTTAACGACAGGATGTAAGTCAACTTACATCTCTACGGAAATAATAATCTAAAATTATTATAAGTAGCTTTAATTTTTTGATTTCATCAACATATTACAAAAATTTGGACAAAAATCCGGTGATATTAATTGAAATGAATATTAATGGTACAATTATTACAATTATTCAAATTATTAACAAAATTTGGAAACACGTTTTTTCGTTTCTTCTCGATGTGTATTACATTTTATCCACAGATCCTTCATTTGTAACCAATGTTTCTGTCACTGTTGAAGCACTGCAAGAGACTTCTGGCTGGGTCTTATTATATAAAATTTTATTCGCTACTTCCTTTTTATTATTGAGGCCCTCAGCTACGTAACTTTCCGCAATAGTAGCGGATTTCCATCCACCGTATCGCCTGATAGCTAATACATCAAATCCAGTATTTGCTAATAAAGTTGCCGACGTTATTCTAAAAGAGTGTCCAGTATACATGTTGAAGTTCTCAAACTTCAGAAATTTCGCAATTTTACTTGAAATTGACGAAGACGTATTTTTCCCGACAGGCTGGTTTAAGCACTTTCCATTTTGATATCGCATAAAGAAGCGCGGATTAATAGTCGTCATGTGAGATTTTGTATCAATGTACTTTTGAATTATTTTGAAATAACAAACCTGAGTGTCGTCACTTTTTGTCAGTGTAAATATAAGTGACATTCCATTTTTGGAGTAAGGAATGGTCACAATTACGCCTTCTTGACTTATTTTAACATTGTCCATTTTCATTTCACAGAGTTCATTGGAACGGCACGCTCCAGCAACTCCCATTACCATTACGACCTTCATCAATAAGTATATATCAACGGGGGCTTCAAGCATGAACTTATTCACATCTTCTCTATTAAACACATTCGATTTTTTCGGTCTATAACCATCATTTTTTCTTTTCAAAAATGCTCGAAGTTTTTGATACTTAGAAATATCTGTATTTTCCTCTATAAAAAGGGTGGACTTCAACATCGAATACTCACACCATTATCTTGATGGGGACTTCAATATAGCACTTTGGAAAACGCCAAAAACAAGGTTTTTGAGACTGCAGTAGCCGTCTTGCTCTGGCACCAATTCTTAAAGGATTTATATGTTGCTTCGATTTTGTAGTAGAGAAGGAGATATATGGTAAAAAATAACAAAACAAAACCAAATTAATTTTGGGATATACAGAGAACCTGTGACGTCTTCTGATAAAATCATGGAATTTAATCCAAAACCCTTCTTAGCCAGGAGGAACACAAGGAGCAGCTGCCCCTTAGACATATTTAAAATATATTTTATACAGCATGATTTTGATACGCTAGTGTAATCTGCGTAAATTCTAGAAAAAAGTTGCTGCGATAATTTTCAGTAATATATATTATTTCAATTTTATCTAAATAAATAATAATATTGATTTTAAATTTTATAAAATAGTTTTTTTTATTAATATAATTTACAATCTATAACATGTTTCACGCCAGTGTTAATATTCTTGAGCGATTTCGAATCTAAATCTAATATGAAAAAATTAAACCTCGCATAGTTTGTTTCACCCTATATAATTCAGAAACTCCAGAAAGTATTCTTGTTCACAAACTACCCCAATTTGAACCCTCGAACAAGTGTTGCGATTGTCGAATTTGAATTTGATTGTATCGCGATGCGTATTTGTTTTTTATTTGTGTTTCCGACGATCCTTTATTCAGACGATGCGATCGCCATTTATTTTTTCTAATGACGAGGAATGAAACATGACAATGGCTTTATGGTTGTGTTTTTGATCGAATTTTTATACTATATTATTCGCACACTCGAAAAATGCTGCTTAGTTATTTAGATTTTTAGACTTTCTTAAAATAATATTGTAGAATAGTTTATAATGCAAAATCAATGGAATCGCATTGTACCGTGCAATCTCTATAAAAAGTTTAGTGTTTATTACATTTTCTTTCTCAACATACCATCAATGTTTAAATTTGTCTTTTATTTGTTAGACAGTTATAGCTAAATAAACAATATCGAGCAACATTTTGGGGAGGAGTTAAAGTCCCTTATTACTTGACCTTTCTTTCTTAAACTTTCTGTATATGAATTGTTCTGTTTCTTGAACTTTGTGTATATAATCACCAGAGATTTAGGGTTTTAAAGCATTGGCCCAATGCTAGGTTCGTGAAGTTAGCTCCCAAAGTGTTTCCGATCCGCTCAAATTTGGTGTCACTCGTTAGTGCTTCTTAGTGCTTTATATATTTCGTTACTGCTTAGTTTGCAGCAAATATTAATATTTTTTAAATTAATATAGGCGAAATTAAGGTAGCAGAAACGAAACCAAATAAAGCACTATCGAAACACTAACGAATGACCTCAAATTTGAGTGAATCGGAAATACTTTGGCGGCTGATCTTCAAATAAAATAAATGAATATTTCTAAAATGAAGCAAGCTATATGGAAAATATTTGAAGCACTTAAAAGTACTGACGAAGCACTAACGAATGACTCCTGGTTTGGGTCGATCAGAAAAACTTGGGTTGGTGACCATGAAACAAATAAATATTTCCAAAACTAAGAAAACGCTAAAAAGACTACTTCAAGCACTATAAAGCACTAACGAACGACAGCTAGTATGGGTTGATCAGAAAAACTTTGGGGGCTGACCTTGAAATTAAAAAATATGTTTGCAAAATTAAGGAAGCAGTAATGCAGAAAAAAACGCAATATGCTAGATACAATTAATAAAGCATTTGAATAAAGCGTCTAGTTTATAACGTTTTTCGGTAAATATAATAATAATTATGCACTAATCTGCATTTTTAAAGCTGCAGTAGCAAAAACATATATTTCTGCTGTCAAAGTGAATCGTGAAATATAATAAAGAACTTGTACGAGTAAGGTCTACGCACGGCAAATAACAAACAACTAACTTATGTGCATTATATTGTAGCCCATTTAAACTAATTTACTAAATTTGCTGTATTGCGTTTATCGATATATTAAACAAACATTTTTATGGGCAATGTTGCCAAATTTGATTACTTCATTATACATATTTATGACAGTGATCTTTATATAATTTACCAGATCCATCTTGTTGCTCTAGACAATAAATGACAAACATATTTAATATTTACTTAAAACATTATTTTGAATTATCAAATGCATTTCACCATATAGAATTTTTCCCTATATTTTGAAACACCACTAAGCTCTTATTTTGAAAACTGAAAAGAAGGTGAAGACTTCAAAAAAAAACACTGTATAATGGGTATTTCATTCTGCCAATAAAACAATCTATTTATGGTTGTTGGGTTTTTTAGATGTAGGTATTTGAACTAAATCTTGTCTTTTTGGGACTGTAGAAACAAGCATAGCTAGGTATTTTTTAAATACTGTTGGGCTTCAATCCTGAAAATCATTAAAGCTGCCCTTAACAATAAAACTTCGCATGAATAGAACTAGAATGTAGTTTTCGATTTCTTTTGTGTAATACATTCTACATTTCAGACTTTTGATCGTACATCTGCAATTTTAAACCAAAACTGGCTCTTTATACTTATTACATTACCTATATTGGCTATATTAATATAAATAGATTTTTAACTTATATTTAGCTTTATATTTGATAAAATACATAAAATAAATTAAGTACTTTATATAATTCGTTGAAGTACTTTAGTCTTTTTAATATTAAAATACCTACTTTCGAAAAAGGGGAAATCCCCTTACTCCCCTCTGTTCCCGGGCCTGAACATTCGCTACATGTAAGTAAACTAATATAAAATAATTTAATAAATACACCTTTAAACTTTTTTGACATTTTTGTACAATTATTTTTTTATAAGAAATATGAAAACATAGATTTGTAGCCAAATTTTGCATCTTTACTGAATCAAACATTACCGCTTCCTCAAAAATAGTTATAAATCTATTAAATACACTGTCACAGTATTTAACATTGCTCTATAACGTTTTTACTTATTTGATAATTACATAATTAAAAAAAACCAAAACGCAGATTTCCAGTGAAATGTTGTATGTTTAGTGAATAAAACCTTGGTGCCCTCTAGTGCCTGCCCTAATAATAAGACTAGGTTAAATTTCCATGTTTCAGAAAACTCCAGAACACATAAATTAACCAAATCTAGGAAATTTCGCTGAAGTTTCATTTTTTTATAGGTTCCGGTTCATCAGAGATCTAATCTAGATAGAATTTAATTTCAAGCTATAGCGAAAACTTTCAAGCGTAAGAAAGAACGGCTAGCAATCGTGTATATATCCGAACACACTGAAATATTAGCCAACTACCAAGGATAATGTTCAAATATACTGATACAATAGAGAACCAAAAAGAGACCTTTTAATGCATTAATTTCTGTAGGAATACGATATTAATATTAATTGCCCAAAATTAAATAAACAAATTAGAGAGAAACTTGTGATCAATGGTCCGGAAGGTTTCGGAAGTGCCTTTAGAGTATTCTCTTCATTTATTTCGCAGCAAAGTATGTTTAAATTAATGTTGCTTTCAATATTGAAGGAGATCCGAATATAAATTTTCGAATATTAACTTTATTTCCTCTTGTGTTTCACATCTCTGTGAGAAGAAAATTTAATATCGAACTAATTCATATTGACAGGGCAAATACTAATAAAGCATTAAATTTATTTGATTTTAAAGGGCCTCCTTGTTTGTTATTTGATCTCGATACCCAGATGTATTACGGAAAGGTTTGGCAAAATTCTGCTACCTCTTGAAGATTATATTAAATCATAATTAAAATCGTATCTCTCCAGTAATTGATATACCTATTTTTATTTATAAGTACTTTTTAGCTATTTGTTATTGGTTTTCACCTCTTTACTTTCTAGTAAATATATATTACAGAAAGTACACACACACACACACAAGAAGACATTATTTAAAAAGGAAAGATGGTACACAGGGCGTTTCCTCGGGAATTACCAAGGATATAAAAATTTGGTAAAAAAACATTTATTTAATAGGGTAAAATGAAATTATTTACAGCTGAAATTAACACTACACCAGCATTACTACAAGCGTCGCGACACCAAACTCCGATTTTAAAAAAGTGTCTATTTTTAAGACATTTTGTTATATGAAACAACTATATACAGGGTGGTCAGTAATGAATGTGCCAAAACGCAATCCTAGATTAAACTCGTCAAAATAACGATATTGAGCTAAAAGTGTCACTCATTAATGAGATACAGGGTGGTAAAGTTAAAATGTCGAAATTGTTATTTTTCTATAACTCAAGCTGTTATTGAGATATCGACATAAAAACTGGTAATTGGGAGTTTTCGGGGATGGGGAATACGACTAAATACTATTTTTTTCTTGAAATATATAGAGGGCGCTTGTTACCCCCTATACATTCGCTATTTTATGCCATAACTGTCTGTTAGTAGCGTTTCATTATTTTTTATTAAACATTGTGATAAGAGTAACGTAACGAAAAAAATATACACTAAATTTTAATGTTATTGCAAGTCAAATCGCGGGCTCAAAAACAGTTCGTTAAGAATGGAGTAAGCTATCGTTAAGAAATGTATGTAGTCATGGATACTTGACATACATTAGTGAGTTGACATTCATTACTTTAAATAAAAGGTCTAAATGTTTATTTAGACCATCATAAAAAAAAACTTCGAGTAATTAATATTCCTAGGCATAATGCTCAAGTAAATCTTAACACTCGTGCGACGCTGCCAACAACAATATCCAAATAGAAGGCATCCAGATCGACACATTTATCAAAGATTATACGGTCGACTAGGCGAAACAGGGTCTTTTCATCCTCACAGTCAGTTGGACATCCTAAAGCCATATCTGTAGAACAAGAAGAAGAGATTTTAGTACGAGTAGTTGAAAAAGGTATAAGTATAAATTTGGCGAACGCTACTCACGTAAAAAGAACATCGGTTTTAAGATTTACACATTGAAAAATTACAGCGATATCATTTTCTCTCGTTCTCTTCAGTTTTCTCAGTCAGGCTTCAGTTTTCTCAGTTTCTGCTTCATTACCACAATCAGAATCCAATGTTTATCACTACAATCCTTTGCACGGACAAGGAGACCTTCACCAGACGAGGTGTATTTAATTGGTGAAATAACCATGTGGGAACTGGAAAATCCACCACTTAACCAAGGAACGGTATTTTCAGCAGGGATGTTCTGTCAATATTTGGTGTGGGATAATTGCTGATTTTATTATTGGACCTTTTGAGTTGCCCGCAAGTTTAAACGGTAACCAATATTTGCAGTTTCTGCAAAATGATTCACCGAATCTACTCGAAAATATTCCTTTAAATTTACGACAAAACATGTGATGTATGCATGATGGTGCTCCGCCGCATTATCCAGTTGCTTTTCGCTATTTTTTAGATGAATGGTTGCCCCACAGACGGTTTTGTCGTGGCAGTAAATTTCCATGGCCTTCACGTAGCCCGGATCTTAAACCTCTGGATCTATTCTTTTGGGGTTATATTAAATCTTTAGTGTATATAGAAGAAATCCGGACACGGGACAAACTATTGCAAAAAAGTCATGATGCCACCAACGCTATCAGGAATAAACAGAGAACTTTATTCCAAGTAAGGCACTATTTGGTAAAGAGATTAAAAAAAGCATAGAAGTAAATGGTGGACATTTTGCCCAATTGTTGAAGTGACGGTTTTCATTATTTGTTCATGATAAATTCATTATTCGTCATTAAAATATGTTATTTCAGTTTTAGTGTTTAACTATTTTTTAACTTGCAATAAAATATAAAAATGCAAATATTTCAAAAACGGTTTGTTTAATCGAATTAAATGTAGTATACCTTTTTTTCTTAGAAATCATTATTCTATCACAATTTTCGCAATAGTGGCGACGGCGTTGTTTTTACTTTAACGGTAAAATTTACCCCATCAAAAAAACGCTTTTTACAAAATTTTGATATCTCCGGTAATTCCAAAGAAAACGGCGTTTGAAGTTTTAAGTGAAACACCCTGTAAAACTTAAAAAATAAAAATTTTGTAACAGATAGAAACAGAACAAGGCTTATTGAAATGATGTTTCAATTGCTTAAAAGAACATTACAAAAAAGATAAATTTTAGAAAATAAAAAAAAATAATGCAATAGAAAGAAACAACATGCATCAGTGTTGTATAAGTGATATCAAAGACCTGTTTTACTGCGCATAATAGGCAGTTTTATATATTCGCTACATCAATCGCCCGTGATCCCGGTTAATTGTAATATTAGCTCGCAAGCAGCAATATTTAACGCTGTGTTGTCAGTAGGGTGATATAGTTTAATGCGTATTTTGAATAAGATTGCTAATCAACTCTGATCTAGATATGAATTGAGCTCCGCGGAAATCCCTCGATGGATCTCATCTCTACTAAAAGACGGTACATTTGAGGTCGGATTCATTTAGGAGGCGTTTATTTTCTATTTTTAGTATCAGTACGTTGGTACGTAGTATGTTTTGAAAAATCGACGCAAAAAAATCTAATCCATGTAAGTTCTTTGCTAAAATAATTTTAGGGATATACCATCAAATTCAGTAAAATTAAATACCGTACTGCATAAACAATTGTTCCTATCATATACTGTACCTAAAAAACTAAGCAAAAGTACTTGGCAGCTACAAAGCGACGTTTCAACAAATACCAGAAATATACTCGCTATATTATGTACTTATTTGTATCATATATAGCCACGAATTTCATTATTAAACAATATTTACCAAAACATACTGATGTCTAAAAAAAATGTAAATTGCACACTTAGCAACAACTGCTTGGATAAAAAGTTACACCTGTACCTCTAAAATAGTTCTAAGTCAAAATTTTCGAAATCTGTAATTGTTCTGGATTAAAAAGAATAAATAGTAATCATGAAATTATATTGAGTTCGTGAAATTATCTATATATTTAAAACACTATAATTTTTTTTTGGAAAATGAACATCTGGTTTCCGAGATTTTTCAACACTTTTTTTTGTATTGTTTTAATGCATATTTTTTCTATAAAACCAATATGTTTTTCGTCAATAACATTTCTGGGCGATGTGGTGAATGCTTCCCATATTCTTCCACCAGAAACTCATCGCGCCATCTAACGGAAAAGGCAGAACAAGGTATGCCGGGCCAGCTAGTATTAAGTAAATTACTAATGCATTTTTAAATTTAGTGCACTCGCATTGTTGATGTCTGCACAACGTTATCAAGCGCAAGCAGTTTGCGCTTGATAACGACTGGACATACTACACTTGTCGAAACGTTGTGAAGAAATCAACAATAAGGACAATGCAAGTCCCTCAAGTAAGTTCCTCCTTTCATAATCATACATTGTTGATCGCCACTTTTAGAGAAACTATATCATGGCCATTTTTCTAAAAAAACTTTTATTCAAATACGATATAATTCTAAAGCAGCATCACTTAGTTCGAATCAAACATAAGTAACTTACATATCATCAAAATTGTTAAAATTTCCCATTAAATAATCAGATAGTGGACTAAATGTACTTTTAAACAAAGGTCTCAGAAATACATAATTCGAAATTCAATAGAGTATTTTTTACTACAGACTAACGATTCAACCACAATTTAATGAGCTCCCTAAACAACAGTTGCAAAAGAGCGCAATGATAAGAACAGTAGTTAGTAACTACAAAACATAAATGTAATACATCTTGATCTTTATAATAAGGCTGAACAGATCGAATATGACCACAGATAGCTAGAAGTAGGTGAAGAAGAATCAGGGTCGATAGAAATGATCTCGTTTATAGTTCCCCACCAACAACAGCTCTTGCTACGAATATCATGTGATAAAATTTAATAAAACATCCCGGTACAACATGTTCACAAAGTCAGCAGATTGGGATGTAGCCCAGGTATGAAAGGATACTCACTTGAAGTTATCTACATTATCTTTAAAACAGAGCATGCATACTCATCTTACTGTGGAACCTTTAAAAATAAACAAACACAATTAACTGGGGTTTTATTTGTATAAATTGTCAGTATCCTATACTGACAATTTATTAGTCTGAGGTTGGAATTAAACAGGCTTAAGTAGGATTCGTCAGTGTGCTTTAGCTTTTTTTTTATTACTAATAATCCTACTCTATATCAATAAACACTTTGGGTTACACGGTTTTAAGTATTATATATGTATTTATTACTGCGAATAATACTTTATAGTAATTTTTTATGTAAAGTAATTGTAAAATAACTAAAGCCAAGCAACTACTTGAGGAATTCACTCCAAGGTCGTAATTTCTTTTCCGTGACATAATAGTAATTATTCAAAGTTACTGTTTTTAATCTGTTTACTAAGTTACAACTTTAAAGTATCAGTACCTTCTTGAACTTTGCAGAGACTACTCCATTACGTTCAAATGTACTCCTATAACGTATTACTATAAAGTAAAGCGAGTCGTTGTAGAGTAGAAAAAGTTATCGTCTTGCTGCTTTAAGCTGGATATGACCAGTCGTTATTCTTCTGTTGCAACTTACAAGTAAAAATTACAGTAATTATTTACTACAAGTAAACTATTACCTTTTGTACTGGAGGTTCTAGAGATAGCGGGCGCTGGTACAAGATTCGGCCGGTGATTTTATAAGGACAGTGGCAATAATAGAGTAACTAATTTTTGATTGGTCCGGCCATATTGCTGCTAAAATCGCTTTGTTTACTTTTCGCCTACGTGGGTTTCTTATGAGGTTTGTTGTTTTAGTGTCACATTTTATTAGTTTTTGTGATTATTAAAATGAATATTGATTCAAACAAGGAGTTCTCAGCCATTGGCCATATAGAGAAATGTATTTAAGCCTAGTTCACCTGTTTTTTGCTTGTAATTATAAAGTGTTTGCGATGAATGTGTAAGTGACTATGACCGTTAATGTCTTAAGTTTAAGTTTACTCCAAGAAAAGTTATTAAATATTGCACACTATTATATTTTGGTATTATTTTGCTGTAAAAGAGAATTGTTTCATGTCTTAGTCTTACGAATTACATTACTAAATTCACTTGGCAGAAAATTAATCGCTTGCACAAACATTGTTATTTGTTAAAAATCTAAATGAGAAAGTAAGTTAGTACTAGATAGTTCGAATAGATTATTAAAGTAAAACATTAACATAACCCTACAAACTGACGCCGACAGAGGTTGTCAATATAAAAGTAGATTAATTTTGGTCATATTTTGCGAAAAACTAACGATGATATGGGTGCTCCCATTTAAACCTTTAGAAACTTTTGGATCAATTTGGTGGGTGGGCTTCTATTGTCGCCACTGTCCTTATAAAGTCATTGTAATTCGGTCTACAGCTATTAATTAGTTGTGTATGTATTGTGTTAACGTCAACGAGTAAAAATAAAAACGAAACAAGGGGTTATGGTTATGATAGATGGCAGAATTATAGTAGTGACTCAACTCTCCGCATGCTACGACACAACGCGTTAAATTTTAAAGTACCGGTGGAATGTTCGCAAATCGTAACCGCTTGGTAATAATATATAGTATGGGATTAATGGGAACTATGTAGACAACTAGTAGACTTCAAAGTAATTGGGTATAAATGACACTTGCCTATTTAAAGAATCCAAAAGTATAAAAGCGTATGGGCGCAGTCGTAGACACTTGATGTTAAGTAATTTTCTCAGTAAAGAAATGCAGCCAACCTGAAAGTAAAAGTCCAATAGAACGCCATTGTTTATTTTCATCTCCCCTATAAATATTTAGCTATGATGTTTGTTTTTGTGAGTATAAAGATTAAAAATGTATATAAATTAAACATTACGTTATAAAAAGAATCACTCTTTATAATAAGATATTTAATGATAATTACTATTTAAAGCAAAATCCAAAATTACATTTTTGAGACTTAAATTGGCCAATATACATATTTGACCAAAATGTATTAAAAATGACGAATTTTAAAGCTGCGTAATTTTTTTCCGATTATCATCAGCATATTCACCAGAGAAATTGTCTATCTTTTAACTTTAGGTCTTTAGCATAGCCAGAAAACTAAGTGAAAGACATGTATCCTACCTCAAACACCAATAACGTATTCTATATTCCCAATTTGAGTGTTTGTAGCCGCCATAACTGTTTTGCTTGTATTAAAACGAACCATACATATTTTTAAAATGGATTAAAAAAAGACAGAAATATGGAAGTGACGAATAGGGTAAATTATTACTATTCGGCTACTTAAATGGAACTACACAATTCCGTACCATTTACTAAACAGTCAAAGTTACAGTTACATATTATTCACGAAATAGTTACCCTAAAAGTGTTCCCTATTTTTGTAATGACTACGTAGTCTCAGCTTAAACTGAACGTGGCGACACCAAGTTCCGGTTACTTCAATGAATACTTGTGATAACAATGACGTATTCACGACTAAAAGTGCTAATTGGGATATATATGTATACATATATATATATATATATATATATATATATATATATATATATATATATCCGACAAAATAAAATTGTAAACAACGTTAAAAATTTGAGTTCTTCAAATCTAATTACGAAGGGTCTACATCACAAAACACAACAATTAGTCGAAATTTCCAAAATAATTTAAATATTCTTTTTTTATTTTATTTTCTTAATGTATCCCTTATTTATTAATGTAGTTTTAAAATAAATTAACTTTCGTTAACAGTTCTTTTTTAAGTTTTTAAAAAAAATCATTTAATAAACTAAAGTTTTATTAAAGATTTTTTTTCTAAACTGTTCCGAATTAGATACTTATATATCGCAGAAAAAACTATCCAAATGGAAATAAAGAATGCAATAAGGCAAATAAATATCCAAAATATATTCAAATATCTAAAGCAATTTAAAGCAGGACAGTGTTCGGCTGACCGTTGTCCTTTGACATTCTTGCGACTGCCACAGGATTTATTGAAATACCACATTGGCAGCAGGCCCATAAAAAAAGCCGAAGGGCCGCATTTATTTGTCCTGCGAATTTACATACTTAGAGAATGGCTTTTATCTGAAATTGAGAATATTTGTCATTTCTGGATAACATGTTATAGTATTATACTAAACTTGTTTGTATGAGGGAGCATTTCCAATTTATACTACCTACGAACTCAGTCGAATTGGTTTTATAAAAATAGATTTCTGGAAGAGCCTTTTCTTTAGCTATATAACTTTAAGAGTTTTAAAGTTTGTAAATATAACATAAACATACTATTAATAGTACTCAATATAAAGAGTGTAATTAAAATGATTAACAATTTATAAAAAATTTAACCGAATGAATTTCAGTTTAATTTGTCAAACATTATAGATGTATTTTCATTGGACCAATGTACTTTACGAAAGAATTACATAAATCAAAAATTCGAATTATTGGCCTACTCTCGTAAGAATAAAACATCAATGTCACAGACAGTCAAAGAAATTCCCTTAACCACAGTTTCGTTGTCACCCCACAGAAAGAAAAATTGTTGAATGGCATAGTGGTTTTCGTGAAAAGTTGGTAAAATAATACGACACACTTTATGCTTAATTACAACCATCTCAATCAACTGCGGTGTCCAAATATTAGGTTAATGAATATCCCAACATGTGGATATTTTATAAAATTTACTTTATACAAGCTAGTGATGCCACGAGACGAGACTTTGGCTAATCTTGTCTCAAAATTATGGTAGAGACGAGACGAGATCAGGGCCTGGTCTCGTCTCGTCTCGAAACGTCTCGTCTCGACTTTAAATATATTAACCTATTCGCGTAATGGTCAAATAAATATGCTGACTGAATATGAAATTTTAGCTATAAACACTAGAAAGTATTGATACATCTATCGTACCTGCCTGGATGTTAGTCCCTTGAAAATGTCTTCTATTTTTTTGTTTGATCACTAAGTACACAAAATTTCTGCTTCAATAAAATCATTTTTTGACATTTATTTCTCTCTCTCTAATTAAGAAGAAATATTATTTATATATAATTTAAAAAAAATCGCATACATAAATTAAATTGCCCTTAATTTCTCTCCCAGGGTATAGGTAATCTAGAGAATTTCTGCCACAAGATTAGTTTATCCATTTTTATGGGAATACCTTCAATTGCCTAACAAAAATAATAAAGCAGGGGTTCTCAAACTGTGGTCCACATAACACTAGTCGGACGTAGAGGATTTCAAAGCAGGAATATAGACAAGGAGGAATCAGGGGTGGCCGCGGCTCCCCTTATGGAATTTCTAGCCCCCCCCCACTGACCCCCCAATGAGCAGGAAAGATAAAATACTTTTAGCTTAAAAAAGGAAATCCTTGAAAACATCTACTCGTGCCCAACTCTAATAGCAAAAATAGGCCTACCTTTTTTTTGTTTTGGTGTTTAAAAGAGCAAGGCAAGCAATTTAAGAAATCAGTCTAATGAGCCGAGCTACTTGGATGGATAAAAATTGTTTTCCGCCTTCTTGTGTTGGTTATTTTATGGAATTTTTTAATTTTGTTAATACTTCTTCGGGAATTAGGCTAGAGAATTTAATTAAAATGCTAGAAGAACCTGAAGAAAATATCGTTGAGCTGAAAATTGGTATATATGCTCTAAAATGTGTTGAACAACATATCAAATGTCCCCTAACCTCTCTTGTGCGCGTCATGACTTTTTTAACGCGTTCTGTTTTTCCGAAACTTGTAAACTATTTATATTTTTTAAATATAATATTTACAGTTCGGTTTTCCGTTTATTGGCGTAATTTTATAATAGTTTTGAACGCCGTTAACTGGAATAAAAAATAATATTTTATGACCTATCAAACATTTGGATAAGAGGCACCGTTTTTTGAGATATTGTCTAACAAGTTTTTTTTTCCGAATTTCATTAAAAAAAGCACGAAAGGCAGAAAATTCGAATGTTTTAAGTCTTTGGAAACTAATTTTACCATAAGTTCTGAAAAAAATTAAGATATTTGAATAAGATAAATTCATTATTCTTGAATGCCTATTCTAGTATCTATTATCTATCTAACTACAAGGAAATTAAACAATAAATAACAAACATAGGACGACATTAAAGTTCTTTTTCATAAAACGAAGTTCTTGATTTGTAACTTCGAAGTGGCCCAAAAATTACATAAATGCACGAAATTATTTAAGATACTGCGTGTACTCTTAAGTATGTAAATCTATACACGCAAGGTTGCGATATATATTGCCATTGGCAAAATACGTCAGGTCAAATATACCATCTGACCAAATGCAGAATTTTGGAAGAAAAAATTGCCTCTGATTATCTACAGCTACACCCTTCACCTTTAAAACTCTTTTTAAAATTCAAATATCTTAATTTTTTACGGTAGTGACATAAAAATTATATTCTTAAGATCCGAATTTTCTGCTTACGTTCGTGTTTTTGAGAGAAATTAAAGAAAATTTTATTAGCCAATATCTATGAAACGGTATCTCTTACCAAAATTTTTGAATGTTAAGAGCCTCCAAAATGATAATTTAGTAATTTAGCAGTTTTTTTTTATTTGATAGAACAGAGTCAAGTGAGGTTAGTGGACTTTTGATTTGTTGCGCTTTATAGAGGATTTCTATTTTTTCTATTTTTCAACGATATTTTTGGCCGGGTAGATATTTAAATCCACTGTATTAAACATGATTTGGCAAATGAGTTGTATTTTGTAAAATAATATAAGTAATACTATTGTTATTTTGATTATTTTTTGAATTCTCCTAAATAAATATATTCTTTTGATATCATTATATATTTTCTACCATATATATCTATTTTATTATTATTAAAATCGACCCCCCCCCTAGAACAATTCGTGTCCCAATTAGCCCCAAAAATCTATTTTTGTCTGCAACCAATTTTCAAAGTAGTATGTAAAGGTTCTCAAAGTGGTATGCAGGCAGATACGTTTTCTGAGAAATATATGCTATTTCTACCAACGAAATATTTAGTATTTTGGCAATGGTTTCATCTCGGATAAAAATTTACAAACTACTTTTTTTTTTAAATTATTATCATTATTCATTCAGATTTTTTTTTAAATTTGCAAAAGTATTTTTAATATTTTAAATAGATAAGTACTTAAGTTTTTAAAAACAAAAACAAGATCCCATTTAAGCAAACGAGGTTGTAAACGCAACTTCATTTTTAAGGATCTCCTACTTTCTGTTTCAAGAGAAGAGAATTATAAACAAATCCTTTTAGGATTTTAGACAATTTTAGACTATTAAGTATACAAAATGGTTACCAAAAAGGGCTTAAGAAAAGTTATTAACATTTGGTGGAGTATTATATGACTTTTGAATTTAACCAATTCTAAATTAAGGAATAAGCCGAAAGTCAAACATATCTAAGCATCAATATGTTAATTATTGTCGAGTGTCGAGAGTGAATGGTGTCGAGATGAGACGAGAGTAGGTCGAGACGAAACGATAGTAGAAACTTTGTCTCTTCTCGCGGCATCACTACTACAAGCAAAAATTGTATATTATCTTACAAAATGTAAATCTCAGGCTGGTCGCGAAGTTATTAAAAAGTTGATTAGGAGAATCCAAACAAATCCAAAGGAGAAATATATACAATAAAAATTAAAACAAATGTTGTTTTCATTGTTTTTATGGCTTGCCGCCTTTGTTAGTAAAGATAGAGGATTACTGTAATTCTTTTCATATCTCGGGTATCGTTTAACTTATTTGAAGGGCAAAAAACTGGCTCTTATGTAATTTTATATGTAAGATCCAGTAGCGTAGTGCGATTTTTAATGTTGTCGTTTTTTAGCTATAACCCAAAATTATGTTTTTTTAAGCGGGAGATTATATATTTTCATATTATTCAATTTAAAATAGTTTTCGAAAATTTTCACAGTCTATCCTTTCTCTTAAAATCGCCAATTTGCGTTTTTTGAAAAATTAATTTTTTGTAGCAGGCAACGTAATAAATAATATTTATTTCTAAACTATAGCTATAAACTTTTATTATCAGCATAATAAAATAAAATAAGCAACAAACTACTTCCACCTAGTTCTAAGGCTAAAAATATTTTTCAAAACTCGAAATGAGTTCTATTTTAACTCTTAGAAAAATCCTTCATAATTTTATTTTTCGTAAGGCATTCAAAATAAATTCTGGTCGGTCTTAAAATTCTTCGAAAGCTCTTCGAGTAGCTTTAATTAAATCTTCTACTGTTGGATACCTTATCCTATATATTATATTTTAATTACAACTCCATAAGATATTGTCGAGAACCGAGAAATCTGGCGATCTCACCGTATCTTCCAAATACTGTCTTATTCTATCGGAATTATGACCAGTTACTCCGTTTTGTTGATATGTTATATAAGTTCGCTCAAGGGAAGTCATCATTTAGTAATTCCGGAAGAATAAATAGAGTATACAGAAATACATATCTGTTATCAAGTTCCCTTGATATATGTGAAAAATGATTTTTGAACACAAAGCGAGAAACATTGAAACCAAACCTGTCGTTCGCGGGGAAATATCCTATGTTGACTTCTCGGGATCAGTATTTTAGAATTGTGTCGTTTATTTAATATTCGGACACTGCTTATATATGCCTCGTCAGAACAAATTATTCTCTACAAGAAAAAAGAGTTATTGTCGTATTTTTCTCGGTAACAGTTACATACATTCATATTTGGCTAAGCGGGCAGGCTCCGTATCTCAGACAGTAGTTCTCCAGTTTTAGTCCCCGAAGGTTATCCAGCAAACATAACCTCACTTCGGCTTCGGCAGTATGTTTTAATTTCTGTTATTTTGTGGGTTAGGTTATAATTTTTTGATATCTATCCGAACTGTTGTAAACTAATGAATCTTTCAGTGAAATTGTTGTATTGTATTGTAAAAATAAAATAGAAAAGAGAAAAAAATTAACAATGAGAATTAGAAGAGAATCTTGGACTGACAGTCATCCTTCGGACGACGTTGTCAGCAAACAAGCCAATAGACCACCAAAGGCTCCAATACCAGCGGAGGAGTAAAAATGTTTCTTTCCAGCTCAGCAAAAGAAAAGGCCTTGAAGCGAAGTAGATGTAAATATAGAAGAAAGTTTACATACACGTAGAATAAACACACAACTTAGGTTACGCCAGGAAACTGAAAGTAGGAAAATTCAAGCCGAGAGGACCCCTGGACATGAATCAGATGTAACTAATTGACCAAGAAAAATGAAACTGTGAATTAAAAAGTAACTTCTAATGTAACGTGAAACTATAAAGTAAGTTTCTAACCTATGATAAAGCGGAACCTCTTAACCTACAAAAAATGTTAACCTAAAGATTTTCAAAAATTTCAAAATTTAACGTAGAGCCTTTACGATTTTTACGGTAGGGCAGTGTCTTGGCGGAGTGGTGGTGTGGAATCCGCCCCTACAAATAGTAGCGGACTCCATATCTCAGACAGTAGCTCTCCAATTGCTGCAGTCGTGGTTAACGAAAGTTTTCCAATGTACATAATCTCACTTCGGCTTCGTCAGTACGTTTTAATTTCTGTTATTTTGTGGGTTAAACGATACTATTGATTTGAATGCGAATTGTTCAGTTGCACTCTTGTAATGTTTTGAGAAGAAATAAAATAGAGAAGAAAAAAAATTGAACGAAAGAAATTGTACTGTCAGAGTGAGCTATCGTAAGAGAACCTTGGACTTCAAGTAACCCCTCGGTCATCCGTCTACCGTATAAAGCGCACGCATATAGTCTACCAAAGGCTCCAATACCATCATAAAATTAATAATGTTTCATTTCGGCCAGAAAGAGAAAATACCTTGAAGCGTAGATATCAACAAGGTCGGCAGTAAAGATGCTTCGGAGATTCTCTTGCTACACGGACAGTAACTCACGTAGATGTAAAAAGGAAAGTCCACACACGCGCAGAAAGAACACATAAATCAGGTTAAGCCAGGAAATTAAAAACAGGGAGATTCAGGCCTAGACATGAACCAGACTATACAGATAGGGTTCCGACGCATCTAGTGATTGGAGGGGCGCCTTCCAGCTCCATGGTATTCATAGAATATCAGCCAATTCCGATAATCTTTTCCCTACAAGTGGAAAGCCGGTTTTCGGGACTAAAGGTTGTTCTATTCCTGCAAAAGTGTAGTTGGAGGGTTCAAGAATTACTTTTCATGTATCTCCACCCCCATGGAAGGCGATAAACGGGGGCGGACCCTCGATTAAAGCAACTCACCCCTAAGTATAGAAAACTATCTGGACAAGATTAAGGCGTCTTACGACGCCCTTCACAGGCTCCTCTAAAGAACTCGGTTCCGGAATTATTGATTACCCAGGAACGCGGATCCCGTAAGGCGGAGGCCCCTAGAAACCAAAATCAGTCCGGGAGGGATTGTGACATATGTAATCCTTATGAGCTATTGGAGGCCTGCATAATATGTCATCCTCTCCCCTTCTGACTTTGACAGACCATTTTTATCTTAAAACAAAGGTCCTTTCGACTGTACAAAACCTAATCAAACGATTCCGGCCCCTTGAACACGCGAAAAATGACTCAGGGAATAAGGGAATATGTTTCCTGAAACTCACTCGCACTTCACGGGATCTATGTCGAGTGAACAGTGCAAGTCATCCGGATGTAAATTTTGCTTCAAACTAAGTTTAAATGGTTTGTAATGTTGTTTTCTTAAAATGCACCCGGCCCTTTGAAACGCTCATATTTTGTTTTGCAGGAACTCGAGGGTTTGACATCAGTGGACGCCAAAATATTAACTACGTTTCTGCCCCTTTCTTTGTTTTGCTTTGCGGCTTAATAAAAAATCCAAAATTAAGTAGGTTTCAGGTTAGAAGGTTGTCTTGGTACATTTAGATATACCAACAGATTTATAAAAGATCAACAGATTTATAAAAATATTATTTATAAATCAAAAACGCTACACCTATCTTGAGACATATACCGTCTTTTCGTTAAATTGTAGAAAGCTAGTCATTATGTCATATGTATCTCGATTGTTTGGTTTCTAGCCATTTTTACTTCCCTCATAAAAGGAATGTATTGTAATCGTGAAAAAATCACCCTACCGGATTTTTTCAGATCTTTCAATTTCAGGGATAGGGACCCTGCCGGAAAACATATTTTCTCAATTCCGTTTATCTGTCTGTCTGTTCGCGGCACAGCTAAAAAACTACTTACCCGTTTGACTTGATGATTGAATTGGGATGATTTGTTAACATTTTGATGAAAATCCAATATGGTAAATCAAAATGGCGGCCTAGTGAATTGTTAAAAAAATTATTACTAAAAAGCTATTTATACAATTTATCTCATATTTTGCACAAAAATCAAGTATTATGTAGGAATCAATTGGTAAAATTTTCGCACTAATCCAAGATGGCAAAACAAAATGGCGGTCTAATAAAATATTTAAAAATTTAGCATAAAAAAACTACTTACGTAAATATTGGAGTGATTTTAAATTGTATACTACAGCTAACTGTGGTATAGAGATGAACTAGTAAACTTGTTGTACTAGCTCAAGAGAGCGGAACCAAATAGAGTGTTTGTAATCGTGAAAAAATCACCCTCTCACATTTTCACGTTTGAGAGTCCCTAGGTGCCAAAAGTATGTTTTATCAATTCCGTCGGTCCGTCTGCCGGTTTGTCTGTCTGTCTGCCAGTTGAAAACATAGCTTAAAAACTACTCATCACGTTGGTACGCCAAATTTTAGTTAAAAATTGAGAGCCATATGGGGATCACCTGGTAGTATTTTGATAAACATCCAATATGCCGGAGCAAGATGGCGGCATAGTGAAATGTAAAAAAAATATTACTAGGAAAACTAATTATCAAATTTACCTCAAATTTTGCACAATAATCTAGTGTTACAGAAAGAAATAGTTAGAAATAAACTGGTAACATTTTGGTATGATTACAAGATAGTAAAACAAAAGGGCGCTCTAATAAAGTATTTAAAAAGTACTTATTAGATTAGCTTCAAATTTTGTGCAAGCATTAAATGTCATATAAAAATAAACTGGGGAGATTGTGTGATAGGGATAAACTCGTACAAATTCAAAATGACGTAACAAAAAGGCGGTCGCGTCAGTGTAAAAACTACTTATTGAATTTATTACTTCCCTCGTAAAAGGGAAGTATTGTAATCGTGAAAAAGTTATCCTTCGAGATTTTCTCAGATCTTCGCGTTTCGGGGTCCCTAGATGTTGGATATTTTCTCAATTCTATCAGCCTGTTTGTCGGTCTGCCTGTTGCTTATCCGACTGACTTCAAATTTTGGTAAAAAATTAAAAGTCATATGGAAATGAACTTGTCACATTTTAATAAAAATCTTGTAAAGCGAAACAAAATGGCAGCCTAGTCAAATGTTCAAAAAATTATTACTAAAAAACTACTTATCTAGTTTACCTCAAATTTTGCAAGAAATTCAAGTGTTAGTAATTAACGTGTAAAATTATGATATGAATCCAAGAGGGCGAAATAAAATAGCGGCTTAATAAAATATTTAAAAATTTAGCCTGAAAAGAAGTACGTAATAGATTGATTTCAAAGTGCAAGAATTAACTGTAGCATACAGATGGACGGGCAAAATTGTGGTACGAATTCAAGACGCAGAAACAAAATGGCGACGGAATGAAATGTCTAAAAAAATCAATGTAAAATATCTTCTTATTCTATTGGCTTAATATCTCGCAACAAAATTGAATAATGACGATACAAAATGGCGGACTTAAAAAAAAATCAGTGTAAAAAATCAATTTATTTTAAATCATGCCCATGTCATTAGTAGAAACTGGTAAAATATTGGAACGATTCCTATATGGTGAAACAAATGACGTACAATAAAAGTGTTTGAAAAGACGGTATATTAAATGACCATGTGTGGAACCAAATTGAATTACCCTTTATTATTCCTAAACAATCATAACGAGGGAAGTAACGGGTAAAGGAAATTTGCCGATAAAAATTTAAAATATGGCTATTCTTTAAATCCGGCTTAAAAACAATCTAACGGCTTTCGACAAGGAATTAATTCGGTTATTTATATGTGGTCTATACGAGATACCTTCTACAAAAAAAATACATTTTATTGGGCGATTTCAAAAGAAAAAGATAAAGTATGAAACATTTTCCCATTTGAAAAAGAAAGCATTTTTTTCAGTTATATCTAAAAAAACGACAGCTCACAATAAAAATCAGAGTGTGCCATTGAATTCAATAAAAATAACTGTGTAGGAGCCAGTTTTTATCTCGTGTTCGAAAATCCAACGTTTTCAATTTCACCCTGTACCCCGGAAACGAAGTGGGTTATGAAAATTCTGCATACGGCATTATCACTTTTACAAAAAAAAGTACATCTTGAAAACGGTAATCATGTGTCTTTGCTAATAAAGACATTAACCCAAAGAAAGAACGAAAAATGGGGCACTCTGCACAGGATGAACCAAACCCACGTAAGTGACGGTATATATTACTTGTCAGCCGAAAAGTAATAAGGAGTAGCAAATTTCACATTTCTATCTTTTGAAGTCGTCTATCCAGACAGCAATATAAAGTTTGCCTGATATAAACTTAGGAAATATAACTACTTTCAAGAAATACGGAATCCATATCTCGCGACCGAAGTTGTGTATTTGATATTTGTTATCCGGAACGCCCGAAGCGCAATTGTCTCTTATACTTGATGCAGAATACTTTGAAATTCCAAATTCGAAATTAATATTTAGGAGATGAGTTTCTGGATTATTAAAATTTTAATTCATATTTGCTGAGATTATGGTTTCTAATATTGGCTTAATTTACTCGTGGAAGTTTCCACATAATGTAGCTATTTCGAATGTACTTGAGGAGCATCCGCTGGTTTATTCATATTTATAATTTTTAAAAAGATTAAAAATGTCACTAAATAATATAAGTACAGATAAAACAATATCAGATTATTGAAATTTCAGATAGGTAATATATTTCTGACACGTGCAGTAGTTTAACGCTTTTTTACTTTTCTCCTAAAAGGGAAGTATTGTAACAATGAAAAAATCACCCTCCGAAATTTCAGATCTTTACGTTTTAGGGTCCCTAGATGACGAAGAACATGTTTTCTCAATTCCATCGGTCTGTCTGTCTGTCTATTCGCGGCATAGCTAAAAAACTACTTACCCGATTGATTTCAAATTTTGGTAAAAGATTAAGGGTTATATGGGGATGACATTGTAACATTTTGGTAAAAATCGAATATGGCAAAACAAAATGGCGACTAGTGAAATGTTAAAAAAAATTATTACTAAAAAAACGACTTATACAGTGTATTTTAAATTTTATACAAAAATCAAGTATTACGTAGGAATCAAGTGATAAAATTTTGATAAGAATCCAAGATGGCGACACAAAATGACGGCTTAATAAATTATTTAAAAATTCAGCCTGAAAAAACTACTTCATGGACTGATTTCACATTGTATGCCATAACTAATTGTGGTATAGAGATGAACTAATAAAACTGTAGTACGAATTCAAGATGGCGGAACAAAATGGCGGCCAAATAAAATATTTGTAACCGCGAAAAAAATGATTCTCTCAGGTTTTACATATTTTCAAGTTTTAGCCTCCCTAGATGCCAAAAAATATGTTTTATCAATTAGCATATATGTCGGGTTTCTCTGTCTATCCGTTAGTTCGCAGTATAGCTTGAGAACTACTCATCAGATTTATTTCAAATTTTAGTCAAAACATTAATGGTCATATGGAGACGGCCTTGTAATATTTCACCGGGCAGTTAAGCCTAGGTCACCTTGGAGTAGGCAATGCGCCTGAACAAGATGGCGGCCTAGAGAAACGTTAAAAAAAACAATTATCCAATTTCCTCAAATTTTGCACAAGAGGCAAGTGTTACATAGGAATAAACTGGTAACATGATTTGAAAATTAGACAGAAAAAACTTCTCATTAGATTAATTTCGAAATGTATGAAAGACTTAAGTGTGATATAGAGATAAACTGGTAAAGTTGTGGTACGAATTCAAGATGGCGGAACAAAATAGTAATTTAAAAAAAAATCAACGATTGAATCTATCTAATATAGGGATAAACTGGCACGAGTTCAACACGACGCGACGTAACAATATAGCGGTGTGTGTCAATGTAAAAAATACTTATTGAATTTGTTTTAAATTATATTTTAATATTGATCTTCTCTAAATCTGATTGCAATTGCAAAAAATCACCCTCCGAGATGTTTAAAGATCTTAGACTTTGTGGGCTCCTAGATCCCGAAATATATCTTTTCCAATTTTCGTCGGTCCATCGGTTTGTGTGGCGGACATAACTAAAAAACCGCTTGTCCGATTGACTTCAAATGTTGCTTAAAAATCAAGGATCATATGAAAATGGAATGGAAATACTTTAGTAAATATGCAGCATAGCGAAATAAAGCGGTGGCCTAATATAATGTAAAAAAATCTTTAATAATCCACTACTTGTCCAATTGCTCTCAAGTTTTTTACGATAACAAGTGTCATGTGGGGATAAACTGGTAAAATGTTGGTGGCAAGCCACTAAGGCGCAGTAAAATGGAGGGCCTAATGAAATATTTAGTTTCATTGTACCAGTATCAATAATTTATTATTTATTTTATGTAGATATCTGTTTTCCAAAACGTCCGACGTATAATTTAATATTCTGAAATTCCATTTGGATTTATAAAATTATAATTCATATTTGCTGAGATTATGTTTTCTAATATTGTTTTAATTTACTCATGGGATAATAAATTATAATATAGCTACTGGTTCATTCATATTTATAATTCTGTAAGAAGAATAAAAATGCCACTTGAAGAAACTGTTCGACATAAGAGAGTATTAAATTATTTAAAATTTATTAGCATTTTAGATAATCTATAACACTTAATGTAACATTTTTTTACTTCCCTCTTAAAAGGGGAATATTGTAATAGTGAAAAAAATGACCCTTGGAGATTTTTCAGATATTTACGTTTCAAGGTCCCTAGACGACGAAAAAACATGTTTTCACGATTCTGTCGGTATTTATTTGGCTGCCATTTTATTCTGTCATCTTGAATTCGAACCATTACTTTACCAATTTATCTCTATATGACATTTGATGATTGCACAAAATTTGAAATTAAATTGAAGTAGTTTTTTCAATATTTTATTAGGCCGTCATTTTGTTTTGCTATGTTATATTCATACCAAAAGTTATCAGTTCATTCCTATGTAATCCTTGATCATTGAGCAAAATTTGAGGTAAATTGTATAATGAGTTTTTTTAGTGATAATTTTGTTCTGGCATATTGGATTTTTACCAAAATGCTACGAAGTCATCCCCATATCGCTTAATGTTTGATTAAAATTTGAAGTCAATATGATAAGTAGTGTTTAAGCAATGCCCCGAACTGACGACAGATAGGCAAATCGACACAGGGACCGACTGAGTTGATAAAACATATCTTTTGGCATTTAGGGACGCTAAAACGTGAAGATAAGTAAAACCTGGCAGGGTAACTTTATTTACGTTTACAAACATTTTATTTGGCCGCCATTTTGTTCCGCCATCTTGCATTAGCACCACAATTTTACTAGTTCACAGCAATTAGTTATGTCACACAATTTGAAATCAGTTCATTAAGTAGTTTTTCAGGCTAATTTTTTTAATAATTTATTAAACCGCAATTTTGTTCTGCCATCATGGATTTGTACCATATAATACTTGACTTTTGTGCAAAATTTAAGAAATATTGTATGAGTAGTTTTTTAGTAATAATTTTTTTAACATTTCACTAATCTGACATTTTGTCTTGCCGTATTGGATTTTTATCAAAATGTTACCAGGTCATCCCCGTATTATGAACAATTTTTGACCAAAATTTAAAGTCAACCGTATATGTACTTTTTAGTTGTGGCGCGAACAGACCGACGGCATTAAGAAATCATGTTTTTCGGCATCTAGGGACCCTGAAACGTAAAGATCTAAAAAATCTCGGAGGATGTTTTTTTCACCATTACAATACTTCCCTTTTAAAAGAGAAGTAAGAAATAAAGTAAAATATATGATATATATGTAGTATAATATTATGACCATTACATTCTACGAGGTGTTATTTTAGGTAGTTTGTCAATTAGTCGAAAATTTCAAATGACATTTTTAACATATTTATATATTTTCTCAAAAACTACTACAAATGTTTTTGACTTTCGTTTTCAGGCTTTTTAGTTTAGCTGTGTAACAAGTTTGAAATTTTTTTTGTTTCGCAAATTTCTATTTTTGTATCCGTTTCATGCTCTTTATATCGAAATTTTAAAATAAGCAAAACGTTTCATGAAGAATAACACTTTGTGATAAAGTCGATATTAAATCCTTTTTTTAGCTAAAACTGAACGGACCCTCTATGTTTTATTTTCTTTAATTGAATAATACAAGCTTATTTTAAATGTGCCACCCTATATCTAGAAATTTTTTGTCAAATTCCAGCTCTACTTTGTTAAAAATGATACATACTTATCTTCATTTTTATGAACATACTGGCATCTCAAAAAAAAAATGAAAAACACGAATTGTTAAAAAATGTCAAAAAAATAAATAAAATTCTCTTTGCAGACATTAGAAAAAAAAAAAAAAATATATATATATATATATATATATATATATATATATATATATATATATATATAGTGCTTATGGTAATATTTCCTACTTATATTGGATTTATCTAGATAAAAATGATTTTTATTATAAATTGCAAATATATGATATCTAAATAAATTATTATAAAAATATAATTTTTGTTTGGTTTATACAGATATTGTTTGTGTTAAAATAAACTCAATTTATAAATTTGATTGATTCACTAAGCCGTTTAATCAATCAAAAAATATTAATCTGAAATAAAGATTTGTTTTTCTACTGTAAATATATTTATTAAATAAATGTTATTAAAGAGAACGAATCATTTTTTATTTAAATATATATATATATATATATATATATATATATATATATATATATATATATATATATATATATAGGTTACTGTTTATAAGAAACAAAACTTTATTTAGGTTAAATAATACATTCATTTAATTATCATACATTAATTTAAATAAACGGAATATAGGAAACTAATATTTGTTCCAGCCATCTCCATTATTGTTTAAATCTAATGATTTGTTTTTTCAGTGTAGTATTTTTGTACTCATACGTTAAATAAAAACGCCTTCGCGTTGATATACCTAGTTAAAACTAAATCGCTTAATATATACCTCATAACGCAAAACAACTGCTTTTTCATTTTGCCTGTTAGATATATAAATGTCCAAAGAAGAGGTGGTAAACTATATTATTATTTAGTCTATGGAATGCTTCTACGTAACATAAGCCCTCAAAGCAGTTAAGAATTTAGATACCAATTAGGGCAAACTTACATATGCATACAGACAGATGAGTTTGCCAAACTAATACGCGTACAATCAAATGAAAACTAATCAGCGGTATATAGCAATAATTATTACACGAAATCCACTGCACCTAACTAGAATTTCCTATCTCGGAGAATCAATTAACCATAGATCGATTTTCCGGCGTCAGCAAACCGATTAGCTATTCTCTTTAATTTCCTCTCGGCTTCTAATCCAGAGCCAAGTATCGCTTTTAGAAATTAATTTATTCCATTACGAGTCGAATCCTCTTAATATTTCATAAAATTCGACTCCGAAAATCGCTCCACGTCGACTTTGATCAGCATTGCAGATGTTAATTCTTTCATTGGACCCGATTGGGGCGTTTTTTTCTTATTTTCCTGTTTAATTTCCAAGGTACAGAAGTTTAATTTTCGCATAAATAAAATATAACACTGGAGGGGAATTAAGAAATTATTTGCATAAGAAGCAATCTGATTGCAATGTCTTTGAAAATACGAAACAGTTATGTAACCAGTGATATAGAACAGAAACTTTCAAGGCTTTCGCCAGTTAAGAAGTTGTGGTCCTTGAAATTAGACCATGTCAGAAATAATATAGTTTCCGACGTTTTGTTTTTGATTACCCAAGGCATCTTCAAGGATCTTTCCTCAAGCAGCTTAAAATCCTAAAGAGGTTCGTTTTTACATATTGATCCCGCGTGTCGATTGGTTTCCACGTGCTACAAAAACATGTTTTCTCAATTCTGTCGGTCTGTCTGTCTGTCCGTCTTATCCGATTAATTTCAAATTTTGGTCAAAAATTATGGGTCAAATGTTGTTGACCTGGTAACATTTTGGTAAAAGTCCAATGTGAAAAAACAAAATGGCGCACTAGTGAAATGTTAAAAAAATTATATGTTTAGTATTATGTAGAAATCAACTGGTAAAATTTTGGTACGAATACAAGATGGTGAAGCAAAATGGCAATTTAGTAAAATATTTAAAAATTCAGCCTGAAAAACTACTTAATGGACTGATTTCTAATCTAGTTAAAAATGATTTCAAATTGTCTGCTATAAATAATTATGGTATACAGATGAACTAGTAAAACTGTGGTACTAATTCCAGACGGCGGAACCAATTGACGGCTAAATAAAATATCTGTAATCGTGAAAAAATCACTTTATCAGGTTTTGCATATCTTACCGTTTTAGCATCCCTAGATGCCAAAAAATATGTTTTATCTATTCCACCAGTCCGTCTGTCGGTTTGTTTGTCTGTCTGTCTGTCAGTTCACGGCATAGCTAAAAAACTAGGTTGACTTCATATGTTAGTCAAAAATTAAGGTTCATATGGGGATGACCTGGAAACGTCAAAAACGTTATTACTGAAAGAACTTATTATACAATTTACCTCAAAATTTGAACAAAAATCAAGTGTTATCTAGAAATGAACTGGTAACATTTTAGTATGCATATAAAATAACAAAACAAAATAGCGGCCTAATACAATATTTAAAAAAAACAGCTTGAAACATTTTGCACAAGCATTAATTGTGATATAGAGATAGACTGGTAAAGTTGTGGTATGAATTCAAGATAGCGGAATAGAAAGGCGGCTAAATAAAAATTTTAAAAATCAATGTAAAGAAAGTCTTATTCAATTACTTTAAATTTTGCGAAAAAATTAAATGTGATATAGAGATAAACTGGTATTCAACATGACGTAACAAAATGGCAGTGTATATTAATGTAAAAACTGCTTATTGAATTTACTTAAAATTATGCCCAAAAATCAAGTGCGGCATAGGTAAAAACTGGTAAAATATTAGTAGGAATCCAATATAATGGAACAAAAGCGCCTAATAAGAATATTTGAAAAGATAGTATATATGTATTAGTAACAGACTATCTACTGAACTAAATTGGATCACATTTTATTATTCCTAATAAAATGAGAGATTCATAACGAAGGAAGTTCCGGGTAAAGGAAATTTACCGATTTTTTTAAATATAATGATCAATATTTTAATGAATTTTTGGAATCTACGGAAATAATCAGGCATAATATGTCCTATGTAAAGTCGTTCACGAGAGATTTAGGGTTAAATATCCTATTTTTGTTCATTTCAAACACGCGTTACAAAAATCGATACGTAATATACATCAATGAAGCCCATATCCTTATTTTACTTTTTTTAAATTCTCCGATAGAAATAAATATATATGCTAATAAATAAGTAAAAGTAATAATATATGGAAATATTATTTGTATTTTTATTTACTCATTAACAATTTTCTTTTTGTAGCCTTTAAGGATATTATAAAATAAGTAAGTTAATAAAAATTGAATATTTAACTATCAAAATCTCAAAAAGGATTATATTTTATATCGAACATATTGTATCAAATCGGCCAAGTTTTTCATTAAATTTTAAATAGTGGATAGTTTTATAATATATGCTTTTTTATTTAGTGTTCAATCGTTTTTTCGAAAATAAATTTTAATTATTCCCAAAAATCCCAGATACTTTTATATTCAGCATTTGTTTCTATGTGGTATCACAACAGAGATATTTTTTACTTTCCTTTTATCACCCTATCTATAGGGGTTTTAAAAAAACGTAGGTTACTCTTTGGGATAAAATAAGACAAAAATATTAATTAAACATGGAATGAAAACGGTTTCATTTAAAAAAACATGTTGATATTAATTTTTGTATTTGGTTTTCCCTGTATATTTAAAATGGTATATCATATGAAACTCAGTGTTCCAACAACATATACAAAACCATGTTTTTTATACTTAATACAATTTACTCAACATTAGTTACTAGTGGCGTGCAGACGAGTAGGATTATCCATTTTTTCACCATTGTTCAGTCATAACTTTTTGCTATTTTAGCATTTTGATCTATGGGATTTATTATCTGATTAACTTTACGCGAAAATGATATATTTAGTTTAAGTATAATATATCCAATTATATCCTAGAGATTTTACTTCTAAATAAAATTCGACTCGGAAAATCGCTCCACGTCAACTTTGATCAGAATTGCAGATGTAAATTTTTTCATTTGAGTAGTTGCGCTCTTTTTTGTTATATCATTTCCAAGGTACAGAACATATAACACTGAAGGGGAAATTAAAAATAACTTAGTAATCTGTATTTTAAAAACGTTATTTTTTGCTGAGAGCATGTACAGGGTGAGAACTGAAGTCATACGCAAATTTGAAAAAAAATAGAGTAACCACAAAACGGCATAAGTATCTAAAATAATTTTGAATGGATATTCTATTCAGTAAAGCCCTTGTCTAAAAACAATCGTTTTATTTTTGTAATATCTATAATGCAGTTGTAAAAATCATTTTATTAACAATAATAATTTATTTATAATATTTAAAAAGCAATAAAAAATATGATATAATAAATATGAATTTTGTCAGCTCAGTGACATGGTTGTAATTAACTTGTTTATAGTAAATTGGGAAATTAATTATCGTAAAATAAGATTTATTTAATCCTTGTTTTATAGTTTCGTTGCATATAACAATACCGGCAGAATCTATTCAAAAATACTAATTGTATATTTAAAAAAAAAAATTGAATTTTAGGTATGCACACCTCTTATCTCTGTTACGATGCTTATAAAAAAGATGCCGAGTGATTATTCAGATTTTTCTACGGATAATTATTCCAGTGGTGAGTTGAATTATCTTAGTTTAGTAAAATTCGACTCCGACAATCGCTCCACGTCGAGATTTATCAGCATTGCAGATATTAATTCTTTCATTGGGCCCGATTCGGGTGTTCGGACGCTTTTATCTTGTTTTCCTGTTTAATTTCCAAGGTACAGAAATTTAATTTTCGCATAAATAAAATATAACACTGAAGAGGAATTAGGAAATTATTTTCATAAAAAGCAGTCAAGTCGCAATGTCTTGGACAATACAAAGCAAATATGAATTAAATAATATAAAATAGATTTTTTCAAGGATTTGGCCAGTTAAATAGGTGGGATTCTTGAGATTAAACTTCGTCAAAAAGAGACAAGTTTTCATCGTTTCTTTTTTAACTGTACAATGCATCTTTACATATTTTTACTCCACCAGATTAAAATCCTAAATATGTTAAAACAATCTAAGCAGGCTGTACCTCGAATACTTAATATTTGTCAAAAAAAAGTTTTCGACGTTTCCTTTTGGCTGCACAATGCACCTTCACAGATTTTTTACTCCACTAGGTTAAAATCTAGATTAAAATAATCTAAGCAGGCTTCTACATCGAATATTGTGTTTTCCCCTGTATAACTAACTACACTCTTGTCAGCATTAATGATCATCACAAGTAAGATTTTGCATTTGATAGTTTTTTGTATTGTAACAGTTTGATCTATGTTATTTGTTATCTGATTAATTTTAGACAAAAAAGATTCTTTTAAATATTACTAAAATGAATCAATTAAAAATTCAAGCATTGCATTTTATTCTTAATTAAAAACTTAATCTTTGTAGTTATTTATGTAAAGTGATTAAAACTTTTGACATTTCTAATAAATTAAGGATGCCCTTAATTTTAAATTTAAGTCTCGTAAAACAATATAAATTATTTTAAATTAATCAGACGTCAAATTTTAAAATTGGCAACACAAAAATAAAAGTTATGACCTAATAATCAAGAATTAATCATAGAAAAATATTCTTGTAAATGTTCTTCCTAAATCGAATTTCATTCTAATCTAATTATCTAGTGTGAATGTAGAGAACAATCAAAACAAACAAAATCTTATCAATGAATTATCTATTAAGCGATAGTTCATGGTTTTTTTAACACCGTGTATAATTATCGTCATTATTATCCCAATAAGGCAGTGATATTTATGTATAGTCTTACATTGTTTTTTTTAATTGCCGCTGAAGGGAAAAGACATTTTAAAGTTGTGACGGAACTTTACAAAAAAATTAAAATGGCAAATTCCTTTCCGATTAAAAGTATACTAAATTTTCTTTCGTATATCTTACAGTCCCTATATCGTTCGTTCCTGATATTAAAATACCATAACTACGGCCATCCTAATAATAAATCAAATAATTATGGGGATCCAAAATCCACTCAAAATACTCTCGTATATTCCACCCACAAACAGAAAACAATATTACCAATTGAAATCGCAAAATCCCAACCGCGCAGTTTTGCAATTGACAGCACAACAGAAATAAATCAGAGCATTATTTCAACCAAAAATAACCCTTATTAGATACGTCAGTAAGGGTGATATTGCAGGGAAAATATGGGACTGATTAGTTGTTGAAATTTGAAATAAACCAATCGAGTGTAGTAATGTGTTTATGAATTCGGTCCTTGAAAATTGAAATATTGCAGTGTATATTTTGAAAGTTTTCGAATACAAATGAATGGTCTTATATAAAGTGGAATTATTCGATTAGGCATAAAAGTGCTGAAACATATTGACCGCGTTGAATTTTATATAGATTGACCACATTATTTTTATTATTGAACATTTTTTAATCGACGCATCTTCCGACTTTACACTGATAAACTATTATGATGAGTGTTAAAAACTTACTTCCGTTCTATCTCGGGCTCGGAAGACGTTTTCGTATTTCTGGATTAGCGTCTTGTTCTCAGTTATAAACCAAGCAAAGTCTGCTTAAATTTGAAAAAATGCGAATTAAAATGAGAAATAGTTTTGCGTAATAGTTGGTGCGACCGTATTTCACTGCTGTGCTATAATATTTAACCGTTTCAAAGAAGCTGTGCTCTTCCCCACAATTTATTTTATGGAACTTCTTAGAAGGTAAGTGAAACTTTGATATATACACACTCTTGCGTTCTGAAATCTCCTCTATTATTGTTGGGTACTTGATTTATAATGTGGACTGTATGCTTTAAAACTCCTTTTAACGAAAAAATCTGCTTTATTCCAACTAATTTAAACGTAAGAAATACAACCCGTTACATCATATTTGTTTGCTTGACGACGACTCACTTCTAACACTGTTGTCATATTTCTAAGTCTTCTGGTTACACTGTTTTCCAATATTTACGTCATAGACACGCACGTTGAAGTAACGTATGCGCCGCAACATGCCGCCGGCCTTGAAATGGTGAAATACATTTCAACAAAATATTTAACACAATAATTTAACATATTTCGAGAAACAAAGATTTAACACAAGTCTCGATTTTCACAGAGTAAGTCTATGAAGTTATTTAGTTTAAAGGCAAGAGACACAGTTTGTTAAGTGCACGTTTTGTCTCAGTACCGCCAATAAATCGAATTGTCACTACACGTGTAATGTTATCTTCTCCGGGATATAACTTCTGAACACGTGCCGTTTTCCATTTTAAAGGTGGGAGATTGTCTTCCTTTACTAGCACTAAATCACCAACTTTAATTAGTGCCGATGCATTTTGCTTCCATTTTTGGCATGATTGAAGTTCTGAAATGTATTCTTGACTCCATCGTGACCAATATTTCTGAACTACTTGTTGAAGTTTCTTATAGTGATCAAGTCGATTCTCCGGAGTGTATATGAGACAAGGTTCAGGTATAGAGATTAAAGGTTTGCCAATTAGGAAATGTCCAGGAGTAAGAGGGGAAAAATCTTCGGGATTGGAAGATATCGGACAAAGTGGTCTTGAATTCATTATGGATTCAATTTGATATAAAATTGTCACGAAGTCTTCGTAATGTAAGTGAGTAGTTCCGATTGTTCTTTTGAGGTGAGATTTAAGGACTTTAACCCCTAGTTTCCCACGAACCTCCAAAATTAGGCGCTCTGGGTGGAATATAATGCCAAGATATATTATCCTCCGCTAATTTACTAGAAATTGATTCGGAATGAATTTTAAAAAATCTTTTTATTTCAGTTTCTGCGCCAATAAAATTTGTCCCATTGTCGGAAAAAATAGTCGTCAGTTTACCCCTTCTTGCCACAAATCTTTTTAAATACGCTAGAAATGATTTACTTGACAAATCGGTCACCAACTCAAGATGAACTGCCTTTGTTGACATACATACAAAAATACAAACCCATGCCTTTTCTAAAGAAAGTTTTCGCGTTTTTCTATCCTTTAACATAAAAGAACCTGCGGAGTCGCACGATGTATTGACAAAAGGAATGAATTTGTTTACTCTTTCAAATGGCAGATTTCCCATTAAATATTCGCTAACCTTTGGTTTAGCTTTAAAGCATGTAATGCACTTGTGCACTATTTGCCTGGCTAAATTTCGCCCTGAAATTGGCCAATAAGAAACCCTAATAGAATATAATAATTGCTGAAGGCCGCAATGAAGTAACAAGACATGTTCATTTTTCATAATGAGAGTTGTTAACGGATGTTTATTATGTAAAATAAGTGGATGTTTTTTACTATAAAGAACATTGGCCTTTTGAATTCTGCCACCTACACGAATAACATCATTTTCTATAAATGGGTGTAGAGCACTTATTTTACTTGACTGTTTGACACATCCTTTAACCTTTAAATTATTTTAATCCTCACTAAATGACTTCATTTGAGAAATTTTTACTAAATTTAAAAGAGAACCCTTTAATTCGCTAACTGTTAAAAAGCTATTCGTAATACGTTGAGTTTTATTTCTACAATTAAAAATAAAACGTCTACAATATGCTATAATTCGTTGTAATTTATGCAAAGTCGAGAATTGAGAAAATAAGTTAAAATCGTTGGTATTAATTGCAAGTGCACAAATGCTTCGTTGTTCTGGAATTAAATTTGGATTTAGATCACATGAAAACGTACCTAAATTCCACTGTGACATAATATCAATATTAAACCAATGTGGTCCTTCCCACCATAACTTACTGTTTAATAATTGACTTGCGGTCATACCACGAGATATAAGATCCGCAGGATTGTGCTCGGACTTAACATGAAACCAATTACTTACTTCTGTTGCCGATTGGATAAAACTAACTCGATTGGCAACAAATACTTTCCACCTATCTGGTGGACCGTTGATCCAATGTAATGTTATAGTAAAGTCGCTCCAATAAAAATACCTGTCAAATTTTAAATCAAAACTATTATTAATTCTTTTACCTAACTTTACAGCCAAAACTGCTGCACACAATTCAAGTCGTGGTAAAGTAATACGTTTAACTGGAGCTACTTTTGATTTTGCGCATAATAATTTACAAATATAATTTATCATTTTTTCTACAACGTATATAAGCACAAGCTCCGTATCCGCTTTCGGATGCGTCGGCAAATATGTGTAATTCTATAAAATCTGGGTTTTCTATAGTACAAACATGTCTAGGTATTGATATATTCCTAATATTCTTTAAATCATTACAAAATTGTAGCCATTTTTCCCGAAGTAAATTTGGAACTTCTTCATCCCACTTTAAATTTTCTTTCCATAATAATTGTAAGATCAATTTGGCAATCATAACAACTGGACCTAGCAACCCTAAAGGATCAAATATTTGACTTGTTATGGAAAGAATTAAGCGCTTTGTTATAGTATTTTGATTGTCAAAATCCCTAATTCGATACTGTATTAAGTCTAAATTTGCATTCCAATACACACCCAATGTTTTATTTTGTTCATTTTCACCCAATTCCAGAATGTTTGCTTCTAATCCTTGAATTAAATTAAATTTACTATACAATTCCGGCTTGTTGCATAACCATTTACGCAACTCGAAACCTGCGCCCGCCAATATTTTAGTAATGTCGTGTTGTACACTCAAAATTTCACTTTCTGTATTTTTCCCTAACAGAAGATCGTCTACATAAAAGCAGTTTTTGATAGCTTCGGCAGCAATTGGATTTTTTGGTCTTTTTCATTTTCTAAAGCTAGCTGTTGTAAGCACCTAATAGCCAAATAAGGCGCAGATGCCGTTCCATATGTAACGGTATTTAACTCGAAACATTTTATATTTTGATCAGAATTATCGCGCCAAAATATCCTCTGAAATCGCCTCTCGTTAGGATGTACTAAAACTTGCAGATACATCTTAGAAATGTCAGCAGTTACCACAAATGAATATTTTCTAAAATTTAAAAGAATACTAAATAAGTCTCTTTGAATAGTAGGGCCAAAATTTTGTACGTCGTTTAAAGATAACCCACTATCAGTTTTAGCCGATGCGTCAAAGACTACTCGCAATTTTGTTGTCAAACTATTCTTAATCACCGCGTGATGTGGTAAAAAATATCCATCATTATTAAAGTCATTATTATTTTTTAGTGTATCGGTTATGTCTGTCATATGACCTAAATTGAAATATTCATGTATAAAATTAGAATATTCCAGTTTAAAATAGTCGTTCTTTGCCATTCGTTTTTCTAAATATTCAAAACGCCGTAATGCAATATCTTTAGAATTGCCAAGTTTTGAGAGATTATCTTTAAATGGTATTCGCACTATAAAACGCCCTGTATCATCTCGTGAAAAAGAATGTTTAAAATGATCCTCACAAAAGTCATCACGTTTGGCAACCTGGGTGCAGTCTTCGATTTGCCAGAACTTAATTAAAGTATCATTAATCAGATCATCGTGATGGTTTAAAACGTAGCAAGAAACTATTTCTTTGCTTTCAAAAAAAGAATAACTAAACTCTCCGCCTACAATCCATCCTAACTTTGTATTTTGTAAAGTAAGAGAATGACCTACCTAGGGTTGCCTCCTTTTTGCAAAGTGAAAAAAGGACATTACATTGAACTTTACCAAAATTTGAAACTGGGGGGAAGGGGGCAGCGGTCGGTTGTGCCGCGTGTGGCTTGCTGATAACAAATCGTTACTTTAAGAAGCTCTTTTAAGATCAAGATGGTTTAAAATGAAACCTAAACTATTATTTGAAATTAAACGCGGTTTTCTAAATAAAGTTGGCGATTCTATCCAAAAAAAATTATTTATAACATGATATTACCTAATTAAATTTGCAGGAATATTTTTTATTATATTTTGCTGCGTCCAAAACAGTATTATCATTTTTATAGAGTCATAAAATCCCTGGCAATATTCTTTAAAATTAAAGTAAATTAATAATTCTGAACGAATTAATTCTATAGAACAACGATTTCTTTCGTCTCCCCATTTGGTGGTCATCCCAGAAAAAATTTGTTCAGAAAAGGCCGAACTGTCAGATACACTGAACAAAAATGAAATTAACGAAAAATCGTTAGCAGCACGATTAAACGATTAAAAAGAATTTGCCAGTTTTTTTGGTGTGTTTAAATTTAAAAGATCGTTTTCAATTTCTTGGTAACTTTCAGAAATCTGCATCACCTCAACAAAAAGCTGGTTCACATTGATTTGTAAATTCGTATTGTTAATTTTTTCGATAATCTCCTCAAAATCCGAAAATAATGGAAATTTTATTTTGCCGACCACACTGTGCCAACTGTCTTCAGACAAGTCATACCATTTTTCGATGTATTGGATAGATCTTTGATAAAATGCATTAAAAGCTCTTTGTAGTTTATTCTTGCTAGTCGCGTCAAGATATTTCAACTTAACTTTGGTTTCAAAGCCATAAAAATTGTCTTCGGGCGAAGTTACTGATAATCAGTGCTGCTGGCTGCTGCAGATAATTTAATTAGGGAAAGTACGTTAATAAAAAGGACATTTTAGGATAAAAAGAGGCGCAAGGACAATTTTGTTAAAAAAAAAGGACTGTCCTTTTTAAAAAAGGACAGGTGGCAACCCTAGACCTACCTTTCTTTGATTTGGCAAAAGAACGTCGTAAAATATCCAACGCCGCATAAAATATCTACGTCACCTTTAAAGTTAAAATTAGGGTCTGCTAGATGAAAATCTGTAGGTATATTTAACAAATTTGAATCAAAGTTCGAAATCGGAATAGCCTGTGTAATTTTAGGTAGAATTAAACACGAAATTTCTTTAGAGAAATTATCTAATTGAGAAGAAATCTTAAAATCCGTTTTAAAATTTGCTAAAGAATTTTTATTTCCTACTCCAAATATTTGAAAATTTATCGATATCTTTTTTGAGCCCATTTTGTTACAAAAACTTTCAGTAACAAAATTACTTTGTGATCCGGGATCTAATAAAACTCGCGCCTTTATATTATGTCCAAATTTATTCTCTACATTAATTATTGCCGTCGATAATATCCCGTAATTATGTATGATACTATTTGCAGAATGAGCGACAACGCTGTTCTGCGTTGAAACAGTTTTGTTATCATCTTGTTGCCCATCCCTTTCTAACACGCGTGCTGATCCGACTGAGCCCGGTGTTTGTTCCTGCGTCAAAGCGGCCAATGGCGGCCCCAGCAGCTGTGCGTTGGAATTGCGCCTATTATCATTGTTTGTCGGCCGGAAATGTATATGCAGAAGTGTGTTATGTTTTCGTTTACATATTCTGCATGGTTGTTTATTACACTGAGACGAATCGTGATTGGGATTAAAACAATTTATGCATAACAAAAGTCTTTTTATTTCATTATTTTTCATGTTAACGTCAAGTTTATTAAAAAGTTCACATTTAAAAATAGAGTGACTAGCTTTACAGTAATAGCAAGTAAACCTTTTACCACCAGCTAAATAAGTTTGAATCCCTCGAGGTGGTCTTCCTCCCTGGTCCTTTGACTTGCTTGATTCAGGTTTTGGTCCTGGTAGCCTCTATATTTTCAAGTACCTCACACTTACCTTTTAATAACTTGTCCATGTCAGTCATGGAAGGTAAATTATTATTTACTTTAAATATCTCCCAATCACGCCTTGTGCGATTATCAAATTTACTAGTTAATAAATAAATCAGTAACATATCCCATTTATCGGTGGGTTCACCTAATATATTTAATGACCTAATATTTCTATTAAAAACATCATATAATTTACGTAACTCTGAACTACATTCTTTTGTCAATACAGGTGCTTCAAATAACGATTTTACATAATTTTGAATAATTAACCTCTTGTTTTCAAATCTCTCTTTTAATGTTGACCATGCCAAGTCATAATTATTAGATGTTACCTGAATTGATTCTATCAACTGAACGGCTTCACCTTCTAGTGAAGACCTCAAATAATAAAATTTTTGCACCTTGTCAAGTGCCTCATTGTTGTCAACCAACGAGGAAAAGACATCAGAAAACTCTAGCCAATTTTCAAATGAACCTTTGAATGTTGGCAATTTTAACACTGGCAACTTTGCCGAAGTGGTAAATCGAGGAATATTTAATCTTTCCGAACTATTATCGCTGTCGCGTTCTCTTTCAAAATCTGAAATTATCTTAGAAACTCTAGAAACCAGGCTAAAATAAATATTTTCAAATGTTTTACGCTCGAGATATTCTTTTTGTTTCTCTGGCTCTGTAGACTCTGTATTAGTTTCTAGTAAATATTCTATTTTACACTGAATGTCATCAAAGTGAGAAAAAATTGGTTCAACCTTATTTAACCTAATTTTTAACTCGGTAATTATACTTTCATCCAGATCGCCATTCTGAATGGACGTTAAATGTGTCTGAAACCGCGTTAAAGCTCCTTTAATCTGACCTCTTTTGATTCTTAAATCTGACAAGTCTGTCATTTTATTTAAAGTTAAAAATAAAGAATGCCAAAAAATATATATAAACTGTCAAAAAATATGAATATGTCAATTCATGCAATAAATTTTGTCAAGCCACCATGTCAGGTAAAATAAAATGGAAAGGACTCACTTTTAGGAGAACGTAACTCCGGTCTGTCTTTTGTATAACGGGTAAATCTTCTATACGTCAAGGTTGACAGCTGAGGCTAGCTTGGCGTCTTCTAAATTTGGAATTCGGATTTTTTCACTATTTCTCCATTTCTCGCTGGAACTATGCGGCTCGATGGGACCAATATGTTGGGTACTTGATTTATAATGTGGACTGTATGCTTTAAAACTCCTTTTAACGAAAAAATCTGCTTTATTCCAACTGTAATATCTTCTTGTTCTGGTTCGAACTACATGCTTAAGAAAATAATCAGCGTGCACTCCTTACTGTGTAACACTTTATTCTGCTCTTTTCTAAATCTAATTACAATGGTATGAAACTACTTAGACTAACCTAATTAATAAAATAAATAATAATTTGATGATTCTATAAACTATTACTCCATATTTACAACAATCGAAAAGCTGTGTTGGACATTGTTGCAATAAGTTATTGCCTTAATTATAGTTCAATGATATGGCCTACTTTTGCAACTTGGATTCCATCACACCTTCCCCGAAAAGCAAAAAAAAAAAATATATACATATAGATTTTTTTCTTTGTGGAATTAACTAAAATAATGTTTTATTCTATTTTTATGTATTTCTACATTCTTATTTTTAATTTTTACCACTACATTTGGATCATTATCCTCCAAAACTGGATATGGACCATTAAATAAAGCTTCTAATTTATTATTTCTACCGTTATTTTCTACTAAAACCATATCTCCTACATTATAAGTTTGACTTTTACAACTGTTTTTGTCATACTCAATTTTGCGTTTATTTTTTGATGTCATTAAATTATTTCTCGCGTCATTCCACGCTGTTTGCAACCGAAATTTGAGTTCCTTAGGATAATCATAAAAATTATATACTGGATCGATTTGATTAACGATGTTAGATGGAATATTACTGGATTTTCCAAATACGAGCTCATAAGGTGTGTACTGCGTTGACGTGTGTACACTGTTATTGTATGAAAAACACCAATAAGGAACCCAAGAGCTCCAGTTAATAGTTCCTTTCGACAGTTGCATGCGTAGATATGCACCCAAATGCTTATGGGTATTTTCAAGGGCTCCTAAAGTTTGATGGTGAAATGCTGTAGAATTTAATTGTTTAATTTTAAGCAGCTTACAAGATTCTTTAAATATATTAGATAAAAATTCGGTTCCCTTGTCTGTTACGCAAGAAACAGGAATACCGTAACGCAAAATAAAATTTTCTACAAATGACTTTGCAACAGTCAATGCCTCTTTATTGGGAAGCGGATATGCTTCCACGAATTTTGTTAGCTCATATTGAAGTGTGAGTATATATTGATTATTTTCAATATCAACTGGTAATGGACCGACTAAGTCTAGGTATACTTTTTGAAATGCTGAAGTAGCCGTTGATGATATTGTCATAGGTTGTTTATTTGGTTTTGAATGCTTGTACCTTTGACATTCGTCACACCTTTTGACAAAATCCTCAACGTCATTCTTCATGGTTACCCAAAAGTAATATCTTTTTATATTGTTATACATTCGGTTTATCCCTGAATGTCCTCCCGTTGGTAATGTATGAAAGTCATTAAGAATTAACTGACGTAATTCCTTATTTTCTATCCTTTGTTTATCTTTTATAATACTGAGTTTAAGATTTGTCTTGAAAATTTCGTTTTTACATTTAATCATGCGCATGTCATTTAAAAACTGATTAGACTCATTATTTTTTATAATAATTAATTCCGGAATATCGTGTTTTTTACATAATTTCTCCAGATGCCTCAACGACTCACCTAAGTTCGACGTTGATCGGTATTTCTGGGATATGTACACTATCTTAGAATTGACGTCATACATTAAATTTTCATATTCAGTTTTTAATTTATTATTAAGCTTTATTTTCGTAAATTCATTTTCACGTACCGGCCGTAGTTCTATTATTTGAGTTTTAGGGTATTTTAATATTTCCACTGCAACAGGGTGATCAATCCTGTTTTCCATGGAAGTATTATCACTTGTCATATTGGGTTTTGTTTTGTTATTTTTTGTCTCCGAACGAGTGATTGCGTTTAAACTGGCACTCACTTTATTATTCATTTCTTTTAATTCGTTCGACTCTACACACACACGTGACAAAGCATCCGCTGTAACATTTTCAGCACCTTTCACATAGTGGATTGAAAAATCGTATTCCTCGAGCGTTAGCCTAAATTTTGTGAGCCTACTAGAAGGATTTGTCATGCCAAATAAGTATATTAAGGGACGATGGTCCGATAATATTATAAATTTTTTACCAAATAAATATGGTCTAAAATGTTTACATGACCAAACGATTGCTAATAATTCCTTCTCTATTGTACAATAGTTTATTTCTGCTTTATTTAGAGTTCTAGAAGCGAATGCAATAGGCCTGTCATCTGAGTTCGACAATACAGGCCCCAACGCGTACCCACTTGCATCGGTTCTAAGAATAAATTGATTATCTTTTGAAAAATTTGGATACTGTAACAAGGGCGGACTAATAAGAGACTGTTTTAAAGTTTCAAATGAGTTTTGACATTCTTCAGACCATTTAAAAACTATTCCTTTCCTAGCTAGTTTATTTAAAGGGTGAGCAATTTCTGCAAAATTTTTAATAAATTTCCTGTAATAATTTGCAAATGCAACGAAGCGTTTGGCTTCGTCACAATTTTTAGGAACTGGATATTGAGAAATAACCCTTGTTTTTTCAGGATCAAGTGATATACCTTCAGATGAAATTAAATGACCCAAATATAAAATTTCCTTTTTTAAGAACTCACATTTACTAGGATTTAATTTAAGGTTTACTTGTCTAAGGCGTTGTAGGATTTTAGTTAAATTTTGATTATGATTCTGTAAGGAATGTCCAAAAACTATCAAATCGTCTAAATAAACAAAACATGCCTCGTAATTTAAACCCTCCATTGCTACAGTCATCAACCTTAAGAACGCACTAGGACTTATTTTCATACCCATTGGTAATCGTTTCATTTGAAATTGTCCTGTGTCCGTTGTAAAGGCTGTACAGGGCCTACTCTCAGGATCAAGTTCTAATTGGTAATATCCTTGTGCTAAATCAAGGTGCGAGAAATAAATCGCACCAGATAGGGAATCTAGAATTTCCGTAATATTCGATAGCGGAAATACATCATTTTGTAGGCGTTGATTACATAACCTAAAATCTATTATCAATCTGTGACGTTTAACGCCATTTTTATCCGGTTTTTTGGGAACTAATAAAAGAGGTGAAGACCACTCTGAGTGTGCTTCCTCTATAATACCCTTTTTTAGCATATCGTCCACCTGGTTATTAATTTCCTCTTTTTGAGCATGAGGTAACCTGTAAGGTTTAACGTAAACTGGAGTTGCGTCCTCCTTTAACCTTATTTTTTGCTTATATAAATTAGTAACTGTTAATGAATCATTTTCTAAGTGAAAAACATCCGCATATTTAGCGCATATTTTTTGTATAGAATTTCTCTCTTCTACGTTAAGGGCTTCTGTATTTATAAGATCTAAAATTGTATCAACTCTGTCAACGGAGATTTTATTTTTTGTAAAAGAATAAACATCATATTTTGATAGATATTCAACTTTAGGCTCAAAATTTCGCAATCTTATTTCTCTTTCATTCACATTCAATAGCCTTACAGCCACTTTACCATCTTTCGGTCTTGCAATACTATTTGCGATCAACACTCCCTCACATAATTCATCATTTAAAATGACACATTCATCTGTGAGACTGGTACAGCAATGTGTAATTATTTCACATCGGGGTGGAATAACAGTATATAAATTATTTTTGGACTCCAAAGGTACTGTTATTTGCTTATTTTGATTAAGCCAAAAAGAAAATAAAAACTTTTCATAATCGATAATTGCACCATACTTAAGGAAAAAATCTGAACCTAGAACTCCATGTATACTAGAATCGAAACTTTTAATAATTGTAAAATCATGAGAAATATATTCATTGTTCATAGTGAATAAAATATTTGCAGATCCAGCTGAATATGTTGAGCCTGCAATTCCTTTAATTTTAATTTTATTAGTTGTATTTATAATACTACTATCTTTCAAATAATTCTCAAAAAAACAAGAAATACTTGCACCAGTGTCACATAAAAATATCATTTCTTCCCTTTCATACCCGACACGCACATAATTTAAAGCATTCATATTAAAACTAGCTGTATCATTATTTTTTAAATTATTAGAAACGAAAAAACTTATTTCCTTGAGATTCCTCGCTGTTTTTATTTATGTTACTACCTTCCACATTATCAACAAAATATACACTATTATTTGAAAACTGCTGACGCCTACCTCCTCGACGAAAATTTGACCTACTAAAGCTGGAACGACCTCGGCCTTGGTACTGCGAATTATTTTGCTGTCTGCTAAAATTGTAATTATTAAAGTTTTGCCTACTCGGGTTACGAGATTGATTATAATTATGAATTTGTCTAAAATTTGTAAAATTACCTCTAGACCGATTTCCTCGATATTGGTGACGCCCACGCATATGAAATAAGTTATTAGAATAAGTTGGGGTTAAATTTAAATTTTCTTCTTTAGCGCCAGTTATCGCGTCTTTTAAATTATTGTAATTTCTAGCTTTTATTATTGTTCTTAAATCTGAATTTTTTAACCCATTCGCGAAAGCATTTATCGCCAATTTTTCATTCACCGGTTGTAAAATTTTTGCCGAATTTTGATCACCGTCCGCTTGCGCTAAGGTTAAATTTAATAAAAGTTGCTCGATAGTTTTCGCATAATCATCTATACTTTTAGTATCTTGTCTAACGTTATGCAACTGATTAGCTAAAGCTGGTGCAGATTGTTTTGTAAGAAGTTGGTTTTTTATATCAGTGACCAAAGCACCAACATTAGTATACGTCGTTTGTAATCTTAATTTCGCGTTTTGTGTTAATTTGGCCTTTAAAACATATTTGATTAGCAATACTTTCCCGTTGTCGTCAAGCAAGTCGTTATATAATTCAATAGCATCAATCAACATTTTCGTAGTTTCTTCGGTACCATCCATAGATGGCAACAAAGAAGCTGCGGTTCGCAAATCAAATTTTTCACTCATTGTTGAACTAGGATGAATGCCCAAAACCAAATCAGTCTCTGCGAGCTGTAATTTTTTTTTATCTTTTATGGCAATTAACCGACCTGATAAAATAGATCTAGCTTTATCTATGTTTTCTCTTATTTCTAATACATATTTTTGAAAATGTTCTAATTTATCGGTGTCATGCACCTGTTTACTATACTGATCTCTAAGCTGAAAAAATTTATTTTCTAATGTTTCTACGTTGCTACTTAATTTATTTACCCTATCCAAAGATTCTCTACGCTCTAATGACTCCTTTTTTATATTTATGATAAATAATGAAATAATGTTATTCAATTTATCCAAATCGCTTAAATCTACTACACTCATTAAATAAAATAATTATCAATAAATTTAAGGCAATAAATAATATCCAATAAAATTGTATAGTGTTAAAACTATGACTTACTAATTATGTTAATACTTAAGTATGTTCATTGTCCATAGTCGCCTAAGATAAGTCCATACTGTCCATATTCACCAATACTAGGGGCTTTATCAATCCCAACGTTGCGCACTAGCGGCCTTTTGCCACACTAGCACGTGCCCTCGTTGCTGACCACCGGATTGGTTCGGCCAGTGTCTTCTTTTTTTCTCGACTTTATAAGTCTTGGCTTCTTCTAATTTCTAGACGTATTTTTCTTTCCAATTCCTTTTTACTGCGACGGCAACACCATAAAACAATTAAGGTAACTGCTATCATTATAGCTACAACTCCGCAAACTTGCCAAAGAGAATAGTTACTGTTGCTACCCTCTGCAGTCGTACCACCACTGTTGCCTGCCTGGGCAATTATAACTTCTTCTTTTGACTGTGTTTTTCCCATGTTTTTCTTTTCTTCTAAAGCACCATAACGATATTTTTGCACTGTTAACTTAAGCACATAGGCTGCAGGATCGCCATGTAATATCTTCTTGTTCTGGTTCGAACTACATGCTTAAGAAAATAATCAGCGTGCACTCCTTACTGTGTAACACTTTATTCTGCTCTTTTCTAAATCTAATTACAATGGTATGAAACTACTTAGACTAACCTAATTAATAAAATAAATAATAATTTGATGATTCTATAAACTATTACTCCATATTTACAACAATCGAAAAGCTGTGTTGGACATTGTTGCAATAAGTTATTGCCTTAATTATAGTTCAATGATATGGCCTACTTTTGCAACTTGGATTCCATCACACAACTATTTTAAACGTAAGAAATACAACCCGTTACATCATATTTCTTTGCTTGACGACGACGCACTTCTAACACTGTTGTCATATTTCTAAGTCTTCTGGTTACACTGTTTTCCAATATTTACGTCATAGACACGCACGTTGAAGTAACGTATGCGCCGCAACAATTATTCTACAAATTGATTTTTGGCACATTGTTGGTTTGTTGGCTCAATTTAGATGAAACTGATTAGAGTGACATGTGGTTTCAACAAGATGGTGCCTCACATGTCATACCGCTTATGCCACTATCGAAGTATTGGAAGAAAAGTTTGATGGAAAGATAATTTCAAAAATACAACTGATAATTGGCCCCGAAGAAGTTGTGATTAAACTGTTTTAGATTACTTTTTTTCTTGTTATTTACAATTAGTGACTATGCAAACAAACCCATGTTCCCTTGTGTTGTGAAGAGTAAAATCCTTTTCAAATATTACGATTCGACGAATAGCAAGCATAGTAAGGCGATCATGTGGACTATTTTTACCTTGATGAATTGTCAGATTATACTGAACACAAATGACAACTAGTGACATTTATCGTAATTTAAACATGGTTACCACTTCATTTAAAAAATCATATCATTCTAATTGGAAAACTCTTTACTTTGTCTAGTTTGGAAGTTACAGGGTCTGAAATAAAAGAATTACGATATTTTGCATTAGTTATTCTTCTTGAATCGCTTTAGCAAGTTCATCAGAATTTTCAGATTACTGATGTCGATTTTTCAAGACATCATCCAAGCATACCCCAATAACATTTGGTCATTTGGTTAATAATATCAAGTTACTTTTGCAGGGCATACCATTTCCGTAATTTGATTATCCTCAAAAACATCGTTTGAAATACATAGTTGATGTAATCCCGCATATTCATCTGAAATGTAGCACTGCATAAAAAGTGTGCCATGTTAAAGCATTAACTATTACAAAAAGTAAATGAACAAAATTTACTTAAATGTTTATTTTTGTTAATTTTTGTATGTAATTGTTCAAATAATGTTAATTTAGTTACTGAAAACCCTGGATTTGAATAACATCTTCCAACGAATCTAACTAACGCTTACTTCATTTTTACTTTTTTCTTTGTCAGCGGGGCTAAAATAATAATTATAATGCAAAATATCGTAAATTTTTAGAAGCGAAAAAGATTTCCATTTAATCTCTGTAAATTCCAATAGACACAAAGTATAACAATGAGACAAAAAGCAATTTATAGGGGACACTTTAGTCTTCAGTAACAAATAAATCTAATTTTCTTACTTTCTTTACCTTTTGTAAAGCATCACGCCTTGTCAAACTTTCAAGAAAAAACATAACTTCATGTTTTGCTCTGTATATATAAACAGAAGACCGACGAAGGTAAAACCTCAGGTAAATTCAGAAACAAAGCTTGGATTTTGTTTGTTATTTTTTAGCGATAGTACAACTGTCGCCAAACATAACAGTGTGAGTTTTGCCGCATGTAGCTCTATGCTGCTCCCTGGTAATAGAGTAATAAGTCCGGTGAAGATTTCGGATGCTCTCCAAACGTTGGTTTGGCTTGTTACGGTGACTCTGGTGTGGTTTTCTGTATACAATTTGGCGCTAGTTGTACTCTTGTCTTTTAACTAGTTGATTTTACTGAAGGAGACCTTAAGTCAGAAACACGGTTGGCCAGATTTAATTATGCTTTAGAGGTCATCCCACTTGTATAATCCTTGCGGCTATAATATTTTTCTACATTAATATATATATATATATATATATATATATATATATATATATATATATATATATACATATAGAATTTTTTTTGGGATGGCCACTAGAACAAAATGAAATTTCGACCATTCATATTTCTGACTTAAATCCCGCAGTTGGTTTACAATGCAGAATTTATATATTTTTTTTCATTTTCAGTATTTCTGTATTCACGGCAATCTTGCTCTACTACTGCTTTAACAATCAACCATTGTAAAACTTTCTTATATCCAACAAAATACTAAATATTAACCTAAAACCTTGCGCGTTTAAATTTGCCTAAAATAGTTAATTGGGAAGGTAGTAGCAAAATCTTGATCGAGTCGCTAAAAAAATTAAAAATTTGACCCGGCGTATCTGAAAATCTAGTGATAGAATCAAGTTAAGGCAATAGCAAATTTTGTTGGGGAATTCGAGGACTGTATTATATCAAGAAAGTAGAAAAAATTACGGAAAGCTATTTTCCATAAGTGTGAGAGGTTATTTTAGATAAAATTTAAATAACTCCAATTTGTTGCTACCTAAGATTCAAGACGTTCCAACAAATATCCATTTAAAGCTCCCCCAGCAACTGCCTCCGAATAATTATCAATACCGATCTGAGATCTGATTATTCTGATTATTATTGATGAAGGACACGTCGGTAGAAGACGCCCGATAATTGGCGTCATGACGCATCCAGATGACGACGATCCAATGCTGAATTTTGATTACTTACTTGATTAGGCAATGTTAGATTCGTAAGCCTCGTGAATTCTAATTATTTTAATTTACGATCGGTATATCTAAATCAAAGTTCAATTTTCAAACGTTTCAAACCATAAATATTTTATAAAACTGTTGTTTTAAATATGAAATTAAAGCAATAATTTTTAAAATGATGAGAAAGAGAAATTAATAAAATAATCATAAATGTAAGGGGTCTCGTACCCTGCCAGCAGGGGTTTCTTACTTTAGGATAGAATTGCAAAATATGAACGGATTGCGGATTCACGTTTTTAGTTAAAAAAATGTATAAATTTAATTTACAAAATGGTGTTTCGCACATTTTTGTAAAAAAAATTATAAAGTTTTTAATCTTTTTTCGCTTAATTCCTCCTTAAAAAGTTTAACAATAATATTGCCCTATTGAATTGGTGTTGATCTGCCATTTTTTATCCTAAAAGATATTATATTATTATTATTTCTTCCCTTTAGATTTCGCGACTTTAGCGTTAATAACGGATAAAGTATATCAAAACTGTTAATTTTTATGAGTTTTCAAATGACCCACTTTTTATTGATTTGTTACTTATTATATATTCTTGCAATTTACGTTCCAGAATATAATTCCTCAACTTTGCATATATCATTTAAAATAAAAAGTTTCAGCCGGAAATTTGCCTTTTCCAATAGTGTGAATAGTGTGAAATAATATTACTTTATTTAAACTTATTACAATTGGATAATATTATATATATTAAATAATACCCTTACTTAAAAAAATGACAATACAATAATCAAGAGATCTCTAATAACTGCAGAATTTCCCGCAGTTTTAGAACCGCCTGGGATTTGCCGAAGCAATGTAAAACGAGTGGATGGTATGACATTAGTTCCCTGGAAAGCAGGTAAGGCATTGTTATGGGACGCTACGTGCAGGCATACCCCTGCATCGGAAAGGGCAGGTGAAGCTGCACGTAGCGGAGGATCACAAAAACGTCATAAATATGACGAGCTAGAAGACCGTTTTGAAGTTAAATCATTCGGTCTTTGGGGTAATGAGGCAAAAAAGCTTCTTAATGAAATAAGCACAAAAATATCGTGCCAGGAAGCAAACAGTTTCATTACCCAAAGGATCAGTCTCGCTGTTCAAAGAGGTAATGCGGCTTCTGTGTTAGGGACTATCGAGAATGGAACAGGTTTGGATGAAATTGTTTATATTTGATTTTTTAAATTTATTTTTATTTTTAGTATATATTTTGTATAAATCTAATAAATGATTATCAAATATTTTAAAATTACATCTAGATTCGGTGAATTAAATTGTTTTGTGTTCACTTACTTCTGAAGCATTTTTTATAGGACTATATTATAAGCATTTTTAATACCTAAATTATAATTGTGGATCCAGATATTGATAATAAGTTTTAGTTAGACTGCTTTCAATTGTAGTCTATTATATTTTATAAAATATGGTTTTCTTGGATATTATTAATTATGAAATACATCATGTAATATCTAATATTTTTATTTGTTTTTTTTTGTGCTAGTGGTATTTATTTTTGTTTATTGTTTTTTTAACATTATATCAGTCATGTCGTTCTTCTTACGCCAATCATTTCTTGCTTCTTTTTTATATTGAAAAATTAATAAGTATTTCTAAACTATCTTTGATTATTGCAAAATAATAATTACGACCAAACTTATTCATACGTTTCTGATTATTTAGTGTTTGGAAATTACTATTTTCTTTATTTTTTTTTAAGTTGATTTATTTATAGATTATACAATCAGTTAATCAGTTCCGCGAACTATTTCTTTTATTAACATAAAATCGCTCAACTTCCTATCAATAAGGGCACGATAACGTAACGTCTGCGCAAAAGGACCTTGATCAGACAAGTCAAGTAGCTTCGCTCATGGCCGTCTACAGAACGGACGTCATTTTTAAAACTGCCGTTAAGTTTTAAGACTAACTTCTATACTTCTATTCTAAATATTATAACGTTTTTAGTGTGAAGTGGAGAAGTAATGGTGCTGGATAACAAAACTGAATAACCCACAGGGATCCCTGTCAGACGAACATCGCTGGAACCAAATGTAAGTGCCTTTAACTTATCGTACGTTGGGCGTCTAATCATTAATTTCTTGTTATTCCTATTACAAAACCTAAAATATACATTTCACTTTATAAAATTAATTTTTTGCTACATTCAGTTTATTCAACACGTTACCTACTGAATAAAATTGCATTTTTTCGGGCTTTTGATCAACTATATTAAAATTTACCCAAAAATCTATAAACAATTAGTTATGCCAATTAGTTTTACTATAGGTGTTCCACTTTTGTTGATTTTATGAGATACCACCTTCATTAGCAGAGATACAGGCTTGCCGGACTGTAGTGATGAAGATCTAAAGTCAGAAACACGTTTCTACGGTTGGTCAAATTCCATTGCGTACTAGCGGCCATTTCCAAAAAAAAAATAATTTTTTTTTTGAATATTATTAAATTATTCTTGGGTTATGAGTTTTGCCATAGGTGGCTTTATGCTGCTCCGTGGTAATAGAGTATTAAGTTCGGCGAAGATTTTGGATGTTCTCTTGGTAACTACAAATTTTGATTTTATTCCTGTTGGCGATTCTAGTGTAACTTTGTTTGTTATACCGGATCTAAACATTCGCACGAATTATTATTAATAAATAATTATTACTCCTCATTCGTCTTGTATTTTGCCTTGAAGCACATCGCATTCGAGTCGGAAGCAGTTTTTTGGGGACCAGTCAAAGGCTTCTAACAACGAGACGAACGCATATGTGTAATTGCGCCTTTAGTTTGTTTAAAAAATATTATAGATTTTTTAATTTGTTATTTTTCAGCATTTTGGTATTTAGGGAAAATATTGATCCGCATCTGCATTAAAAAATAAATTGATAAATTTGACACCCTGTGGAGTGGAGCCCCAGTGGAGTCTATGGACAAAGTTAGGGTGCCTTTATGGGTTTCTTTAACAATTTGCACCGTAATATGCTCCCAAATATTAAAATTCAATATAAAATTTTAAGTGCAAATATAGGTATTGAACCAGAACATTACAATTTAAATATTAAACCTGTATCAATATTTTAATCATATTTTTTTAAATTGCTATAGCCGTAGAGATACTATTTCAATTTAATGAGGCCCTTAGGCAAAACCGATATAAAGATTTTAGGCAAGTATTTCAAAAATTCCACCTCATGATACCTAAAAATTAAAAAGTAAGTAGTTTTGAAAAATCGAGCATGCTACTAAATTGTTAATGAAATAGGGTCTCGAAAAAATGAATTTTAATTTTTCAATATCTTCACAATTATGAGAAATAGCAAGTTTCCGGATTCTTTTTGGAACTCTCTAAAGGAGGCTTATTCCCAGCAGTACTAAATAATAATATAGATGATAATAAATCATAGATTATAATAATAATTGATCGATATTAATAATAGTTGATTAAAAATAACAGCAGGTTGCAGTCAGTCGGAGAACTTGCTTTCATGTTTATCACAGGCTAAGACTAAATAGTAGCCGGCAGACAATGGCGAATATTTTCGGAATAATGGCTGGCATCTGCAGAATTAACAGACATTTACACTTATTAGGGATAGGGAATAAACTCTATTACCTAATTACAGAACATGAGAGTGAACCCCACGTTACTTAATAGGAATCTGCGATAGGTGGGACAGACTAGATGGTGAACCAGAGCGAGAGTTGGTGGAGAGGGATGGCGACAGTTAGTTTAATTTTCGATTGAAACTCCATAGAGTAACTAATTATTTACTAACTTACAGCTTAATGGCGTTCCAAATAACTTATTCACTGCGGTCATGATTGTCACTTTGAGAGGCAGCATATTTCGAAGCTCTTTTTTGAGACGATAATGTAATTAGCATAATGTTTTACAGCAAAACACTTGCAATTATTATTTATTCTGAGTAAACTGGAGTTCTATTTTGTTTACTTTTACGTTTCAGTTAATGTTATCCATTATAAAGGAAAAAGGTATAACAAATAATGAAGAGAAAAATAATTTGTGGAACTATTTAATATCAAAAATAACAAATTTGAACTTATTGAATTTAACTAACGTCTACCACCCTTCGTGTAAAGATTTTTAGAAATCCAAGGGGCTAGATATGTAGGTATACTTTTTTGTGTATAATAATTTTATTGTGTAAGTTATGTAACATAAACGGTAACATCCGGTAACCTCAAACGTAACTGAAGAAGAACATTTCGTTCAAATTCATACTTTGTACACTCACTTTCGAAACAAGAGGGGCATACATCTTTATTATCTTAAAGCTTTTTTGTGTTGTTTCACTATGCGGCTTTTTGACATTTTTAAGAAAATACTACGTATTTAACCAAGACTTAACTGTTTCTCAAAACAAGTAAATCATCCTTTTGTTTTTATCATTGAATTCCTCTTTCCGTACATTTCCGTATAAAGAGATTTCATAATATTATTCCTGGGATCTATATCAGTGTTTTTTTTTTAAATAAAGTGCTGATAGGGAATAATTTGCACTGGATTTTTTGATTCATATAAACCAAATTTAAGGACTCCTTTCAATTCTTACATATAACTAGCACGACTGCACCTGTGTGCACCAGGGGCGTGCGGTGAAATTTTAAGAAAGGGAAGTAATTTTTAGAAACTTACCTATTTGTAATGTAATTCGATTCTTCGATCATTTTTTACAAATTCGTCATTGACGTCATCATAAAAACGTCGATGCTCCGTCATATTTTGGAGAAGTTTATTTTCAATGGGCAACAGCGATGTATGCGAAAGTCTCTCCTGCCCCGTTGAATTTCTCACGAAATTTTTTATACATTTAAGTGTTGAAAAATTACGTTCTACTGATGAACTTGTGGCAGGTATTGTCAATACTAATTCACACAATTTCGACACTTCGGTGTAGACATCTTCCAGCTCCTTGCCTTTTAAACATTGCATTAATTCCTTAGCGTTATTTTTTGCGCTAATGTCATCAGTTTCGTAAATCACTTTTAGTTCAGATCGCAGTAACACTCAGTCGAAGAACTAACCATAATGAAGAGAAACGCATCTTCCGGAAAAGTTTTTCCTTTAAATGCATCAAAATTGCAGAGCTCGAGGACTTTAAAATCATTTAAACCGTTAAATCTATAGTTTATTTGTTGCTGAATTTGATCGATTATTTCATAAAAAAGGCGTCTGTATCATGTTTGAACATCTCACACCTTGTTTGTTGGAAGACGCTCGGCTTGTGGCCCTACATTTAACGTCATCGTTTCCTCCCAAAATAGGTCAAAATCATCTCTTTTTTGGCTTAACATGGACTCAAAATTTTCCCATTTTTTTGGGCAAAAAGCAATATCATTTGTTTTAGTTTGTAATATATTAAAAACATTGTCCGAGAATGGAAATATTTCTGAAAATATATTCAACAAATAATTAAAATTTTAATAAAATTTCTCGAACATTAGCTTGCAGACCCTCTTATTCTTCTGCCATCACTGCAGCTCCATCATAGCTTTGAGCAACTAATTTTTTCTCTCCGTTAATTTCTTTAGTAACGTTATAAACTACGGTATATAATGCATTTGCTGTACGATTTTCGGACACATTCTTAAAACCTAAAAATCGTTCTTGAATACTTCCGTCTGTTTTAACGTAGCGTATTACTATAGATAATTGTGTGATATCAGTTGTTTCGTCCAGAACAATAGCAATGAACCGCGGCTCGCCAATCTCCTGCTTAATTCTTTTTAGAATAATGGTTGCAACAGCGGAAATTAAATCATTCTGGATTCGATTCGACATTCCGCGAAAAACGCTAGACTGTTCTAAATGATTTTTTAAGCAATCATCATATTTAGCCATTAAACTAAGTAAATCTTGAAAATTTCTTCTATTTGAAGAAACCCTTGTTTCGTCATGACCTTTAAATCCCAATTCGTGCTGTCCGAGAAAACAAACAACACCGATAAGCCTTCTTAATATTTGCCTATTTTTATCGGCTAGTTCATTGTGTTGGCGGTGACTATTTTCCAACTGTTTATTAAGGGCGTGTTTAATTCTGGTTTTGCCGAAGACTTTTTCTTTTATGACGGCCTGCAAATATGCTTTGGACATAATGTGTCTTTTTACAGCTTTATGAAAATTGTTTAAATCGGAAAAACCAGTTTTATTCCAGAGACCTTTTTCATTTTCAAAAAGTAAACATGGCCAAGGAAATAATTTACTTATATTTTCACACCCGATTAGCCATTTAAATTGTTCGTATTGTTTTTCCGGATAAAAATGTCTAATACAGTTTTTCATTTTCGTGGTTAAATTTTTCATAGGCGGTTTTGCCCTGCCTTTGAAAAATATTTGAAGCTTATCAGCGAAGTTTAATGTTGAAAATCCCTTTATTATTAAGACACACACCACACATTCACACACACTCTTCTTACTAAATTCTCCAATATTTTCAACGTTATTACCAACAGCCGAAGTTGACGGTATTTACATATCCACGTCCGTATTATTGTCTTCCATATCGCTCCATGCATGACGCGACGCACAGTGTTGCGCTAAGTGGACAAAATTCAAAAATGCTTGAATTTTATTTTGGATATGTTAATACTGCTATCTTTAAAGGAATGCCAGTTGATGATAAGAATATAATGTTATACTTTTTTTGTCCACGAATTCCAAAGAAACAGAGATTTAAAATACGAAAAAGAATTTTGTGCGTTTATTGGGAGATCAGTATAAGATTAAATTTTTAAAGGGCATTATATCGTTTTAAGTTGAATATTTGTTTAATATATTACCGGAACTATGGACGTTATTGTTGAAGGTAAGCAATCAGTTACGCAATTATCCTTTAGTAGATAATTAATTAAAATAATTAAAATACTTTTTTTAACTTTAACTTAGCATTGTGAAAATGTATGGAATTATAGTCCTATGAAATTTTAAAAATAAAATCTTTAAAACATTTACTTTAAAATGACACCTACCATTTTTGCGAATTTTTGCGATTGTTGCTATTTTTTTATTTTTATAGAACAATCTCCTGCAATTCGTAATAGGATGTTATATCAAAAATGGGTAACTTGCGAAAAGCATAAAAAACCTTTGGTAGTTATGGAAACAATTCAGGCTTACTTAAAACTCGAAAATTGTTCAACTAACATAGAAAAAAAATTACTGCAGAGCAGCAAGTTATTTTCATCAAATTTGGAACGAATGTGGAACGACTGTGGCAGACGCCCCGATGTTTTTGAAAAGAGGCATTTTAAATGGCTACAAGGTAATTTAAAATTGTTCAATATTCAATTCAACCGAGAAGAAGAAGAAATTGAACCCCGACCTGGACCTAGCCGTGGAAGACCGCGAGTCCCTTTTAAAGATGCGTCAACAAAAACTAAATTGCGTAGAATAGAAGAAATAATAGCCAATTATACACCAGAAGAAATATGTTTTGCGGCAGAAAGGGTCAAATTTCAACGTTATGAGGTTCAGACAGGCCAAAAATTAACGCCTGAAAATGCTTTGGCCTTATTCTGTGATTTAAAGCTTTCTGTTGAAAAATATAATATACTGCGTTCAAAGATAAATTCTTTACATAAGGACTGTTTCCCGAGCTACCGCACACTTTTAGCAACTAAAAATGCACTTCTACCATCAAAAATTACTGTTACTGAAACATCAGCTGAAGTAGATCTTCAAGAGCTTTTAAATAAAACTACTGACAGTATTTTAAAAATTCCAAATTTAACGTTTAGTTCTAATATAAATTTAAAACTAGTTTGCAAATGGGGGTTTGATGGTAGCTCGGGGCACAGTCTCTATAAACAGGTATTTGACGATGGTTCCTCAACAGATGAGTACATGTTTCTTGTGGCATTAGTACCTCTTAAGTTAGTTGATGTCGAAAGTGAAAACGTTTTGTGGTCAAATCCACGTTCGTCTTCAATATGGTATTGTCGACCAATTGCATTTAAATTTGTCCGGATATTATTCGCACCGTCGAAAATGACATACAAGCAATAATACGTGATCTTAAAATTTACACTCCTTTTTCTGAAAAAAATATAAGTGTTTTTTACGAGCTGCTACTAACAATGTTTGATGGAAGTGTGGCCAATGTTTTATCTGAAACTAATTCTACTTCAAGGTGTATCATTTGTGGAGCCACGCCAAAGGAAATGAGTCAGGAAGCAGTGTTGCAAAAAACACCAAATACAGAAAATTATCGCTTTGGCTTATCGACACTTCATTGCTGGATTCGTGTTTTTGAATGTTTATTGCATATAGCCTATCGCTTACCGTTGAAAAAGTGGCAAGTAAAAGGTAACGAGAGTAAGGATATGTTTGAGCATACAAAGAAGCGAATTCAGTTAGATTTTAAAACTAAAATGGGATTAATTGTCGATAAACCAAAGCCTGGGTATGGCTCCACAAATGATGGCAATACTGCCAGGACTTTTTTTAAAAATATTGAACTAAGTTCAGAGATTATGGGCATTGATCTAAATCTAATTAAATATTTTTCATTAATATTAAGAGTACTTTCTTCAGGCTGTAGGATAAATATACCTAAATTTCAATCTCTCCTTAATGACACTAGAATACTTTATTTAAATTTGTATGCATGGTACTACATGCCAAGTACTATTCATAAAATTTTAATTCACGGATGCGATATTATTAGTTTTTTTGAATTACCTGTTGGGCAACTAGCAGAAGATGCGCTTGAAGCAACACATAAAGAATTTAGAAAAACTCGTTTACACCACACCCGCAAAACTTCAAGAATTCAAAGCAATACAGATCTAATTAGAACCCTTTTAATTAATTCTGACCCAAAAACTAGCCTACCTGAGAAATATTTCCAAATCATCAAAAAATGTCGTTAAGTGGGACATGGAAATTCAAGAATATTTATATGACAATGAAAGCATAGAACAATCATTCCAAAACGACTTGGATGAAAATATGCTTGAGTGATTTTCTTACAAATATTCGTATTGTAACACTTTTTTTTATGGTTCATTATAGGGTGTTTAAAAAAAAATTATTTAATTTAGAAATTTATATTTTTATATTTTTTTATGTTAAGGACTGGTTTATTATTATTATTATTAATTAATTTTTCTAAAATTTCCTATTTTTAATGCCAAATATTTTTTTAAATCTATTTTTTACACGAATATTACTTTTTTAAAATTTAAACCTGCAATTACTTTTTGTTTCACCCTGTATAATAGGAGCCATTTTATTTTTTTTATATTTTTTGTGTTTAGGTTGTTGATTAAGGTGCATATGTATAAATAAAAATTTTCGCAATAAGTAATTTATGTCTGTATTCAATCTACGAATTTTGTCCCAGTTCTCCTATAATGTGCAACACTGTGCGACGTACGTATCACACAACACACGGATAGCCGTTCAAACAAAGAACCTACTCCAACGATAGCTTCCACCTCCACTTAAAGCAGGCGACTGAAATGCGAAAACTGCAAACAACCGGTGGAAAGTTCAATAACCTCTGGCTCGATTCACAGGAAATCAAGCATACAGGACTTGGCTGCAGAGAAGCTAGCGACCCGCATAGGTTCTAGTCGATTTTCTATTGTGGCTGGGTCGGAGTCAAGGCCGCATTTATTATGGGCTTAATAATTAAGATAATATTTTAGCATTTTTAATATAAACTAAATTAATGGTTTTCTATTTCAAAAATCACATTTTAGAAGATGTTTTGTAATTTTTTTTTTGGGGAAGCACTGCTTCCATGCCCCTGCGTGCTATTGTACCATCATCAGAAAAGAAAAAGAAATCACTGCAAACTGAATGAGCTTCGATGACTTACTGTAATGATTGGTTTGTGTTTTTTATTTGTACATATTTCATGTTCCTTAAGCCTACTAGACATAGACCGGCCAGTTTCACATATATACACTTTATTGTAGTCACAAGTAATTTTATAAACTCCTTCTGATTGCAAAGGAATAATATCTTTATGTATATCCTTTTTTATCCAACTTGATAGTTGATTTTTCAGTACTAGTTGAGATCTGAGATTATAAGAATTCTTGATAGAACGCATAATATCTTCAATACAATATCCGCTTGATTTTAAAGCATCTGTCAAATTTTTCGTTTCCTTCAGAATTGGATTTATATAACATATTGACAAAGCTTTAAAAATCAATGAATTGAGAACCGATTGTTTTTAAGATGGATAATAGTAAGAACTAAAATTTAAATATCTATTCGTATGTGTCGGTATCCTGTAAATATGTTAATGTCCCGCTTGTTGACTGAAAACCATACTTACTGCGGGAACACATTGCACGAGTAGAAAATTTAAACATGACCCAATGAATAATTTAACTAATAACTTTAGGAAAGGTTTATAGCATTCAGATTAATGTTCAAAAAAATTGAGAAATCAAAATTAACTTATTCATCCGAATAAATTTCAATATGTAGAGTTCACCAATAAGCAGTATTAAAGCCCATGAAGTTTCTCTGCCTAAGAATTTCAATCTTCCTCTTTATTTCCAGAAATAAATCGGATGTTAAATGGCGTAGAAAACGCCGATCAAACGGCTAGTTAGCGCGACTTTGTCTCCATTCCGTCATTCATCTGTTATTCATTGTATCGGGTCGCGCCATTTAATACCATTAAGCCCGCTCCACATCTAAAAATTACCCCGCTGAAGCTGATTAATTAGGTCTTTACAGACGATTGTTCTTACTGCGTCTTAGTGAAAATGGAAGTGTCCGCGAATTGAATGGCTAATCAATGCCATTAATTACAGGGAAGATGGAAACGTAGGAATAAAGTGGTTATAATTAAAATATCTGAAAATAAAGTCTAACCATTGCCATAAAACACTTTTCACAACATAGATCGGGCAGCCAACACCCCATTAATCAAGTCTAAATATATTGAAAAGTTTGGTGCGTTATGATATTTTGAGAATTACCTATAAAACTATTACGCCATGCAAACTACCTATTATAATGATAATTCCCATTTGGTTTCTTTTATGTTGGCTCTTAGTTGAAGATGATGTAACGTCAATTTTGGAGCAAATATACCAGCACATTCTTGAGTGATTGGATTGTATATTACAAACATGATCTGTTTTTACGATACGCAGGACCTTCTTAAAATGTATTATTTAGTTAAAAAAATGACAACTATGCATTTTAATTATATTAGCTGAGCAGCCGAAAGGGTAACTATAGTGCAGCATGATGAACAAATTATTCAGATTGTGAAAGCAATTTCATAATTTAGTATCCCCAAAAATAAAAACTAGAAATAAGTTATATGACATTCAAATGTATCTGTATGTATTCAGCTTTATGTTCCTTGCTTTACTAAGGACGTGAAATGCGAAATGTAAAAATTTTACCCGAATCATAAATCGTTAAGTTACAGCAGTTAACAAACAAAATAATGCTAAAAGTTACATTCAGTTCAATATTTAAGTTGAATCATTGGATATTGATTTTATTTCAGTTCCATTTAAAAATCATATGATTTAGACGAGCATGCAGGTTGAACTTAACCCCACAGACAATATTTATTAAATTTTCATCTGTGATTATTCGTTTACAACGAAACCCTATAGCCTGTTTAAGGTTCAGTAATGCCACCTTATGGTAGGTTTAGATTAACGTTGATAATCTGCACTAAAAAAAAGAATTTGGGGCGTTTTTCTTCAGCGACTGCTGTCTAATTGATAAATAAATAATTATTTTTATAAACTGGTCGTTTTAATTCCATTATATCGTAAAAACTCAAATCCAAGACCCAATCTTTAATATTTCCGAAAAGTCTTCTCCACTTTTTTTGTTACATGTGGGTCAATTTACGTGGAGAAATATGTACTAGCTTATTTTGGACCTAAATTAGACCACCTCTGCTAAAACCTGTCAGCTTTGGCAAATTCAGATTCCTTTAGAGTAAAATTTGTAAAATTTAAAATTCCAATAAAAAATTTGAATATACATATATTTATATAAAACAATTCCCGAAAAACCTATCCATGTTCTCTTCTCCCCTCTTTTTGATTACTTCCGGATTTTTTGTAGTTTTGCTGCAAATGGGCGTAAATGATTTTCATATAATTACGGAAATAACTATCTATATATTGTCGGACAACTAGACCGCGTTGGTAGCCTTGAAGTCTCATTTATTTAACTTGGAACTTTCCTGAGAATGCCAGATGACAAAAGAAAATTTAAAATACGAAACGCAAAAAGAGCCAAAAAGATACTTATTGGAATAGTTAAAAATAATAGAAATAATCGAAAGCCTAGAATATATGCAAAAAAAGAAACGTAGTACGTCGATATTAACGTAAATTAGCTATTAAAGTGAATAATTAAATCAGTCAACTTCAATACAAATATAATTTTTTGTGCGGATAGTTTGGAAACATACTACCTGCACGAACAGAACCTTCTACTTTGTAATCTGTCAGTGAAAGTAAATATTTAAAAATGGTTATTATACGCGATCAAAATACAAAATTAATATGACAGCGTGTATTCAAAGAACCATAACTTTTCCACCTGATAAGATAAAAGGTTTTATGTCGGATATATAGTGAAAAATTGCACAGAACCACTGATCGCCGAAATTTTAAATCTGAAAAATTAGTTGAAAAAAACCGAATAGGCATATTAGACTACATAAAGCGCCAGTTTATGCCCCCAAATTAACAAGCAACCGGTTGGCGCATGAAATCTGAATCGCCTAAAAAAACGGAAATTGTAATTTACAAAAACCACGTTTTCATGTAAAAGCAACAAGCCAGCCAGACAACATTGAAAAAAATGGCTTAAATAACCATACTACTATAATAGGAATAAACAGAAGTCAGTCAGCGGATCTAGGTCAGCGGTTGTAAACCAAATGTTACCGAAGAAGGTTAAAATATATTTACACCAGTCACCTGACCATGAATTTGAAATCGTTATAAAGAGTACGAATACCCATTTTGGAGTGGGTGCTTCAATAGATTTAGGATTTACAATCTACAATCCTGAATATTGGCCTATTAACACATTAATAAAAAAATGTAGGACCTTTCGGAAGAAACGCAATTTACATACTAAAAATATACATTACAGCCCCCCGCCCTCGACCCTTTTAACAACATCAAACCAAATTTTTTTCAACAAAAAGGAGAAATCTGTGATTATATCAAGATTACTTATATAAATTATTAAAAACAAGCTTAATCACATTGACGTATTTTTGGATAAAAAATCCATTATAAATACATTTTTTATGTATAAACTAGCATTCGCCTAAGGAGATTGAACTTGACTTCGTAGAAATAACATCTGGATACAGAAAGGTGTCAAGTTTTAGTCGGATATCTGTCCATGGTAGATCTGCAATCTTTGTTAAAAACTTTCTTCTTCCTATATGCAAATAAAAAATTACTTAATACGTTTAAGCAACTTCTGGGAAGAGATTTCATTTGAGTGTTGCGCACTGGAATATAATAAAATTACATGTATAATAAACATTTATCGGTCTTCTAATGGAGAAGTAGAAATATTCTTTTCCCAGTTGGTTAATCTCTTAAACGTAGCTTGTGGGAGATACACGACACTCATTGAGGGTGGTGAATGGCGATCTTAATATAGACGGTTTAAAAATATCTTTACTGAGGAGTGTGCTTCGAGATATCTTGGAATCATATAACATATTTTCCATTATTGATAGTGCTACTACAATCGAAAACCGAGGGTGGAGTGGTTTGGAAACATATCTAACATCCCTGACATAATTTACACTGAAAATATTGACCCTGGTTTTGCTAATCATAATGAGGTAAGTAGAATATTTAGATTAAACCAATCTCTACTACAACCAAAAAAGACTCTGAATCAGAACTGCAAATCATTTAACAGTACAGTGATTAAAGAATTCTATAAAATATTAAAACAAAATAAAGATTCTTACACTAAAAATGCAAACTTCTCAGATTATGAAGTAGATGAAATATTTCAAATTTTTGGTCCGATTTCTGTTTGTTGCATTTCCGAAAAAACTTATTAAAGTTGGGTTAAGAAAGCGCGTAAGGTGTTATTTCAGTGATCATTTTAAAAATGAGTTTCAAGCAGTACGAGAATGAAAAGTTATGATAAACGACAACAAGTAAATAAATATTACCGCCAAAAAAATTAATAGATGCTATGATTGTTCAAGAAAATAAAAACCACTATGCCAGTATTATCGATTGAGAAGAAGCAATTGAATTTTCCCCCTTTTTGTTTCTTATCACTCCCCTTTTAATTATTTCCTAATCTCACCGTGTCACAGGAAGAAAGAAAAATCTCTTTTTCTATAATTTTACCAATTGCAGCAATGTGAAGTTAAGTTAGGTGCTCAAGATGGTTTTTCGTACCAGGCGACCCAAGACCAAGACCAATGGTAGCAAGGGAAAGACTTTCCCTTGCTACCGTTTTATGGATTTTTTTCCTTAAACAAATTTGGCTCAAGATTACATATATATATATATATATATATATATATATATATATATATATATATATATATATATATATATATATATATAAACTGTATTATCTGTTTCTGAAAAAAGTTTGTTAAGGAGGAAGTTTCTGGTAAAACCCAACATACCATTTGTTTTTTTAAAGCTATATATAAAATAAAACTTAGGACTATTTGTTTATTTAATATTTAATATTTTCGACTTGTTTTTTATTTCCCAAGTTTTTGGAAGCTAAAATGAGTACATCGAAATAATTTCTGACAGGTAATAAGTTGTAGATAAAATATAGATAATTAAAATATCTGAGATAGTCGAATTAACAAGCTGGAAATAGGAGTTAAAGTGTGAGTTGAAGTTTTTTTTTACGAGGTGTTATTTTTAAGTAGTTTGTCAATTAGTCGAAAATTTCAAATGACATTTTTAACATATTTATATATTTTCTCAAAAACTACGTCCGTTACCAAAAACATTACAAATGATTTTGACTTTCGTTTTCAGGCTTTTTAGTTTAGCTGTGTAACAAGTTTGAAATTTTTTTTTGTTTCGCAAATTTCTATTTTTGTATCTGTTTCATGCTCTTTATATCGAAATTTTAAAATAAGCAAAACGTTTCATGAAGAATAACACTTTGTGATAAAGTCGATATTAAATCCTTTTCTTAGCTAAAACTGAACGGACCCTCTATGTTTTATTTTCTTTAATGGGATAATACAAGCTTATTTTAAATGTGCCACCCTATATCTAGAAATTTTTTGTCAAATTCCAATAAAAATGATACATACTTATCTTCATTTTTATGAACATACCGGCATCTCAAAAAAAAAATGAAAAACACGAATTGTTAAGAAATGTCAAAAAAATAATTAAAATTCTCTTTGCAGACATTAGAAATATATAAATATATATATATATATATATATATATATATATATATATATATATATATATAGTACTTATGGTAATATTTCCTACTTACATTGAATTTATCTAGATAAAAATAATTTTCATTATAAATTGTAAATATATGATATCTAAATAAATTATTATAAAAATATAATTTTTGTTTGGTTTATACAGATATTGTTTGTATTAAAATAAACTCAATTTGAGATTTTTTATAAATTTGATTGGTTCACTAAGCCGTTTAATCAATCAAAAAATATTAACCTGAAATAAATGTTTGTTTTTCTACTGTAAATATATTTATTAAATAAATGTTATTAAAGAGAACGAATCATTTTTTATTTAAACATATATATATATATATATATATATATATATATATATATATATATATAATATCTGATATATATATCAAGGTGTTCTGCTACTCTCATCTATGTGAAAAACAAATACCGTACTTCGTTAACTGCAAAACACATTTCAGACTTACTTTTGGTTGCGACCTCAGTTTGTTGCCAAATATTGCTAATTGCTTGATAGTCGAAGAACCTTCACAAAAAGCTGATTGATGTCACATGAAATAATGCGTTTTTTAATACAGGTATTAAAACATGACGCTTTTTTTATTTTAATAATCAACTCATTTCCACCTAAACTACTTTGAAGAATTTTATGTACCTATCTCTGATCTATATTCAAGTATAACTAGGTGTCCCGCCACCTGACATAGATCAAAATTATTAAATCGGTAGGGCAGCCTTGCTATATAACTAACTTATTTTGGATTCATTAATAAAACCGTAAGTCTGGACATTTTGTATTCTTTGGTACAACAAAACAATCTGTTAACAATGGACAACAACCCTCAAAACATCATTCATTCACCGACTCAATTGACTCACAATGAAAACACAAAAATACAATGAAAACACCACTAATTCCGCAACTTGTCGATTCTCCTTTGACGAATTTTCCAATTTTCCAAGCGGGAAAGTTTGATTAATGCCCTGAAGGCCGACTGTCGATTGTTTGCCGACACTGGGTCTATTGAATTGCGATTTCCCGTCGTTTTTTTATTCGAGTTTTTTCTATTGAGTTTTCGTGTACTAAAGGACACTTGTTGATTATGTGATGGAGCAAATACGTAGGTAACTAATTTCTTTGCGGCGATGTTTTTGCAGGTGTAATATGTCAAAATTAAACTTAATTTTCTGACAGAATCAGTTATTATTTTTGATATCCCACACTGTCAAAATCGAACATTTTTCTAAGGTATATTTTTCAATCAAAGATAAATTCACAATTTTCCTATTTGATATCGATCATCCTGTTTTATAAACGTGAAAAGAAGACATTTTAAAAAGAGTGAAAATAGATCACCTGGGGAAGGCTTCAGCAGCAACCTCTGTTTTACCTCAGTTTGAAGGTAAACACTAATTATAACATCTTGTAACCATAGGTTTCCGCTTTCAAATTAATAAATATTATAAATTTGATCCCTGACCGCATTCACAATTTTGACAGATTTTAATGGAAAAAAATTGAAATATAGTTATGACAGATTTATCTCAGAAACTATAGTATTTAAGAAGATACTCATTAGGTACATTTTTGTTTAGTCTTAGTCTCACTAAGGATGGGCGTTAATAGATTTTACGTATCGCCTATAGATAGGCGAAATTTAGCCAATAAAATTAAGTTATCCATAGTTGCTACCTGTCGATATTTGCAACAAAGGCGGTTTTGGTAGTCAAAATTATCGAGAAGCAAAACAAAAACTCATCATCTTTGTAAATATCTGATCAATTTATCCATAACTATCGAAGTCTCTGGCTCCATATCAATAATTGTGGGATATCTATTGGCATTATAGGATTCTTATCGACACCTATTGATACGTCGATATTTTTTTATTCACTCCTTATTATTGGATATGTCGACAACCTTTCAATATATCGATAAAGCGCCCATTCCTAATTATCACCTTCATTTTTTACATCTACATGCTTGCTCTCTCAGAAATATTTCGACAGATATTCAGAAAACGATTCTTGCACTTTGTTTGCACTAGCAGAGTAAACTTTGACTAATCCAAACAGCTAGAATTTGAAGAAAGTTGGCATACTCCCTAATTTTTTTGAGGTACGAGTTAAAAATAACTGCAGAGTCAATACGGAACTGCTAATCGGCAGTTATTTAAGTTCTACTTTCGTAGATTAAATTATGTAGAAAAAAATATGTTTAGGGTGCGGGCTTGACTTCTCATACAAAGCATTGCAAAAAAGTATATTTAAATGTATTTTCAATGTGTAGACAATCTGCAAGACTGATTAGAGAGACTTTTTACGTTGACCTAAATTAGCTATTTAGGAAAATCCGGATCAGATGTTGAGTACATATTGTTATTGTGGAAGACTAAAAATTTAGGTTTATCATATAATTTGTAAACATAAAGAAAGAACTAAAACAATGAGAAGCATGTCTTGGTAAGACAGGAGTCCTCTTTTCTTTATCTTATTACTTTATCACCCACTAAACCTCGCTCAGCGGGAGCTATACCTCTTATTATCTGGTATCGACTCTCTCGAGATCCCAGAAACTTTTCATGTAGAGCACCCTTGTCGACCCCCGCCTGGCCCCTTTAATCGCTACGTCCGTATCTAGATTCTCCTGTGTGGAGGAATCATAATATTCATTGTCACTCATAAAACCATCTTTGCCTCCATGGCCACCGCCTCGTACAGTTTCTCTGCTTGTTCCATTTCCGTTGTTTCGTGGTATAAGGATTCCCGAGAATGTGTACTCTTTGGTTGAAACCTTAAATTTTCGTTTTTTTTACTATGCCAGGTGGGTATATTATAACCAAAGGTTTTACACCGCTGCGACTTCTAAAAGTCCTCCTGTTCCAGGCAAGCAATGGATTGCGGTTTTTGAGAGAGATGTACTGAAGATTTTACTTTTCTATTATATGATTGCTTTGTCTTGCGGATCTTAATTGGTTGTTCTATAGCCGACTATGGCTATGTGTCATAAGCGCGTGAATATATTTATCCTTAAATAATTCTGTGGACCTCCTCCAATTATGTGGATTTTTCGATTATCCTTAATAATTTCTCCTGACCTTCGGAAAGCCTGAAAGAGGTCTAATTTCATTGCAATTTCACCCTTAAAAAATAAATGTTTAATAAAATCTAGTAGGGAATATATTAAAACCAAAATTCTTTTATATTTTGGGCTAGTGCTAATATTTGCAAATAGTAGATAACTATCAAAATCTTATCACTAATATTGAATAACTAATTAAAAGCAGTAAAAATATTTTTTTTGCCTAAACTGACACATTGCTATTGAATGATTGGGCCAGACATTGTTTTTTAATTCAATGCTGGAAATATATTTTTAGACACTTCGGTGTTTTTAATGGTGATGCTACGTTTAATAATTCGGATAAGGATGATAGACTTCATTATTCCATATCCACTTATATACAATTTTTTTTATTATTTAAAACTAGTAAATATTTTTTATTTACTTGTTTTAAATAATTACTGATTTATTAATCAAAACTAATTACTTTTATGATTTTTTTTTAGTTTTCACTTAATTTACCATATATATTCCTTTTCTGATGCTTAGGACTCTAATTAAAAGGTCTCGTGTTCTTAATTATACTAAGTCTTAAATTGTTTATTTTTTTAAATTTGTTAATAGCTCTGGAATATGTTCTGTTAAGGTAATAAATATGAGATATAATTATTGGCTCACCAAACTGATCATGCTGTTTTCACTAAGAATAGATTCCGTTGAAATAGAAATATTATTTTTCGTAAATTAATACAATAATTAGTCCCAAAATTATCAAATGGCCTTCTAATTCTAATCTAATTCCTTTGAGGGCATACATTTTAAAAAAGATTTACCAGATTTTGGTGGGAAGAAATGCGAGGTTTCTTCAAATCTCCGATTTATAAATTAGTTTATCTACGACTTTTCAAATTTTTAAATAAATATCTTAAACAATAATCTTAGAAATAAATGCGATGTTTGGTGGAAGTCCCCGAGCAGATGCACGATTAAAGATCACAACACTATGCTCCAGTGTGGTCCTAGCCATATTTTACGTCACATCGAATAAAAACAGTATTTTTAATTGTTTTAATATTTGTATGTGTTCAATTTTGTGTATGTTTTAGTGAAGCGTTGTATATTTTAAAATAATAGGAACAAATTTTGAAGTTTTAAATCGACGCGACAGTTGGTAAATTTGGCAACCCTAATTCGGCACCTGTACTAAATAGTTAGTAACATGATAAATTGTATATGATTAACTAGAATGGAATAGAATATGAGTTTGATAAAACGTGTGAAAATAAAGATACGTGAGTACCATCGTGGGTGGTAGACATAGTAATATCCCGTCTTAACACCAATAAAACAAACTAATAAACGGCCAAATAACACAAATAGAAGACGTGCGATACGGTTCGCAGGTTGGTTCCATTTGAGCGATGTTTACGAACGCTGCAAACAATCGTCACATGGGCTTTGATTACGCTGCCGCCATATTTACAAATCCGTTCCTATTTTATACTAATAATCCGGATCTCGGGCAACATGTGCTACGTTGTGTGGGGGCGCGATTTTGCCATGTTGCCAAAGATTATTATCCAAAAAATGCATACAAATTAAGAGCAACAGGCTTTATAAATATCTGCAGTGAGGGTTGCAACTTTTTAAAAACATTTTACCAGCAAACAACACAAAAAGAACGGTTCTTGACAAGAAGTAAAATATATTAATATAATTTTGTTCCACGTTAATTCATATTCACAATAAACTTGCAATGCAACAGGTGCAATGATCCATTTTAGTCAAACGACCATCGCGATTTCGCTCTTTTTAGAGCTCATCAGGCTACCATTGAATTGCAGAATCCCGCGAAGGGCAAATGTACTACTAATATAATATAACTACTCAGGTGGCTAATCCCACGACCGGCATTGAATTACGCTGTTGATTCAAATTTTAGGTGGGAGAAATAATGTTAATATATTTTTGTTTCATGTTACACCAACGTCACAACAAGAGTAGTTTCCTGTTTAGAACATGTCTTACAACGCCGAAGGTGCAATGGTCCATTTCAGTGAAACGATGATCGCAAATTCCGTCTTTTTAGGGCGAAGGCACAAAACAAAATCACAGAAACAACTATAATACCACGACCGGTATTGAATTACGTTGTTGATTCCTCATATTAGATGGAAAAAATAGTGTTAGTATATTTTTGCTTCATGTTATACCAACGTTACAACTAGTATACCATGATTCCTGTTTGGAACATGTCCTGCAATGCCGCAGGCGCAATAATCCATTTCAGTCTAACGACGATCGCGATATCGCCCTTCTCAGAGCTCATTAGACCGCCATAGACCAGCAACCACGTGTAGGGCAAAGCCACAAAACGGAATCACAGAAACAAACTAATGATTAATACCACGACCGACATTGAATTACACTGTTGATCCCTGACTTTCATTGGGAAAAATAAGGTTAATATATTTTTGTTTCATGTTACAACAACGTAACAACAAGAATATTATGATTTCGGTTTGGAACATGTCCTACAATGCCGTAGGTGTAATGGTCAATTTTATTGAAACCCTAACTGAAGGATGAATGCGTGCTGAATGATTCTATCAAACCTCGCCCTAAGTTAGAAGGTACGATTATTAAGACAATTAGGGTACAATTGCATGGATTATTGTAATTGTAATTTGTAATTCAAAGCCCGCGTGATTTGTATAAGAATGTAAACAAAAGACCTTTTTCTAATTTATGTATCAAAGTATTGAAAAGAAGCATCTGTTACAGAACTTACTAACACATTTTCTTTTTTAACTTCTTATCTTTAAAGGGTGCAACTAGGTAAATTAAGTAGTGGCTATATATTTTAAAAATATTGTATCCTCTTTTTCATCAAAAATTCTGGTCCAGATCTGTGTTTGATTACACTTCAGGAACAATAAATTAATAAACCGCCTTCTAACTAATTATTTTTTTTAGGAAAATAATTAATTTAATCTATTGATAACTTCGAATAAAACATGACAACATCGTATTTTTTCTAATACCGAAATGTACGATTTCCGGTAAAGATAAACAAACCTTTTTGATTTTACCGACGTGGATTGTCTCAAATCGCTATTAACAGCTTTTAACCCACATTTAAGATGTTTTACCCCGTTTTCTACTAGCTATAAATTTTGCCGCTTTTTGTTATTAGAAATATACGTTTTCATCGCCTTCGTAAACACATCCCATGTTGTATTAAAAACAAATGACTGTTTTTATGACGTTAAGAAAATAATCGGGGCAGGCGATTATGATAAAACGTTGACAGTTGTTTTCATTTGTTCTTCAGAACTGGGAAGCCATTAAATACTTTTAGTAAAATAACTATATAATGGGTTTCAAATTGTTTTTTTTTTTTTATTTGAAAGCTATAATCTATATATAATTTTTATTTGCAATGATGGTGTATATGTAATTCCGTTACGCGATCTATGTAAGTATTCTGCACTGTGTGAAGGGGGTCTCTTTAGAGCCCAGCATCTACGCCCAATCGGGATTCTTGCACATCTTCCCTAGAAGCGTCGCATATAAACCCGCTGCTCACTATTCGTCCATTCGTTCATTCGTCCTCATAGTGTGGAGAATCCGGTTCATCCGTTCGTTTCGGTGCGTGGCGATTCCATCTTTTGGGCGGATAATCAAGTAAGGTTTGACCTCGGCAAACCATAGGTGCGTATTAAATAAAAATTGATGAATAGTTGTGGATGAAATATTCGTCCATTCGTTGATTCGCCCATTCGTTCATTCATATGAATAGGCGAATCGTATCAACAAATCGAAACAACGTGCGACGAACCGAACCGAATAGAAAGTCGCGGGCTTAAGGCACCAAATAGCATATTCTTACAAAAAGGGTAATTATTCGACAAAGAAAATTTTTCTTAAACTGGCGATCGCGGTAGGCTTACGCAGAATTGTGTCTCTGATCAACAAGATAACAAGAAATTCACAGTATAAATGTACATCTTTATTATTGTATTAAAAATATTACAAAGTAAGTGTAGGATATCGCAAATTTTTCCTCCGATTTAACCAATCGACTTGAATTGCATTCCAGTCAGTCCCCTATTTTTCAAGTTTTCCATCCGATTCAAAAATTCAATTTGTAACTCTATCAAATCAAACAGAGAAGAAGCTTAAGTAGAGATGGAAGCTTATAAATCTAACCTTGTTTTATTTATTTACAGGTTTAAATGATATTTAGTTTTATGATATACACGTATTTAATTTAGCTTCGTATTGCAGAGGTTTTGTAGTATCATCAGTCACAATTCTGATGAAAAAAAGCATGATTTTCCTTGTTATACCAGATAGATGATTGACGTCTTCTTGCTATGGTGTCTAAGAATCTCCCTAAGAAGTTTACCGCTATTAGTTTTATCCTACAACCGTTTAACTCTTTGTGTAACTGGCAATAGCCTAGGGCATAGTTTAATAATTTCATTAGGGGACTTGGTCCAGTTATATTTATACTGGCCGCTCTCATAGCCAATTTGACAGAATATTTATTGCCTCTGCACCACTGGCAGTGTACTTTAAACCATCAGAAAGGATTCCTCCTATTTTTTGGAAGAATTCTATTATTTCATGATATTCTCAGAGTTTATGGGTATTTTATGGGTCTTCAGTGCTAGTAATACTTGCCTACTGTCTGATAAGTTTGTTTGTTGACGGAATTAAGAATACATGTTTTTTGGCATCAAGGGATTGTAAAAAAAACCTGTAAAAACCTGGGAGGGTGAGTTTTCAGGATTCCGACACTTTTACGAGGGAACTAAAAAGTAAAAATTACGTTTGACCACCCTGAAGGTGTACTTTCGAAAAACCCCGAAGATAATTTTAGACAATATTATTAAAAACTATTGATAATAAACTCGTTTTGAAATATCATTTAAATAAAGAGATATTTTGAAAAAAAGTAAAATCACCCCTTATGGGGGGTAGTTAAAAAAATCAAAAATTTAGTTTTTGTATATGTGATTATTATGGTGTGAATGCTTTTAGATTCTCATTCACTTGAAAAGATTCCACTAATAAGTGGAATTTCGAAAATCCAGATACCGATTTTTAATTTTTTTTATCCCTCTTAATGTCGAATTTTCAAAAACTCCAGAGATTGGTTTTAGATAATTATTTATAAGACCTACTGACAAAAGAATTGTTTTAAAAAGTTTTAAAAAGTTATCTATTTGAGGAGATATTGTAAAAAACGGAAAAACACAATTCAACCCCCTTAAGGGTAGAATTTCAAGAAATCTAGAAATTATATTTTAGATGAATATTTTTAATAGTTATTGACGAATTAATAGTTTTACAAATATATTTAGTTGTTCAGATATTGTTAAAGAAGCCGAATTCAACCACTTTCGCCCCCGTTAAGGGAGAAATTTCTAAACAAATGGAAATCGCTTTTTAAAAAATTTTATTCAAAAGCTGTTGACGAAAGAACTATTTCAAAAACCCGTTTAGTTGAAGTTATATTGTAAAAAACTATAAACCCATCTCACTCCTTTTTACCCCCTTAAGAGTGGAATTTCCAAAAATCCATAAATCGATGTTTAGACGATAATTTTTAAAAGCTATTGATGAAAAAACTGTTTCAGAAACTCAGTTTAGTTGAAGTTATATTGTAAAAAACACATCTCACCCCTATTTACCGTCTTAAGGGTGGAATTTAAAAAAAAGCACAAAAATTGGTTATTAGATAATTATTTTGCTGTGCAAAGAAGAGATATTCCCATACGAGAAGTTGTTTTCTAGGTGTTCAACATCTGCCCTTGAGCTTGAAAGTTTCATTTGCCAGAGGAATCTCTTCACTAAAAACTAGTAGGAATATGGTTTCTGTTTAGTTGTCATTACTGTTTTACCTTATTAGTAATTTCGATATTTAGATTTAACAAAATTCATTTGAAGAAATTGCAGCGCAGGTAACTGAGGTATACAAACAAAATTCTTCGTATTATCATATTAAGAGTTTATTCCATTTGTTTTTTGACACTAGAAGCCAGAGTAAAAATTAGAGTATGATAATTGAACTTTTTGAACTCGGTATAGAAAAAAACAAATTTAAGGGGCTCTTTTGAGATCTCAGTAGCTCAGATAAATATGTTGCGTTATGCGAGATACTAGTGATTTTTGCTCTATTGGAACTGAATAAAAAAATATAATGAAGCGCGAGGAGATTTCTTCCAAATAAACGAATAGTGTGTAGATGTTAATAACTGGCATAACTACTACTGCGTCTACTCTTTTAGATTCTGACAAAATGGCCAGGACAGATGCCAATTAAAATATTTTGGGTCCTAGGTGAGATATTTTAGAAGCTTATTTGTGAATGTGATATTTGTACCTAATCTGGCAATGCCTGAGAGAAACCTGAGTTAAGAAAACAACACAGCATCATATTGACCCTTCATTGTGCTATTGTCTCATTTGTCAAGCAATCCATTGTGTAACAAACCTAACTCACCATCTCAAGCTCAAGAGAAATATCCCTTTGCGAAAGCACCTATTTTCTTAAAATCTGTTGGTTGATGGCTTAGAACGATAAATGCTTCTAAGAGGTAAGGTGGATCTAATAAGGCCCCATGCCCTCATTACAGAATTAACGAATTAAACACTAGTTCCATTAGTTCAGTCGACAGGACCACGAATAAAACCAACATAAAATATTTGTTTTTTTTTATTTGGCCGCACATGGGGTCCTCTTCCACTTTTCCTTACAAAGATTTTTAAAAACAGTCAGCATTTACTTTAATCGAAACAATACTCCTTTTAAGATGAAAATACATTTAAAGGGAGAACTTGAAATGTAACTTACAAAATTTGATTTTTTTCGTATATAATATACTGGCCTGAATTCTATAACGACAAATTATTTTTGAAGATGAGCAGCTTTAAAACATTTCGTTTCAAAAGATAAGTAACTAAATTTAACCCGATGATTCAGCAATAAGAAGCCGAACTACCGATGCATACCTATACGACACTCGGCTGTGTTCTGAGATAAACCTGTCAAGCACATCAAGTCATCATCTGATCGATGTGCATTTGTTAATATGCCATTGTCATCGGATCGACTCCTGTTTGTCGACAGCCTTTCGTCAGTTTAAATCTCCGGTGGCAATTCTTACTAATCACGGGCTTAAGATTTTATACAGAGTGGAAGCCCAATATGATGCAAACAAATAAAAAAGAATTTGCATTACAAATAAAAATATGCATAAAACGGATTGCAAAAACGAAATATGTTATAGATTTACTGCAAAAAAATATAGCCCCTATTAGGATGCTCTAAAGAAAAAATTATGTGTTGTCTGATTTGGGTTACTTTGATTTTGTATTATTCTTTTTTCCGCACCGATATCCATGCAGAAAATTGATTTTCCCGCATTAGTGTGTTGTTTCCACTCTAGTGCGGAAATTTTTTTCCGCACTAGAGTGGAAACATTTTTCCGCACCTAATATTTCAAAATTAATTCATTATTTATTAATCTAATAATTAACCGTCTATGATACATATCTGAGAGTGTGTAGCAGGCTTAATGCATTTCGTTTTGGTAAGCTACCAGGTTTCCAGGTTACCAAGGACGCTTAAAGCCAATTGTTAGAAATCAACAAACGGACATTTTGACATATTTATTTGTCATTAATTGCTTTTATATGCGCGTATTTTCCGTAATTTTGCATTATTACAACGAATTTAAGTGAATTATTTGACAATATAGCCATGCAAGACGGAGTTCCAGAATATAGTAGTTTTGGTAGTAGATTTGGATTTGCTTCCAGAAAAATCCAAAGTCAGATAGAAGAGGAAATTTCAAAGAATTTTCAACCTTCTACAATGTGGTCCAAGTACTCAATGATAAAATCTATTCTAAAAATTAAGAAAAACGTTGATTTAGCAGGCATTTTGAATTAATTGCTTATTTAAAAGAGAAAATGGTAGGTTTTAAACCAAAAAAGTCTAAAATATTAAACTACGAACATGTTGAAAAAATTTTTAAACTTGGCGCGTGACGATAATTATTTACTAATCAAAGTCGCAACACTCGCAACCCTAATTGAAATCGCTGGAGCCTGCAGGCGTGAAGAATTAACTCATCTGTTGTGTGAAAACGAAGTAGTCGAACAAGAAGATTTCTTTTTGGTGAAAATACCAGATAGCAAGATTCACCAGAGTAGAAACTTTGTTATAAGTGAAAAAAAATCTTAATTTAATCAAGAAGTCTCTGCGTTCCAAAAGTACGCCGCATAAAGGCTTTTGTCAATTTCCAAGAAAGTAAATATACTACTCAAACTGTTGCCATTAATAAGTTTGGTAAGATGACATCGGACGTGGCTGCTTTTTTATAACTTCCAAATCCAGAGACCTTTACTGGACACTGTAAAGCCCGTTACTCACTATCCATACGTTGATTCATCCACATAGTGTGGAGGGTCCGGCTCATCCATTCGTTTCGTTGCGTGGCGATTCCGTCTTTTGAGCGAATAATCAAGTAGGGTTTGACCTCGGCGAACCATTCGTTCAAATCAGATCTTTTGTTTTTTTTGTGTATGGTCAAACATTGAAAAGCATGAAATCTATGGGAACGTATTAAATAAAAATTGATGAATAGTATGGCTGAACTATTCGCTCATTTGTTGATTCTCTCATTCGTTCATTCATATGAATAGAAGAATCGATTCAACGAATCGAACCGACGAACCGAACCGAATAGTGAGTAGCAGGCTTTATAGACGCTGTTCGGCTACTATGTTGGCCGACTCTGGAGTGGATGTTATTAATTTGAAACGTCTCGGGGGATGGCAATCGGCCTCCACCTTCGCCCTTGCCTTCTACAAGTTTTGCGTATGAAATTGATAGTAATGCTGACAACAATGGACCAGTGAATCAGCACCAATATGACAAGTTAAGAAGCAAAAATTGTCCACATTATTGCCAGCATCAAAAAGGCTAACCACCAAATTGATCCCAATTTAGTTAATAATACCTATAATTGTCAATTTTCGTAGAAAAACTATTGTACGTAACACTTGCGGAAAATGCTTTTTCCGCACCCTAAGCGTCGGCAGACTCGTGCGGAAAAATTGTTAGTTAAATAGATGTTTCCCGAAATTTCGACAGACATGCATCGCCAATCGTCTATAGGTCTGTATTATAAGCTAGTTTCAAGTATAGGCCAATACATAGAGATTTTTCCGTGACAAAATTCCATTATGTTTTCCGCTCTCAACTATCATGTGTTTATCTTTCATATAAACAATTTAACGCAAAAAATCGCGTTTTCTTACGTTTTTGATTTATAAATTCGAAACTAATGAAGCAATCTTGACAGTTTGAAAAGGTTAATTTTATATTTTATTATCATACTATAAAACATATATCCAGAAATGGGGGAACGCACGGCAGCCGATTGGAATCTAGTAGGCATGTCTGCGCGTTAGTTAGCAATGAAAAATTTTACTGAAAGTGGGTTATTCAGTCTATAGCTCTGTACAATCCTGACAGTTGACAAAGTTAATTTGAAAATTAAGAATGTACTTTTGTGATTATAGAGTGTAATTTTAAACAATATCGGCAGTACTGTGGCTTAAAATAGAACTTACCTATAATAATACTTATAAACAAAAGCAGTGTTCCCGTTGATTCTTCGTGAAATTTGAGTAAAGAATCAGTTTTTTTTTGGGTTCAGTTATTCGAATATACACAAAAAAAACAAATAGCTTCTGCAGCATAATTAAAATCTTGGACTTGGAAAAGACTTGGTATGTGGAGCATGTCTATTACCCCCTGGCTACTTACACGCGTTCTGCCGTTTTTGATCATTCACAACGTATCCAGGTACGCTGAAAGATAGCGCATTAAAAATTTTAAATCTCAATTGTGCACAAACTAATAATCCCAAAGTACAAAGTTTTGGTATGCATACATATCAATAACTGGCCTAGTAGGCATGTAGATATTATTATAAAAAAAACACAAAAAATTAACATTTAAAATAGTTCATTTATTTCTTAGATATTTAGTTTTTTTGAGTACGTCTTTTTTTTGTAGCCAAACGAACGGTTCACGACCATCAACAAATACAATAAATAGTAGAATAAAAAATCAATGGATGCTAACTGTGCATTGTATTTAGTATAGCTAGGACCCATTAAGAGAATTTATGACACTCTTTGATGGTGTGTCTATCTGAATTAGGGATGCACGATACGATCCGATATTCCAGGATATCTACACTTTTTTATTTTTAAAACCATAGGTGTAACGTTTCGGTACATATGACTGTATATCGATATCATTCGATCTGTAATATTTAGCTCATATATTAATAGTGGTGTCATCTAACGTAAAAGCTCAAAATCCATGGGTATTATTCTAGTATTAAAATTCCAAATTATTCTTTCTCAAGTTCTATAAAAGTTACAGGTATGCAGAATTTTATATATATATATATATATATATATATATATATATATATATATATATATATATATATATATATATATATATATATATATATATATATATATATATATATATATATATATATATATTGATGGGGAAAGGGCAGATGGGGGATTAATCAATATTTCTTGTCTTATTATTCGGTTTAATCATAAAGAGTAAATATGATATAAACACGCTTGCAAAAAAAAACATTTCAAAAAAATAATAATTTAAATAAATTTTTGGTACTCTTACCTTATAACATATCAAAAGAATATTTTCCAGTATAAATACTCTGGTTGCCTCCTTTAAAATCACTAAGATTTCATTAATTCGAATATCTTAAAAATAATAGATTTAATCGTCTCCCTGGGCAAGATTTGTAACTTACTTTGAAAATTATAATACTTTGGATCGAAAATGTGTTGATGTTTGGAGTATCGATTCTTTTTAACACGATTTTTTCCTGTATCGATTCCTTTCACCGATCCGAGTCGATCCAAAATATCGAAACCTCCGAGTGGATAGTGCATCCCTAATCTGAATTCGCAAAACAGCCCTCTTTAGAAAATAAAGTGCTTAGAGTTGGCTTTAAGAAAGCGCCATCTAGCGACAGACCTTATCCCTAACATTTTCAAGGCGGGACGTTTAAATCATAGTTCTCATAAATATTTACTTTTTAATTTGATTTTGTAGCAAGTTTTTAGCCTTTAATTTTTAAAACAGTTTATAGTTCTTAATATAGATACTTAAAAAAATAAAATGCAAAAAAACTCCCACAAAAACCTAAATAAATACTTTTTTTTACTATACTTATAGCCAATGGTGTAAAATGTCTTGTAGTATTTTGTAGTATTTATTGGTGTAATAATAGATACACAGGTCAAAGTATTATTAAATTTAAAGAAAAATATATCTCATGTCGTAGGGATTCTAAACGAAAATCCTCAGTTAATATAGATAAAAACTAGCTTCGTTCATGAATAAGAGTGGTTTAATTTCCCTTCTACATCTATATTGAATTTATTCAGGAAGAAAATGTTTTAGACATACACCACAGTTCTGATACAAAATTTCCAACGGAAGCGATATAAGTTTAGGATTATTAATACGTTTAAGAAACACGGATAATACTTCTTGCTAGTTTTTATAGGAAACCGAAAAGGCTGCTGTATTTATCAACGCATCCTGGAATGTAACATTTCTTCACCAAAGTTGACCGACATTGTTTTTATTTAGAGTTCAAATATATACACGAATACCCAACCAATACAAATCACATATGATAACACAACTTTGATATATCTGAGAAAGGGGGATGAATTAAACAATTTTCATATGTTGCATTCTGATGATAACTAGAAAATAAATGTAATTTACTGTCGTACAAATTGAATTTTTTCCTTTCTTGGACACCCTATATAAAACTCTACATTTTTATTCTAACATTTTATAAATAAGAGTTTTTCAGACAAAATGGAAATTTTGGTCCATTTTTGCTTTTGTTACCGCAATTTGCGGACATACATTATATTAAGTTTAACTTATTTAAGAGCATTAAATACACTCTAAAATAAAAATTGGTTCTTTCTAGACCCATTTTTTACCCTCACGCCAATAAAAAAAACTTCACATTTTCGGCAAAAATTTTTCATTTTAAATGCCTCTTGGCGACATTGAAAATTCAATATTACTACCACAATCAGGCCTAACATGGCCGCTGACATTGGTAGAACAGACATTTTGTTTTTAAAGAGTCAACTGCCCATCTTTTTTTTTCATGCATATGTTAGAGAACGGAGAAAATATGAAGTGGTTGTAGTGGAGCTACCTAACGACTTCATATTTCTAGCAGCTGGTCTGATGATGGCGCAGGATTATTTTAGAAAGTCACCTATCCAAGTACTAATCGCACTCGAAGTTGCTTAACATTAACATTTTTTGAAGATTGGACCTAAACAAGTCAACATGGTATGGCTGACTTCAATAAATTGGTGTACTTTAGTAGTGTTAGGCATATTTCTTTCTTTAATATTACTATTGTTTTCATGTTTAATATTCTGTAAAAATATTCCTGTTTGATCACTATTTTAGAAAAAGGTATTTAATATGTGGTATATAGGTATGTTTTGTTTTTTAACATGGGAATGGTTTTGGTATATATATATATATATATATATATATATATATATATATATATATATATATATATATATATATATATATATATATATATATATATATATATATATATATATATATATATATATATATATATATATATATATATATATATATATATATATATATATAAAAAAAAGTTGCCAACTATACACATACATTTACTTAATTTTCATTTCGTTGTTTCTTACTGGCGCCTATGTAACACACTGTGTATTAGAGTGGATCAAGAAAAGTGAATTTTCAATTTGCTGAACAGGAAAGGTTTTAATTCTTTGCAGCTCCCCGCGAATTCTTATCGAGCCCCCCCCTCCCCAACCACACCCTGTCCAACCGCTCATTCTTATGGACACTTTATTCTACTAAAATCTGTAGTGATATATTTTTTTTAAACTCCGGAAATATTTTTCTGTCTAAAAGTCTAGCTCTAACAATATCGTCTCTAGAAAAACAGTGTACAAGGAGACTATGGTTACTTTCTTAACGTATCTTTCAACTGACTGCTTTTGCAACGGCTCCGCAAGTAATCTTGTGGCAAGAACTCCATCAAATCCCCGTTAAACATTATTTTAAAATCATAAGCAGAAATAAACATGTGAATGAAAGTCCAGTCACATTCCAGTTATTCTAAGTAATTAAACTTTGAAAAAGCGAATCTCAAATTTTCGAATACTAACAGAATATCGTGATTTTGTAGCAACGTAGCAAAACAGTGAGTATGGAGTGAACCATCGGTTAATATTCCAACTAAAAGGTACTCAGGATGGGTAATGAAATGGAATACATAAATCGAATGCCCGGAGCAACTGCAGCTGCAGTACAATGCAGTCAGCAATCACCATATATACTCCTGCTGATGATTTTTAAATAATGGTAAAAGATGATACGATGAAGCTTTTGCTCACAGATTACTTTCCTTGCCATCGCAAATGCAAGCACTTTTAAAGATGTGATGAAGAAGTTCCTTTAGCATATATCCGTTATACTTTGACTAGAGATGGCATTATTAGAGCAAGATTTTTAGACAGAAAAATAGCCCTGAAATTACAAATTTGAGAATGAAGGGCCGAAAGGAGTGGACACGTTGGAACTCGACATGCAGCCACCTCATCGTGGCAATACCTGGGTAGTTATTACTTTAAACAATTAACAAAGATATGCACAGAACTGACAACTCGAAACCAAAATAATATTTGAATAGAGCTTTTTAAGACAAACTCGCGTTTTTGGAATTCTTTTGAAAACGAAAACACAATATTTGCGACTATATACACCCTTTAAGCTATTGAAGACTTAATATCTATTTTTACAAACCTTAATTTTTACTGAAACGATGGTGTAGGTAAATTACAATTTTTAAAACTTTCCCAGTTAAGCAAATCAAAAATTAAGTTATTTCGATCCACCGTACCGTGTGTATATGTTTTTACTATTTGGAATATTGGTTGGAAAATTTCATATCAGCTTGCTTATTGCTTTATATACTCCAATGACTCATCTAATACTAACCTTTATTAAAAAACAAGCAATGGATGAAAATATATTTTGAGCCTTTGTGGTCAAAATCCAATTAGAAGCACGAGCAAACTTTGATCAAAAGGTAGCCTTCGCTGTTAATCTATATACGTAGTAGGTATTAGTAATTATTATGTTATTCGAAGAACATTAATAAAATATTCTAAATTACTTGTGCAAAATGATATTATAAAATGCATTCTTGCTTACTTAATTCAACTTGAGCATAATACACTGTGATATAAACTGATCGCATACCTTCATCAATACCATAATTATTGTTTTCTGCACTATTGAGTTTTTCAGTCAGAGTGTTAATTAGATTCATTGAATATTGCTAAATTTTGAATACATAAGTTAATGGCTGTTTTTATATAAATCGGCGGTGAAATATCCCCTTTTACAAAAGCGAATGGAACGCTTTATTTCTAAGCTTTTTCTGATCATAACACATGAAAAAGTCAGAGTCGGGCAAAGAGATTGGCAATTTATCTTCTTTATAATGGAATGCAAATTACCAGTCGGCATTTGAACATTTGGTTGTATGAGAACGAACAAAAATCTCTTTATTTTAAAGCTTCTCTGATCATAACACCTGAAAAGGTCATAGTCGAAGGAAGAAATTGCCAATCCACCTTTCTTACAAAAGGAATACAGTAACTCATTAGTAATTTTATTGCGCAACATATGAATAATTTATAAATCGAATTCCTAGAAGAAATTGGCAGGAAATATAACACAAAGCAGAGGCTTTCTGTCTTTGTCTATCAAAATTGAAACATTTTCAGTTGGCTTAAAAGTTCTAATGGTTGTTATAAGTGTATTTTAATTCGTTTTTACGTAATATAACTTAGAATTTAAAAAGTCCTCGCTAATATCATATTCTGATTTGGCAGTTAAAAAAACATATTTTTAAAATATGCAATGCGTTTTAATCCTTGGTCATTATCGATATTGTCAGGGTCGGCTTGTGAATATTTGCTACAAAAGGCAAAATACTATAGGCGCATTAAAGGCAAAGGCTATTTAAATGCATCCATTCCTTGAAATATTTATATTTTTTTGTATTACTTACACACCTTAGAGATTCCCAGTTCAGGTTAAATAAAAAAAAAACAGAATATACCGGAACAACAAATTAACGGAGAGTGAAGTTATATAATGAATATTGGCAATTAATATTTTTGTGCCAGTGTTTTTTTTATGTTCTTTCACTGTTTTTATAAATTTATAAGGGTAAAAATTAACACCAAACTCCACCCTCCACCCGTCATTATATAGGGTTTTATTTAAAATTAATAGATCAGTATCAGTCATTTTTGTAATATTTTCAGGCCCCTCCGTGCCTCCTTTAATTTGTAGGCAAACCAATTTTTTTTTAATGGCAACCTAGGTCAGGTGGGGCTTTATGAGAAGGTCTTTTAAAACTGAATCCGGCACTAGCAACAAATTAGGGGTCTGCTCATTTCGTTAAAGTTAAACGAGTCCACATAAGCTGTTTAATTAAAATTAATATTTGAGGAAGATCCTTAGCACCTGATTGGGCTAATGTTACAAATACTGACACCTAATTGAGATGCACAGAGTATGCGGTAAATACTATCAACCGCATCTCGAATACTTTTGACTGGTAAATTAGTACCTTCCATCCTTATTCTATCTTGTAGATCCTTAATGCTGTTTGGTCTATTTTTAAACACTCTCTCGTACAAATACCTCCATAGAAAGATATCCTATGGTGTAAGGTTTGGAGACCTTGGTGGCCATTCAATGGGACTTCATCGACCTATCTGCCGACTTGGAAAAATTTTATCCAAGTACCTTCGAACATTTTTACCAGAAATGGCGTGGTGCGGCATCTTGTTAAAAGTATATTCTTTCATATGGAATATCTGAATCACCGTCGTTAGAAAACATTACTGCTACTGCAGGTATTAAATCAAATGAAAGGAAATCTAAGTAACGCTCAGCAGTAAGATTTTCTTCAAATAAATATGGTCCTAAAATTCGGTTATTTATAATGCCAGCGCACACATTGACTTTTTGGGGGTATGTTACTCACGTATACACTGTGGACTTTGATCAAACTAAAATCGATAATGTCTATTGATTTAAATAAAATATAGCCTCATAGGAGAAGATAATATTTTGAAAAAAACATGTTATGTTCATCATATCTTCCCACCATTTCTCAGCAGAATTGTTATATCGTAGTCATCTTCAAGAAGTTCCTGTACAACATGCGCTTTATACGGGTGAAACTTTTGGCTCTTTAGTAATGGCCTTACAAAAGCTCTACTGACATCGTTATTTAGCGCTAAGGTATTAGTTAAAGAATGTGCAGTTTCTTGTACTGATAGGACAATCTTTATCCTGGCTCATTCAATACGTTGCCTTTCTGAGAATACCATGATTCAAAAGTGGCAAAGTCCCAAAACACTAACACTTGCTTAGAATTTAATGATCGCACTGAAAGATTAACTTAATTTATTATTTTGTGGGTATTTGCCAAATAAACAACCAAATGTGGGAAAAAACTGTCCTGGAATTTTAAGAATTTGAGTATTTTACCTGCATTTTGCAATATAAAAATTTGTGATATTAGGAAGTTACGTATAGTATGGGGCAAGAATAAATACTATCGTTTAATCAATCCTCTCACGATAATTCAATGAAATGTTCGCAAGTCACTGAATAGGTTGATGGGGTCTAATAAATTGATGGCAACCGAGGTCGTTCTACATTACACCATAAGGATCTACTGTGATAGTTAATTTTAGTTAAAAACGTATGTGGACTTGTTTTACTGTAACGAAATGAGCAAACCCCTAATTTGCCACACTGACCAGCACGAAAAACGGGCACCTTAAAATTTTGACGAATTTTAAAGTTCAATATGTTTTTTTCTAGTGAGCCGATTTTAACGATTTATTTAATTAAAAATGAAAGTTCCCATCTCTCTATTATACTAGGGAAAACAAAATGTTGTTATCTCGGCAAAAGTTTGAAACTCCCTGTAGAATCATTTAGCAAAGTAAGGAATTTAAAACTTATTTTATTATTAAGGTACAACTTTTCTCGATAATTTGTTTTTTGTTTCATCTCAATAACTTTATGTTTATTGGAGATATAAAAGTTTAAACAAGATACTAACATTTTTTTCGTAACTTTTATTCCGATTATAAATTTTTACAGTTATTTTAACATTAAAATCAACATACCTATGAAATTAAATAGTGTTTACTGTTTTTGTAATGTCGCTGTTATTAAAAAGTCATTTGCCAGAGAAGAACGAAATTGGACCGAAAATTATTGGAGATATGTTTTATTTACCGACTAATCAGGGGAGCGATATGTCGAATGTACTTTTAGTCCCAGAGTAAGCTTTCCAAAAGGTTCAGTTAGGGTATGGGCGGGAATTTATTTGGAATTACGTACCGACTTCTATCTTGGTGAGCCATCCATGCCGAAAGGTACATAAATGAAATGTTGGCTAATTATGTTATTTCACATGCACAATTGGTGGGGGATAATTTTCTTCTAACGCATGAAAACGCGCAACCTCACACGGCGCGGATATTGAGGGAATACTTAAATGGTGCCACCACCCCACAAATGAATTGCCCATCGCACAGCCCAGATCTAAACCCATCGAACATGTCTGGGATATGCTTGGAAGGAAAACTTGAAGTTTACTTTCCGCCCCTGGAACATTGGATGAGTTGCGAAGGGCACTGCTAGAACAATGGGGGCTACTCCTCAGGAGGATATACGACATTTAGTGGAAAGTATATGCCGAGACCAAATAAACGGTGTCATTGAAGCTCGAAGGAGTAATACCATAATTGAATAGGGCATTCTTGATAACAAAATGAGTTTTAAGTTCCTTACTTTGCTAAATGATTCTACTAACTGCTAACAACATTTTGTTTTCCCTCGTATAATATTCAGATGGGAACTTCCATTTTTAATTTAGATAGAGACTAAAAAGTCGAATAATTTAGCAACAAACTGCTAAAAAAATCATTAAAATCGGCCCACTAGAGGAAAATATATTGAATTTTAAAATTTATCAACATTTTTGTTTTTGGAGCCGACCAGTATAGTAATGGATTCAGTTTTAAAAGTCGTTCTCACACAGCCCTCATGACCCAGGCCCCAGGCCCCCATTAGACTGAGGTGCCTACAAATTATGGGATTGCAGGGAACGGGTTGCAAATTTTACAAAAAGACGAACAACCATTAAAACCACTTCGAATGTTCCAGGGTTTTTGTGAAAAATGACTCACACTGAAGATATGAATTTTGTATGTCTCTTTTGAATAACGCTGTATGTGTTTCTCAAATCTTCTTGTGTGCCAACTTTTCCCAGACCTTACTATGCCTCTAAGATTAATTTAGTTGCCCTAAGAAACAATGCATTCTTATTGGGTCTACTATATAGTGGACCGTCTTCCATCCCTCTCTAATAGATTGCTTCTTATGACAGGGTTTTTCTCAAATTTCTCGGGTATCTTTGAAGGCGAAGGTATCAAACTTGGTATACTTAAGCCCATCTTATGAGTAAATAATATACAGCGTGTTCCATTTAAAAAAAATATACATAAATCATAATTTATAAAAACTAAGTAATAAATCTTGCAACTTTTATATTTAAACATTTTTTCTTATCATAAAATTAAACCAATATCAAATAATATTTTTAAATTATAAGCAAATACCCTGTACTTAATGCAAATCGTCAGTGACGAAAATCTCAAATAAAATTTTTGCAAGCATTTATTTGGAAATTGTGATCATTTTACATTTCTTGAAGGTTTTAACCAAAAAACATGGAATTAAAAATAATTAGTAAAGTAATTGGTGCAAAAATACACAATACATTTGTATCATTAGTGATTACTATTAACATGAAATATTTTTAGTGGGCAGTTCTACTTGTTTCACTCTGTATTACTAAGTGCTCAGTAATATTGATACTTTAACTGAGTATTTTTTAACTTGTCATTCCATATGATTACGACTGAGTGTGTTAAATTGACTGCGACGTTAAGATTATACTGTGAAGATAAGAAAATAAGTCTATAAGATCGAACAATTTTGTACTTAAGATTTTTTTGTCTCCTATCGATTATTCAATTTATTTAATAGAGGACAGTTGAAATGATTATGTTTGAATGATTAAGTAATTTCTGTTCTTATCATGTAAAATTTAGGACCTTGATAATTAAATCCGAAAAATATTGTGCAGATGCAGAAATTTACACATGTTTTTAATTATTGCAAAACATGCTTAAATAATGGTTGCAACAGATTTCCTTATTATTTTAATCGGCCTTATCTACATAATTTTCCAAAGAGAAAGAAAGAAAGAAAGAAAAAGAGATAGAGGACATAAAAAGAGTATAGAGATTAAAACTTTAATTCAATTTAAAGTATTTAAACTCTTGATTAACGTGATCTTCAAATTAATAAAAAAATTAAATATGAAGTCTACAATTTATTTTAAAATGTGATTAATAATTGCTACTGATCTAATATCATTTCACGTCTAAAAAGGGTGTCCCCGATACAAAGTGACAGCCAATATTTTCATTTTTATGGGAAATACGAAGTGTGTTTCTCAAAAAAAGTTACAGATAATTCAAAGAGCTATATTTTAATTTTACAAAGTTTGTCGGAAAATCAGATAATAAATTAACTATAAACAGCCGAGTGCGGGAAAAACATTATCTGCAAATGTTAGGTACAACAGTTTTTCTATAGTCGTGCGAAAATAAGTACATAATTCGTAGTGATTTAATAGTTTTTATTAAACTATAACAAACACACTATTATATATTTAAAAGTAACTAATTATTTGGAAAAAGTTAGTAGCTATAGAAAGCTGTTTAAACAAATTACTCTTTGTTGTAATTAATATGGTAGGTAACCGAAAATTGGCAATTATAGGTATTATTAACTAAATTGGGAGCATTTTGATGTTTAGCCTTTTTGGTGCTGGCATTAATGTTGACACTTTTTCTTCTTAACTTGTCATATTGGTTCTGATTCAATGGTCTATTCTTGTCAGCAATAGTATCAATTTCATACGCGAAACTTGTAGAAGGCAAGGGCGAAGGCGGAGGCGAATTTTCCTTGGAATTCTCTCCTGTAGAACATAGAATTTGGTTGGCGATGCGTTTTTTGTTCTCCATGGATTCGTCAACATATGATTCTGCAACTTTTGTCGATTGCCATCCTCCCAGAGGTTTCAAATTACTAATATCCACTCCCTCCAGCGTCGGCCAACGTAGTAGCTGAAGAGAGCGTCTATAACAGTGTCCAGTAAAGGTCTCTGGATTTGGAAGTCTCAAAAAAGCAGCCACGTCCGATGGCATCTTACCAAACTTATTAATGCCAACAGTTTCAGTAGTTCATTTACCTTTATGAAAATTGACGAAAAACTTTTGATGCGGTGTACTTTTGTTATAACAGCTTCTACTCTGGAGAGTCTTGCTATCTGGTATTTTCACCAGAAACAAATCTTCTTGTTCGACTACATTTTCACACAACATATGAGTTAATTCTTCACGCCTGCAGGCTCCAGCGATTCCAATTAGTATCGCGACTTTAATTAGTAAAAAAGTATCGTCAGGCACAATGCTTAAAACTTTTCAATATGTTCGTGGTCTAAAAACTTGCCATTTTCTTTTTTAAATAAGCAATCATTTTAAAATGCCTGCTAATATCAACCTTTTTCTTAATTTTTAGCATAGATTTTATCATTGAGTCTTGGACCACATTGTAGAAGGTTGAAAATTCTTTGAAATTTCTTGAAAGTAAACTAAAAGCACCTCTTCTTTACTAATGTTGTTGAATTTCTGGTTGGCGCACCATTTGATGAACTTTTCGTATTCCTGAATGTATCTGATTTTGGATTTTTCTGGAAGCAAATCCAAATCTACTTCTTTTGCTGCGTTCATAATATATTCTGGAACCTCGTCTTGCATGGCGAGATTGTCAAATTCACTTAAATTCATTGTAATAATGCAAAATTACGGAAAATACGCAGATATAAAAGCAATTAATTACAGATAAATATATCGAAATGTCAGTTTGTTGATTCCTAACAATTGACTTTAAGTTTCCTTAGTAGCCTGGAAACCTGGTAGCTAACCAAAACGAAATGCATTTGGCCTGATATACACTCTGAGATATGTATCAAAGATGATTAATTAATATAAATTAATTGAAATATTAATAATATTAATTAATATTTCAATAATGTAATAATTAATTGAAATATTAAGTGAGGAAAAATGTTTTCATATTATTGCGGAAAAATTTTTCAGCACTAGGGCGGAAATACCAATTTTCCGCATGGATATCGGTCCGAAAAATTGATTTTTCCGCACGGCTCTTGAAAAAGCTATGTTTTTAAATGACCTTTTTTTAACTCAACGGAAAATTCTAAATTCAATTATAGGCAAGTTTTATTAAAACACGCAGTCTTAAAACATTTTCTATTATTACTACATAAACTTTTAAAATAAAACAGGAACTTACATTGTTAAACAAATATCTTGAAATTGTTTTTCATTTGAGACCATGCAAGCACTAAATCAATAAGTAAGTTCTGGAGAACAAGCTGCTCTACTCGTCTACATGTCACTACAATTGTCACATGTTTCTTTAATTTTGTTTTTTAAATCATCTAAATTTAAAGTCAGATTTTCATAAACGATCTTTTTTAAATATATTCTGTAATGGAAATTGGGTTATTCAAACAGTTGTTTATTTAACAAATACACATATCTATAAATTAGGCTAGATTTGGGCATTGTAGAAAAGAATATATAGTTTTAATCAATAAACCAACACTGCAGGAGATTGGTTGTTTACTTTATCACAAAGGCGAACCCTTATAGTTGGAACATTACAATTAAAAGAAAAGATCCTAGGTCCTTAAATCTGAAGAATGGGCTTGCACTGCTGAATAAGATCGCCATTACCTATTTTTTTTTAAGTTGTCTATCTTAACTAAGGTAATGTACTTATGTATGTTCTCTATATTTATTTCTTCTCTTTTCAGTTATTTGTTAACGCCTGCATTAATAACAGTCAGTGAGAGTTACTTTTGAATACTTTGCTAATAAGTTGTATTAATTTACGGGAAACGGAACTGTTGTAAAACAGTTTTCATTTATCAGAACTTTTCCAGATAGGCAACTACCACACGAATTAGCTTCTCGTGTGTTGAACCTGAACTGAGAACCGGATCATTTCCGTCTAATCTTTAATATGCGGACGGTATATAGACATAAGAAAAATAGACAATGTCCAGCTACTTGTTAACAACCAAGTAATCGAAGGTGTCAAACAAACAAATTACCTAGGCGCACTTATAAATACAAATTGGGATCACAGTCATGAGATAAAATCAAGAATTGGAAAAGCACGAGCCGCCTTCAACAACCTGATCGGCATATTTGAAACCCATAATCTATTTCTCGACATAAAAATTCGAATGCTAAGATGCCATATATTTGGGGCTTAGTCCTGGACAATCTATGAAGCAACCACAAAGAAAGTAGAAGCCTTCAAAATGTGGATTTATAGGAGAATGGGGAAAATATCATGGAAAGGCCACATAACAAATGTAGAAGAACTCCAAAGAATGAAAAAGAGCTAGGAGATCGTTAACACCATCAAAATACGCAAACTACAATACTTGAACATATCATGCGAAATGAAAACAAAAACGCCCTATAACAATCTGTTATCCAAGGCAATATCTACGGGCAGACAGGTCCAGGACGCAGAAGAATAGCGGTAGAGAAAGTTAGAATAGCCTTGTTGATCGCCAACATCCGAAACAAATAGGCACCACAAGAAGAAGATACAGGCATTGCTAAACAAAAATATACAAATTGGTATTTTAGCTTTCGTTTAAATAGGTCCCCATAAGTCAATTCGAACTATTGCAGGTAACTTGGGAATTAGTAAAAAATTAGTTCATAGACTACATATTTAAAAGCATAAATACTATCCATTTAAAGTTCATCTGCTTCAGGAATTAAAACTAACCGATTTTGAAAAACGGTTAGAATTCATAGGGTTGATGAAAAAAATAGTCTTTAATCATGCGATGAGCCACGGTTTCGACAACGGTGCCGTTACTTGCCACAATTATCATTATTGGAATAACAACAATCACTATTACCTTGGTTACTTAGAATTTTTAGCGGAACAAATTAAGATTTTCTAGAAAATGTTCAATTTTACTGCCAGAACGTTAAACAATATATTGACTACAAAACGGTGCTACGCCGTATAATTCTGCAATTACCATGGAATATTTAGTTAATAATTATCCCCGGAAAGGGGTATGTAATATTAGTTCTATTTAAAAGCCAGCCCGTTCTCTAAACCCGAGCCCCATTGGTCATTTTCATTTGGAGATATTAAGGAAACATCTTTTGTGAAACGTTATCTTAAAACGTAGATGATGTAAAACTCCGGACATGAATAGAGAGGCTTGTTTCCGAGAACCTACTGATTGGTTTAATGCTTACATTGTTTCCAATAAACGTCAATTTAAAAATATTTTTCAAACTTCCTCTCTTGTTTGCAATGGTTTTTACAGTAATAAAATCAAATAAGTTTTTAAGATGGTACGTTTAAATAAAAGATTGAACTTGAAAACCCTCAAAGTAGATATAGTACAGCAAATATACTAGAATTTACCGTAAAGTTCAAAATTTTACAAATATACAGGATGTCATTTAAAAAAAATGTATTGTACTGAGATTTCGATGTACCCTATACAAAAATATTAAATATATAACTCTTCTTTGAAAAAAAAAATTCCCAAAACTGCCACTGAAAAAACTTTTCTTTCGCGTAATAAGGTTAAAAAAGACAATCCGCTTAAATATATTCATAACAGAAACAAAATCTTTTTATCCTGTTTAAACATAGTGCTTATTAAATTCGTAACTGTTATAAAATGCCCTTTAAAGCCATCGGGACAATGTTAAAATTCAATATTGTCAAGCGAACAAACCGAATACAATACAAATACAATACCGAGCTGTCAGCCTAACACGTTCAGTGCAAATTGTAGATTAATTTTCTATGATTGGGCGAAGCGAGATGTGCGATTTGTCAAACCGAATTCCAGAGCACTCTGGATTAATTCTATGGTTAATGCTGTTTAGGGTTTGTTATTAGCTATCAGCCAAAAAGCAGATTAAATATATGTTTTATTTCTCAAAGGTACTAGTGATTATAAAAAAATTGGAAGATTTATAGCAAAAATAGTAGTTTGTAGGCCTTGTTTAAAATATATTTCTTAAATCAAGAGCTATTAAAAAAATCGGTAAATTGGCGTTACCTGTTCTGTCGTAATGAATCCTTCCATGTATTAAGAGAATGAAAGGTAATATAACTGGTATTATATTCTTACTACATACTGATGGAAGGATTCACAACGAGGAAAGTTCCAGTTAAAATCAGTTTACCGATTTTAAAAAACAAATTGATATTGAATTTTATGGAATGTATAAACATTTTATTAGGTCGAACTTTTGTTTTATCTTAAAGGATTTGCACTAGGATTTTACCAGTTTATCCCCGTTTCACATTTTTTTCTTTTTAGTTTTCTATTAAATATTTTGTGAGGCCGCATTTTATTTTGCCATAACGGATTTTTTTCACCAAAATATTACCGTTCCATGCCCATGTAACCCTTGAACCGGTAATAGTCTTAAACTGACCTCTCTTCAATTTGAGAAGCATGTCAGACCCAGAACGGCTGATATTCTTGCCATAATACCCTTTGAAAAGGTTTTTCTGTATGCAGGCAAGATTACTGTAATCGCTGCCCAATATATAGCCGAAAAACGTCCGAGAAACAGACTGATTCATCCCCTAGATACCCACTCCAGATCTCTCCTCTATTAGAGAGGCATTTGTGTACCGAACAAGACCCTTCGGTTTGAGGAAAGAGATGGAGGGACTCTGCCATCTCTCCCTGTCATGAACAATGGCACGAAACTTCTTATAGGTTTCTGAAAATAAAATGAAAACACCTCTACTAGCTAAAAGAGGGATCTGAACTAATTGGATCCAGACTCGCGTAAGCCCAAAATTCCAGTCTCTGAGATCCAGAGACGTTTAAATTGGATATAAGCCATCCGAGCATTCAGAAGATTCAATCCCAGAGTGATTTCCATGACTAGGGCAGGTATGGTTCTTATGACTTCAATTACGCCCAGAAAAGTCTCTGGAGCTCATCAGGCATCCTCTCGTGAGTTGCCTCCTGTGAGTAATAGCGCCAAAACAATGCTTCCAAGCGTGATTCGACATATATCAATAATTAACAAGTATCTGGAAGGTAGATAAAAGTGTACATTACTGTTGCTACTAAAAAAGTGTTTAATATAAATCTTATTGTTAATTGTAATATTAAATAAAATTTGCTTGAAATAAAAATGGTTCAAATAGTTTCAAATTATCCTAATTTACAATCATTAAACGAAAAAAACGGAAAAAAAATTTGCTTGCTATACTATGGCTGTTATTAAAATGCAGTTTTAAAACACACACAAGGTGTTATCTAAAAGTTGGACCTGGAAACACTTTACTTGTCCCTGTAGGTACGCCACTGTAAAGGAATATCTAAAATTTCTATTCAACCTCATTAACGACTTTTAAAAAATAAAAACTGATTGTAGTAAATCTAAACGCCCTAAACTATTTTATGAACACCCCGCAAAAAAGGCCCCTATTTGTACTGTTTTTAAATAAGACACCTTCGCTTTTTATGAAGCTAAAACTTTAGTGTAAAAGGATATAATACTCTAGTACAAAAGTTATAGTAAACATTTATTTTATCAACTTCCAATGTGTAATTTTAATCAATGGTAGGTATTCACTTTTCATTTTCAGTAGTCCTTCCTGATAAATTAAACGATCAGAGATTCAAACCGCTTCGCCGTCCGCAAGATGCGGCCAATTGACCGGAAAATCAAGTTGAAAAGGGCGGCCGCCAAGAAAAATTGGCTCGATTTTTCCGGATGGTTAGAATTTTCGCAGTTTATCTTTTAAAGGAGTCCGCCGAAAGAAGGGTGAACGATTCGATTGGGTAAATTGAATTCCTGTGGGAACACCTGATGCTTGCCTCTGAGGAAGACATATTATATGTATTTAGTTAAAAAGATAACAAGTCTCAATTTTAATTTTTTTAATTGATTGGAAACGCTCTTTTTTAACGATTTTATAAATTAAATTAATTATTATTAAACAAAATGAAAACAAAAATTTGGTGCCGGAAATCTAACATCTGATTTTAGATGTTTTTAAAGTGGTGATTCCAAAAATGCCACCAGATTTTTTCTATCAGCTCTAGTTTTTGAGATACAGGTTACAGGTTAATTGATATTTTTTTCTGATCAAGGACAACAAATAAAGAGATAAATATGTACTTAATCGTCAAAATAGAAATTTCCTAGAATCTAATTAACCAAATGGATACCTGGAATTGTCCCTGACCCAATATTCCTATACTAGGAACTACTCAATACACTGCTCTTAATTACTTTTATACCTGTAATTGCCTATGACCCGATCCTTCTATACCTGCTTGGCTGTACTCGATTTAGTATATTACTGAGTTTTCCCAAGTAAAGTTGTGTTATCATTTTGTGTAAATTTTGGTCGTTTTGTAGTATCAAGACACTAAACTGAAACAATGGCATCCACAAGCAGACGTACCTGTGTAAATCATCCCGATATTTTTTGTTATGTGTGTGGTGAATACACTTTGAAAGAGAGCAGAAAAACGATTTCTGACTTTGTGAAAAGAGCTTATCTTACCTATTTTGGCGTTCATTTAGGAGATCAAGATAAATCTTGGGCCCCACATTTCATATGTAAAACATGTGTTGAATATTTGCGACAGTGGACAACTGGAAAGAGGAAGTGCCTAAAGTTTGGTGTACCAATGGTTTGGAGAGAACCGCGAAACCATCATTACGACTGCTATTTTTGTCTCGTTAATATTAAAGGCATAAATAGAAACAATAGACACAAATGAACATATCCTGATCTAGATTCTGCAAGAAGGCCTGTAGCGCATTCGGAAGAAATACCCGTTCCATCATTCAGCAGTCTACCCGAACTGACAGAAGATGATACAGAAACATCAACGTCTGACGAAGTTCAAAGAATTCGAACAGCGAATTTGAAGCAGATTTAACTAAACGATCTTATAAGAGGACCTGAATCTCTCAAAGGAATCTGCTGAATTACTTGCATCCAGATTAAAAGAAAAAAATCTACTTTATCCAGGTACTAATATTACATTTTTTTACCTTTTTTCGCTCAGGAAAATAACTTGGTATTCTGTAACAATATAAAAGGGCTCTTAGAAAAAATAGGTTTGCCTGAATACACTCCAGATGATTGGCGCCTTTTTATTGACAGTTTAAAACGTAGTTTAAAATGTGTTCTTTTACATAACGGTAACAAATATGACTCAATTCCAATTGGCAATTTGTGTCGATTTAAAAATGGTCAACTTCCTCCTTGGACAGCAGAGTGGTTATACAAAATATCCTTGTTTTTTTGTGCCTTTGGGACAGCAGAGCTAAAAATGAGCACTGGGTTAACAAAAATTGGCCTTCAAGAGATGTCATGATTCAAGGAAATGATGCAATTTGTGAAGGCTTTAAATCGAGATGGAAATTGTTTTGGGTATTTGTCGCGTATATTTTCTGGCATTACTACGGAAAAACTAAAAGCTGGTATATTTGATGGTCCTCAAATAAGGCAACTTGTTAAAGATCCACAATTCACCACATCAATGAACGAGACTGAATCTAACGCTTGGTGTTCATTTGTTCAAGTAGTACAAAATTTTCTTGGCAATCATAAAGCAGAGAATTACGTAGAATTAGTGGAAACTATGCTTTCAAATTTTAATATTCTCGGCTGTAACATGAGTATAAAAGTTCACTACCTCCACAGCCACCTAGATCGTTTTCCAGAAAACTTAGGTGATTGTAGTGAAGAACAGGGGGAAAGATTCCATCAGGATATTAAAACTATGGAAGATCGTTATCAAGGACGATGGGATAGTCACATGATGGCGGACTACTGCTGGAGCCTTCAGCCAGACTGCCCTAGTAAACTCCATTCTAGAAAGTTGTATAAAAGAAAATTTTTATGTGATTAGTGACTAATGTAATTATGTAAATTAAGTTTTTGCATTAAATACTTAAATCCATGTGTCTTTGTTTTTTTAACTGGCAATAGTAATATTATATATTATAACAGTTATAACGTAAAATATATACACAATTTTTTTTTTAACTAGAACTGATAGACAAAATCTGAGAACATTTTTACATTCTGCTTCCAAAAATTACCCAGGAACAATTAAAAAATCGCAGGCACCAAAATGTGTGTTGGCCTGTGTAATTAAAGGATATTCAAATTTATCATCTGACTACTCTGATTTCAAATCAGGTTAAAATTGATTAACCAGTTTTGGAAAATTGTCTAGTTCTAAATCTTAATTTCTCTTGATCTGGTCTTGCTGAAGTATTTGAGTTTTAAAAACAATCAGCTGTCGTCTGTGGGTCATGTAACTTGAAAAAAAAAATAGAATAGCGACGATTTTCAAAAATAAGATTGCAAATCGAGTTTAGAACATAATATGATGTTTTTTATAATGCAATGCATTTTCTATCTTCAGTTAGAATAGGAAATGATATATATCATTTCCTATATATATATATATATATATATATATATATATATATATATATATATATATATATATATATATATATATATATATATATATATATATAATACATATATGTGGAAAAGTTCTTCTTTTCCCGGCCGAACTGCGTAAAGCAAAATCCAAGTGTCCCATTTTTGTAGGTTTTACGGGGTTTATCGCTTATGAGTAGAAATAAAGAGATGCGGTTTTCGCGACACCGTGCTACTTTTTCCTGAAACTAAAGATGCCACATACAGATCTTATCTAACCGTCATAGTTTCTGTGCTACAGGGTGATTTTGAAAATTTGTCTCGCTTTTTTAAAAGTTATTGAAATGTAAAAAGGAAATTTATAGAAATTTTCTCATAGAATCCAGTGGCATATTCAGATTTTTTCCAAGGGGCATACTTTTTGAGATATTGACATAACTTGCTTTCTTTTAAATGGGCATCCTATATATTTTTCTCTTATGATATCAGGCTCACTGGGCGCTTTAAAAATATATATTATAGTCCATATTTAATCTCATAAATAACGCCGTAAAATGCAATTTTCAGTGGATATTTAAGCATTGTAAAACATAAATCAAAATCATATTTTTTTTTCATCATAAAAGTAAAATTATTAATATGGGAGTAACTTTAACAAAAGCTAAAAAAATATAATTTACAAATGTTGTTCAATTTGCTCACCATTATAGGCTCTACATATTTAGCAAAGTTTTCGTATGCTTTTTAAAGCATTTTCTAATAGAAGAAATTGTCTCTGCAATTGTCCAAATGCATTTCAGTGGCCGCTTTTAATTGTTCTATATTGTCATATTGCATTGCATACATTTTATTTTCTAAATAGCCTTACAAAATGAAATCTAGAACCGAAAGGTCCGGAGACCGTGGTGACCATCGAACAGATCCATTTGTTCCTATCCATTTTCCTGGAAAATGTTGGTTGAGCCAGTTTAGGATATTTGGGCCAGGGGGATATCTTCCAGATTTCGCATAGAATTTCTTCTAGGATTTGTAAATATCAATTTCAATTTAGATTCCCTCAAAAATTTTATAAAAAATGTTTCTCTTAGAAATAAAGCAGGAAGCATTGAAGCCAAATTTCCCCTGACGTTCCCTAGAAAAAAGCAGTGTGTATTGTGTCGGTTCTTAATAATAAACCTGAAAAATGAGCCTCATCCGACCAAATAATTTTGTTGTAAAAATCATGATCTTCTGCTTTCATACTTAAAAACCATCTGCAAAACTATCCACACTCAGCGTCACCAGGGTGCAAAGGATGGACTGTTTAAATTTGTACTGTGTGAATTTATGTTTTTTTTAGGATTCCTTGCATTGTGGTTTTGGGTAGCCCTATATCATTTTCCATTTTTCTACATGATGATTCCGGATTTGCTTGAATAAGAGCTAAAACATTGACCTCGTTCTCTTTGTTACCTCTTTTATAACATGGAAGTAATGTAATCGAGAAAAAAATCACCCTACGAGATTTTTTCAGATCTTCTCGATTCTCTCAGTGTGCCTGTCTGTCTGTCGGTCTGTCTGTTTGCGGCATAGCTAAAAACTACTTAACCGATTGACTTCAAATTTTGCTCAAAAGTTAAGGGTCATATGAGGATGACCTGGTAAAGGTTGAAAAATTATTACTAAGAAAGTCCCTATCCAATGTATCTCAAATTATGCACAAAAATGAAGTATTATGTTGGAATCAACTGGTAAAAGTTTGGTACAAATCCAAGATAGCGGAACAAAATGACGGCTTGATAAAATATTTAAAAATTCAGCCTGAAAAGCTACTTAATGAACTGATTTCAAGTTGTGTGCCATAACTAATTGTAGTATAGAAATAAACTAGTAAACTAATTAAAGATGGCAGAACAAAATGGCTTTAGCGTCCCTAGATGACAATCTGTCTGTCTCTGTCAGTTCGTAGCATAGCTTAAAAACTACTCATCAGATTGACTTTAAATTTTAGTCAAAAATTAAGGCTCATATGGAGATGACCTAGTAACATTTTTGTTAAAATCCAAAAAACTATTTATCCAATTTATCTCAAATTGTATACAAAAATCAAGTAGTATGCAGGAATCTGGTACATTTTGGGATGAATACAGGATGGCGGAACAAAATGGCGGTTTAACAAAATATTTAAACATTCAACCTGAAAAAGCTACTTAATGAATAGATTTCAGATTGTGTGCCATAATTAATTGTGTTGTGGAGATGAACTAGTAAAACTGTGGTATTATCTAAAGATGATGGAGCAAAATGGTGGCCAAATAAGATTTTTGTAATCTGAAAAAATCACCCTCTTAAAACATATGCTTGAATTTTTGCGTCCTAGATGCCAAACAATATGTTTTATAAATTCCGTAGGTCCGTCTGTCGGTTTGTCTGTCAGTTCGCGGCATAGCTAAAAAACTACTCATCATATTGACTTTTTGAAATTTTACTCAAAAATTAAGGCTCATAAGGGGATAACCTGGTAATATTTTGATAAAAAACTAATTATCCAATTTGCACAGAAATCAAGTATTATGTAGGAATGAACTGGCAACATTTTCGTACGAACACAAGTTAGCGGAACAAAATGGAGGCGTAATAAAATATTTAGAAATTCAGCCTGAAAAATCTATTTAATGAACTGATTTCAAATTGTGTGCCATAACTAATTGTAGTATAGAGATGAACTAGTAAACTGTGGTACTAATTCAAGATGGGGAACAAAATGGCGGCCAAATAACATTTTTGTAATCTCAAAAAAATCAACCTAGCAAGTTTTACATATCTTCGCGTTTTAGCGTCCCTAGATACCAAAAACTATGTTTTATCAATTCCGTCGGTCCACTTGTCGGTTTGCCTGTCTGTCTGTCAGTTCGCGGCATAGCTTAAAAACTACTCATTAGATTGACTTGAAATTTTAGATAAAAATTAATGCTCATTTAGGGACGACTTGGTAATATTTTGATAAAAATCTAATATGCCGGAACAAGATGGCGGCCTAGTGAAAGGTTAAAAAATAATTACTAAAAAACTAATTATCCAATTTACTTCAAATTTTGCAAAAAAATCAATTGTTGCATAAGAATGAACCGGTAACATTTTGGTATGAATTGAAGACAGCAAAACAAAATGGCGGCCTAATAAAATATTTTAAAAAAATTAGTCTGAAAAAAACTCTTACAGCGGGTTGCACAAAACCTAATTGCTGTTTAGAATAATAAACCGAGCTTTCGGATTTGACAAGCTGCTTATAGAAATCTAGGGACTCGCTGTCAAATTTAACATTTCGTTAAACATTCTAAACTTTAATTGAGCTTTCTGCAACCAGCCGTTACTACTACTAAATTCAACCGTTTCTGAAATATTCGCATTTGAAATGTTATTTATTAATAATTCAGTACATCAAATATGTTATTAAATAACTATTACAAATTAAGAAAGCTAACAATAAATATATCACAGAAACAATTTCAACAAATAATTAAATATAAAAACTCTTTACCGGATTTTCATTCTTTTCGACACTTTGTATGAGTATTTTTCAAAATTTCTCAAACAAATATGTAATAAACGCTTGTTAATTGTTATTTAGTTTAATAGGTTGATTTCATATTAAATTTTTAATATTATTATTACACTACGAATACTGTGAGGTAGTGCCCTATCCTATGGGAGAAATAATATTGTATAACATTAAAGGCAAACCTTATTCTAATATATTCTTATAACTCGTTTTCCAAAAATTCTAAATAGCGGACTTAATTTAATACAGTATCAAAAAAATACGGACCAATGACTCAATCGCTAGGATACCACACCACACATTAACGCATTGCTGCCCTTGGAACCTAAGTCTCCTATAGGATTCTCTTGAACTCATTGTCTTGCATTTTTTAGGTTACACAGGCCACTCCTAAAAAAGGTATATTTTTTTTAAAAAAACTTTCCTATCGGTTGTGAATACTACTTTTAATAATACAGATAAAGATAATATCTTCATCATTCTTTATAACCTCAGTAAGTATAATAACCGAAGGCACGACTAAACAATTTTTTTCATATAAAGCTTGAAAAAGCTTTTTATTTACTTATCAGATATTATTTCTTAATCAAAACTAACCAATCTTATGTTTTTTATTAAGTATTAGTATCTATTCTTTACGACATTCAGGGGATATTTTCTCATTTTTTTTTGTGACCAGCGGGAAATATCGCTGCAACGTTCTTTGAAATAGAAACATTATTTTCCGAAGATCAACACAATTATCCCCGAAATTGTGAAACTGCATTAACAACTTGTAATTTTTCTGAGGGGACGCATATGTTAGATTTAATATGACATTAGCGCAAGCATCTAATAAGAGCCTCTTTCAGTAATTTCTATTACATAACAACATCTGATTTTGCCCTTACCATCACTTCAATTACGATGATAAAATATTGTCTCTAAACTTTCTTCCAGTTTACAAAGTTTTTCCGACTTGAACTTAGCCGCGTATTCGGATGTATTGCTTCCCCTGCCAAACTAAATATGTCCTTATGAAAACGAGCAACACTATTTTGGTATGCCAATAAATCTGTCATTTTTGGATCCACCATGTAGAGCATTACGAGCATTTTTAAAATTAAAAAAGTTAAAATGAATAATCAAAATAAAAATAAACCAATGGCATGGCCAATTAAAAAAAACCCATGAAACTTGCTAGTTTTGATAAATAATCAGTATCTGATATCTAAAGAATAGGCATTTCCAGCCTAAAAAAAATGGTAAAATTATTTCTTTTATTCAAAATAGTGAAGGGTGACCAAATTAAGCTCAGTACATAGTCATTTATTAACGCATATATACTGTCTTTTCAAACATTTCCACTGGGCGCTATTTTGTTCCATCATATCGGAATCCTACCAAAATATTTTATTAGTTTCTATCTACGCTACACTTTATTTTTGGTCTTAATTTAAAATAAATTCAATAAGTCGTTTTTACATCGACACACACCACCATTTTGTTACGTCATATTGAATTCGTACCAGTTTATCCCTATATTATATATCATAATTAATGCTTGCACAAAATTTGAAATTAATCTAGTATGTTCTTTTCAGTCTGATTTTTTAAATAATTTATTAGGTCGTCATTTTTTTTTGCTCTCTTATATTCATACCAAAATATTACTAGGTGTTTTTTAAGTAACACTCGATTTTTGTGCAAAATTTGAGGGAAATTGGATAATTAGTTTTTTTAGGAATAATTTTTTAAATGTTTCACTAGGCTGCCATCGTGTTCCGGCGTACTGCATTTTTGCCAAAATATAACCAGGTCTTCTCCATGTGACTTTTAATTTTTGACTAAAATTTGAAGTCAATTGGATAAGTAGTTTTTAAGATATGCCGCGAACTGAGAGACAAACAAACGCTAAAACGTGACGATATATAAAACTTGATTTTTCCCGATTACAAAAATTTTACTAGTTGATCTCTGTACCACAATTAGTTATGGCACACAATTTGAAACCGGTCCATTAAGTAGTTCTTTTCATGCTGAATTTTTAAATATTTATTTTTTCTTTTGTTCTGCCATTTTGGATTCATATCAAACTTTTACCAGTTAATACAAAATACTTAATTTTTGTGCAAAATTTGATATATATATATTGGATAAGCAGTTTTTAGTAACTAGTTTGCCATGTTGGATTTTTACCAAAATGTTACCAGGTCATCCCCATATGACCTTTGTTTACCAAAATTTGAAGCAAATCGGGTATGAAGTTTTTAGCTATGCCGCGAACAAAGAGACCAACAGAGAGACAACAGACAGACGGACTTGGGAAAACGAGTTTTTCGGCCTCTAGGGACCCTGAAACGTAAAGATTTGAAAAATCTGGGAGAGTGATTTTTTCACGGTTTCAATACTCCACTTTTACGAGGGTAAACAATTATTAAACACGTCTTTAGATATTGTGAATATATACGGGGTGACATTTGGTTATTATAGGAATCTGAAGTTTAATACCTATAACATATAATATTAAAGTGGTAATAATAACTTAAGAATATTGCCACATTAAAAATCAGCAAACAAATATTTTTGTTTGTAAGTTTTTTGATTTAGCTGTATAAACTATTGCAATTAATAACTTAATTTAATAACAGGATTTTTTTTCTAATTAGCGTAATAGCAGATTGAGCTGTAATTTTATGCACAATAGTTGTATTAAATTAAAATATAATATAACCTATTATGCCTAACATTACTACAAATTATTTCATATTAGAATCGATTTCAAGGGCAATCTTTTTCGGTGCTTAAAATATGTCTAAGTAAAATTTTTAAAGATGAAGATATACCAGATTTCTGGCTCATCCTGTATTTTGCGAGGTATTATGCAATAGCAAAAAAGTTATCATATATCGTCGACAACATACCTACTAAAATATTAAAGGAAGTTTCACAAAACCCAAAACACGTTTAATTTGTGCCATGTCCTTTGATACTATTATCTTCAAAGATACACGTAAAATCTGACAAAACCCCTGCCATATGGTAAAGATAGACGAAAAAAGCTCTACTATATTTAAGTAAGAAGCCTATTCCAAATTTAATACAGGGTGTTTCATTTAAAAAATACTAACGTTTCTATCTACCCTATATACTAGGTTTACATCCGTTTTTAAAAATTTGTGTTCAAACCACTTAACTGAGTCAACCTGGTAAAAGCGCAATATCAAAGGCTTTCTGACTCTCATTCCACTTCTCTGTTATAGTTTAATTGCGTTTCTTTTATTAATTCTGGATCATTTATGTTCTTCTTCCAATATTTGTGTTTTTACGAGCTGGCCTCAAAGTGGGTAAACAAGTTATTATTACATTTAATAAGATCCCTTTAAAACTATGAGGTACTCGGAGCTAGTAACTTCTGGTTTCATAAGCGTTCTGCCTTTGATTACCAATATAGCAATTTTTTTCATTCCTAGTTAATCTGCTTAGTGAGGCAGGTTCTTTTTCCCTGATTACTTTCTGCCAATAATAGTAAATGTGATCGTTTCCTGCTGTTTTTCATTTGTGAGTTGTTATACCGTTTTTTTTTAAATACTCTTAATTAACGATCTTTTGGCCCTCATTTGTCCGTTTGATCACATCATTTTCTATATTGCAACCGGAAAAAAATCATCCTCCGTTATTTTTACAGCACTTTGTGATTTAGGGTCCCTGGCCCCCAAAATATATGTTCTTCCATTTCTGTCAATCTTTCGACCTGTCGTTCTGCCTGTGCGCGGCATAGCTCAAAAACTTCTTATCCGATTTAAATAAGAGGATGGAATGGTTATACTGTATATTTTGGTAAAACTCCAATATTGAGGGACAAAATGAGTGAGGTAGCAAAATGTAAAAAAAATAATTATTAAGACTATTTATCGTATGAACGTCAAAATTTGCACAAAAATAAAATGTGATATAGGTATAAACTGGAATATTTTTTAATTCATTACCAAAAACCTACTTAACTAATTGACTTTTACAGTTTGTAGTATTTGTATACAGATATTACCAAATAATTATTTGCATATATAGACTGTGTTACACGGAATTCGGTACAAGAGAAGTTGTGAGAAAGGAGAATTTACCGATTTATTTTATTTGGAACCATGCGTTATTTTCATTTTTTTGTTATTGATACTTTTCTTAAAGCGTCGCAGTATTTTTCAGAAATATTACTTCTGATTTCAACAAATCATTGAGTTTTTTCTTTGCTTAATTTTTGGATTTTTTTATCTTTTTGCCCTGTCCCGACATTAGCAAATTTGTGATCCTTTCAAATATTTTTTGCCATATAGGGATTTTTACAAGTTTGTCTTCTGTGTCTGATAATTCTCGTATTATCTCATTAATAAGTTCTAAGCATTTGATAGTTTTTTATTGGTTGAATTTTCAAAAAAGTTGATCTTCAATGTCTGTCAATCTTTCGGCCTGTCGTTCTGTCTGTGCGCGGCATAGCTCAAAAACTTCTTATCCGATTTAAATAAGAGGATGGAATGGTTATACTATATATTTTGGTAAAACTTCAATATTGAGGAGCAAAATGAGTGAGGTAGCAAAATGTAAAAAAAATAATTATTAAGACTATTTATCGTATGGACGTCAAAATTTGCACAAAAATAAAATGTGATATAGGGATAAACTGGTATATTTTTTAATTCATTACCAAAAACCTACTTAACTAATTGACTTTTACAGTTTGTAGTATTTGTATACAGATATTACCAAATAATTATCTGCATATATAGACTGTGTTACACGGAATTCGGTACAAGAGAAGTTGTGAGAAAGGAGAATTTACCGATTTATTTTATTTGGAACCATGCGTTATTTTCATTTTTTTGTTATTGATACTTTTCTTAAAGCGTCGCAGTATTTTTCAGAAATATTACTTCTGATTTCAACAAATCATTGAGTTTTTTCTTTGCTTAATTTTTGGATTTTTTTATCTTTTTGCCCTGTCCCGACATTAGCAAATTTGTGATCCTTTCAAATATTTTTTGCCATATAGGGATTTTTACAAGTTTGTCTTCTGTGTCTGATAATTCTCGTATTATCTCATTAATAAGTTCTAAGCATTTGATAGTTTTTTATTGGTTGAATTTTCAAAAAAGTTGATCTTCAATGTCTGTCAATCTTTCGGCCTGTCGTTCTGTCTGTGCGCGGCATAGCTCAAAAACTTCTTATCCGATTTAAATAAGAGGATGGAATGGTTATACTATATATTTTGGTAAAACTCCAATATTGAGGAACAAAATGAGTGAGGTAGCAAAATGTAAAAAAAATAATTATTAAGACTATTTATCGTATGGACGTCAAAATTTGCACAAAAATAAAATGTGATATAGGGATAAACTGGAATATTTTTTAATTCATTACCAAAAACCTACTTAACTAATTGACTTTTACAGTTTGTAGTATTTGTATACAGATATTACCAAATAATTATCTGCATATATAGACTGTGTTACACGGAATTCGGTAAAAGAGAAGTTGTGAGAAAGGAGAATTTACCGATTTATTTTATTTGGAACCATACGTTATTTTCATTTTTTTGTTATTGATACTTTTCTTAAAGCGTCGCAGTATTTTTCAGAAATATTACTTCTGATTTCAACAAATCATTGAGTTTTTTCTTTGCTTAATTTTTGGATTTTTTTATCTTTTTGCCCTGTCCCGACATTAGCAAATTTGTGATCATTTCAAATAATTTTTGCCATATAGGGATTTTTACAAGTTTGTCTTCTGTGTCTGATAATTCTCGTATTATCTCATTAATAAGTTCTAAGCATTTGATAGTTTTTTATTGGTTGAATTTTCAAAAAAGTTGATCTTCTTTCAAGATTTCTTAGGTCAGACAACACAAAATTTAAAAAAAAGTATTTAAATTATTTTCTTCTCCGTTAAAGGTTCCCTTTTATGTATTCGGGTAGTTCTTCTCAGGGGTTTTAATAAATCTAATTAGTAACTTCCTCGTAAATTCATAGAGTTATATTATGCTCTATTATTAAAATTACCGTAGCCAAAAACAATAGTGGACAAAAGTTGATGTGTAATTATATAAAGTTCTGTGACTGCCTAAATTTTAAAATAAAAAAATATAAAAATATAAAAAGAAAATGTTTATCAAGAAGAAATATTTATGAATAAAATGTAACATCAATTTGCAGGAATTTTTGCACCCTGTCTTGTACACCTCAAAGATTTTCATCTGTAGCATCAGGTTAGGTGGAATATAATACAATAATAAAAAGTGCATATAATTCATGAGTAGTTAATCGCAAATTACGTTATATGCTAGTATTGTTACAATTTTTTTTTAAATTACATTATTGACGACTCGTACTCTAAAATTTAGGGCGGCCGAGGCTTAAGGCCAATCAAGGGTGGTTTTACGGTGAGAAAGTAATGAGATAATTACCCCTCCCCCAGACTGGTAAAACATCATGTGTAATTTACATATTTTTACGTGAAAATTACGATTAAAAACTTGGCTAGGAAACACTATAACACAAGAGCGACCTGTTGGATTGGGTCTCTTGCATATCCATAGAAATATATATATATATATATATATATATATATATATATATATATATATATATATATATATATATATATATATATATATATATATATATATATATATATATATATATATATATATATATATATATATATATATATATAAACAATGTAATTAATAAATTTGCTGCAGGAAAAAAATTGAACGTTATTCTATAACTATTCATTAGAGAATGTTTTTTTTTCTCTTATGCCACAACAAGTATGATAAAAAATATGGGTATTTATGTTATTCTCACACCATTTACAATAATATTTATTAATAAACTTTTTTTTTAATTAACCCCCCCATCCAGAAAAGTTTCCTAAAACCGCCCTTGAGGCCAATATGGTTTTAATTGGTGCCGCGTCCAAGTATGGTCAAATACTAGTCTTATTATTCTCCGTTTATTTCTTCAATGATAATTAGGTAGGCACCAATCTATATATATATATATATATATATATATATATATATATATATATATATATATATATATATATATATATATATATATATATATATATATATATATATATATATATATATATATATATATATATATATATATATAGTATAAATTCAATAAATATGAAAAAAATTTTAGTAAAGCGCTCTAGTCAGTCAACTTATTTTTTTGATATTTTAATGTATCTTGCCTCAAGAGAAAAATAAAATAGATGCCAAAGTGAAAGCTACATACACAACCAAAAAAGTATATTGTGCAGCAAGAACCACGATGCGACCGGCCGACTTATAAAACAAATTGCAAATGATATTTTAAAATATTCACTTCACATTTCGTCACCACATTTAAACATGTAACATGAAAAGAAATTTACTAATATAATATATTAACCATCATTAGTCATTACCAATGTAAAGAACTAACAAATTAATTAAACAATAATTAGTATCATTTTATAATAAATACGGCCACATCGAGACGGGCCGGTGTTGGGTGATATAAGCTACGAAGAACGTTATAGCATAGGGATGTAGGCGAACGTACTACGTACCGCTTGAATTAGTAGCTGAAGTCTAGCATGTGAGATGATGAAATCGGCTGGCCAAGCCACCGTCTATAACAAAATGAAATATTAGAATATCTAGTGGGACTGTGGCCCACGGACTACTGTTAATGGCCTTATGTGTATGTTAGTCAAGCAACAATAATTAAATATATTAGATATATTTTGCTATGAGCTCAGGAAATAATAAACTACATTTTGGTTTTGGCGGTGACTACATTTATAGCGACTTTTCCAGAGAGGTTTCTGAGTCGAACTGACTGGAACATTACTTGAAATTCAGTTGTTTATATCGAAGGCTCACTTTCTCCTATGTTCCTGCCTCTTGCGATAATTAATTGCCACATTACTGTTAGAAAGCCTTTGTCCTATAGATTACAAATAAGGAGCATAGCCTGCAACTTTCTGATTTCTCTTCATGTTTTAATAAGGCTGGAGTAATTATGGCATCCAAGGTTCTGTTCAAAAACAAATAAAAAGCAAAAATGTCAAAAATTGTGATTTACTTGACAATAATGACATGGACCAATACTTTAAGTTGGAAACAAATCAAATCAGCTGATTTCAAACCGACCTGAAATGTGTATGTCATAAAACGAAGCTGGTATAAGGAAATCCTAAAATATCTTTGACTTGACTTAAATGTTCCCAGCCAGCTTCAAGTTAAGTAATACATGTATAATTTGCTCGTTCTTAAAAGATGCTTTCATAAGCGGCTCATGGCTTGAAGCCCGCTTTAAAACGTCTATATAAATGTAGTCATATAGATATCCTACAAAACGAGTTAAATATAGAAGTAGTTCGCTTTCAAATTATAAAAGACCTGTTTACTAACTTACTATACTTCTATCCATTTTTTCGTATATTACATAGAACTTGCGTTATCTGTACTGTATTGGGCCACCCTAGATACCATTCACACACAGTGCATTAAAAATGAAGGAAGTTATTGTCAGATTGTATCAGAATTACTTGTGATTAATAGCAACGAATATGATTAATATATTTTTTTGTTATAAATGAAACAAAAACGTATTTGCGGTACTATTTATTTTACGCTGGTTACGATAATACATACGGATAGCCATCCGTTAAATTTTTAATTAAAACTTCAAGTAATTGCTTATCTAAGTTATAAGCTTTTACATAACCTATTAATGTCTGTAGAATTTGAAGAAAAGAAAAATTATCAGGAAGATATCGGAGTAATTTTAAAACGCGTCGACTTATCAATGACGTATTAAAGGATGAAGAAAAAAATGTGCCGAGTAAAAGTATATTTTTTTTGTTTAAAAAGAGTATATATTTTTGTTTAATAACAAAACTTCCCGATATTCTGTTATAAAAAACAACGACACAGTTTTCAAAGTCGACCACCATAAATTTGGATGAACATTTGTCTCATTCTCTAGACTAATGAGGTTTTTGTCGGCTATCCACTTCGACCTGTCACACTGCAGTTATCATGTGAATCATGTTCAGCAGCAGAATCAATAGTTTAAATTCACTGCGATATCCTCTTAATGTGATATTTCAAACAAATTAAGCTTATGTTTTTTTGGACAGCATATATACAGATCAATATATTTTTTTTTGCTGTGTCCAACAATATAATTTTCGTATCGCGGAAACTCACTCGAGGAATAAAAATATAATAATTTTTAATGTGCTCGCTCTGGGATGACCCCGTTACTACCCTAAATACATTCCAAAAAAATTCATTTAAATTCTGAAAATCGTCCCCGATTAATCAGTGTATATAGAATTGCAATAACTAAGAGTATGTATTATAGGAACCATATTTTAAAAATGTGCCTAGAAAATCACCAATAAAAATTGCCAAAAATGAAAATAATTAGTAAAATTGAACTTCGTGCCACCAAAAAAGCTGAAAACCATATAAAATACAATATTTTTAGATTACCCTGTACCACTTTACCTTCTTCACTCCCCTCCATTCACACATTAACAAGGACTTTTTTGTGTCAAGAATAAATTTATTTAATATTTTCAACATACATTAACATTTTTAATAGCTGAAATAAACTTACCAAAAATAGACTCCCCCTCCCTAGATCGGGAATTGTACATCAGGGTAAGCCCAGGATGCTACCACCGCGGAGATTCCTATAGTCTTTTTGGAATCTTGCTTGTCTGCACGATTTTACAATAAAAATATTCGCCTGGTTGTGGAAGTGATAGGAGGTCATCTTGCTTTGGAAGAAAATGTGAAGCGCGCGGCATCAGAAAGAGCCGCAGAAAAAAATCTGAATCCTGATAAACTATAAAAGATATAGGTTAGGTTAGACCCCCATTTATTTAATCTATAGAAATTTTATAGGTTCATACTCGTTTCTCTGGGTTTTCCCCACAATGAACTGGCAGATTACCTCTGAGTTGCGCTATTTGCCAACAAATCCTCTTAAGAAACCAGAATAAGTTCTTACGATTTTTTAGTAGTAAAAGTACAGTGTTAAATCAAGAATTATCGGTTACTTGATGGGAATAAATTTTAACTAAATAATTGAACTCACACTTATTTAAATTTCCAATCAGTATGTTTTTTAAACATATTCAGGGTTATTTAGGGTGAGTGGGCTATTAAAAGTATCTGGAAAACCAATAAATAGATTATTTTGAAAATTTGGATCTGACGATAAACTCTCTTTTTAAAATATTTTAAAATGTGCTATGTTGCCGCTTATACCTTAAATCGGTGGCAATATGCGTTTTTTAAATGAAATGCGCTGTAAATTATTGCATTTTTATAAATGCTGAACATTCTAAACACTTTTTGTGTTATGGTTCCTATACCTAAATTCAACTGTTTTCAAGAAAATGGCGCTTGAAAATTGACATTCCTGACCTTTTTGAAGCTCTGTGACTCCTAAACGACCTAACTTGCAACAAAACGAATTGCACTGTTCTATCTTAGTTTTTAGTTATCTATCTAGGTATCCAAATTTAACATTTTCTGCAACGTAGAAATTGATTTTAGCAGATACATAACTAAAAACTAAGATTGGAATGAGCAGTCCGTTTTGTTGCAACTTAAGTCATTTAGGAGTTACAGGGCTTCAAAGGGTCAAAAATATCAATTTTCAAGCGCCATTTTCTCGAAAACAGTTGAATTTAGATATAGGAAACATAATACTAAAAGTGTTTAGAATCTTCAGCATAATAAGAAATGCAATAATATACAGGGCTTTTCATTTAGAAAACGGATATTGTCACCGGTTTAAGATAGAATCGTCAACACCGCACAATTTAAAATATTTTAAAAAGAGAGTGTATGTTCACTTATGGCCAGAACGAAAGAACCATATTTTCAAAATATTTTATTTATTGGTTTTCCAGATACTTCTGATAGTGAGTGGTCACCGTGAATAACCCTGTATGTGTTTATAAAAAATATATTAAGTAGAAATTTGAATAAACATTTTTATTTCATTAGTTAAAAGTTAAATGGACTCTTCAAAGTACAATACGATTCTAATATGAATATATTTTGAGTATTAAGAACTAATTTCTTTATTTGCTGTTTTTAATCATGTGGCTGGTGTAAAAAAATCGAAATGCTTGTTCTTATTATTAAAATAAATACTAATACTAAAATCTGCTCCAAAAAAATTCATACTGGTTTCTATTTGGCTCTAAAAAATTCAAACTGCTTTTAGTTCAACTCTATATAGCGGTTTTGCAATAGGTTCGTTCCAACACCTCGAAAAACCGCACATGGTACGGTTACGCTTCAGAGCAAGAGGGAAAGTGCGTTCCAACTGGGAGCTGATGGTTTAGTAAACGATCTACTTTTTATTCCAATAAGATTTATAATCGTTAGTGAACCGATTTAGGAACGGTAATAACTGATTATTGATTTTTTTTGGCTTATTAACGTGTTGACGTCTATAGACCTTTCAGAATTTCAATCATCTGTGTAGTATGTATAGGGTTTATTGAAATTTTATTTTAAACTATTTTAATGTATTAAAAATTGTTACCTCTATCATATAATAAATATGAGTGAAATTTATTTAAGGATCGTGTATCTTATAGTTAAAGGGTTTAAATAAGCTTTCAGCCGAATGTACGATTTTTTTACTTGGTTTTTGCCAAAATACAAAAATTTATATCTAACCTATAACAGTAATAATAAATAAAAGTAATCTTATGATATCAACTCCAGTTTAAATTTGTTATCGTTTAGAGAACTGTGAAAGCCAAAGCATGCATACAACACTGACCTCGCCGATTCCAATAATCGTTCTAGAACGATACAAATGTGTGTGTGTTGAAACTAACCTACTATGTGTAATTTTTTAAATATGTATGTCTCGTGAAAAAAAAAAGACTAACATCGAACGTATAACGCAAATTGCAAGATTATTAATTTGTTCTTGAATGAATTTCTTTTATAAGTAAACGCTTCAGAGTGCCTTTTTTCACAAATTAACCGTGTATTCGAAAACTCATGTGTTACACGTCGTCCAACGTTTCAATTCCTTCCGATTTGAGTGCGGCCCGTAAGTATTTTGTTTCTCTTTTGTGTGGCCCTCGGGCTAGCTAATGTCGAATAGCCCTGTCGATTTGCCGTTTCTTAATTCTTCATAAAAATGTCCAAGAAAATGTTGCTGAACGAAATAAACTTCAAAAGGTTTTTATCACCTCAATTTACTTAATTTAGCAGACTTGTTCGGCGTTATTAAACCTATTATTAAGGTTTGTGTTGTATGTCAGTGGGGCTTTTCAATTTTATCATTGTTCAATAGCAGACCAAATTATCTAATGTTTTATGATTTTAGGAAGGTGGCTGGATGAATTAAAAAAATTAAAATTGAAAAGACCTTTTGAAAAATGGCAAATTTTTCAAAAGGTCTTTTCAACTTTAATTCATCATCAAAATATGGAAGAATTAAAAAGCTCACCAACAGAATCTAAGTAATGGAGAATAAAAATTCTTGTAGATTTCATACTCTCGAAATATTTAGGTTTCGTCACATGTTTACAAATGGGTATTTATTTACATATTAAAATGACCGACCATATTTTTGGGGAAAAAATAATTTTGATAAGCCTTCTAAAAAATGTACAGGGTGTCCCATTTTGGGTACGTTTGAAGGGTATCTTCGGTATTTTTATAGATAGAAAGTTGAGGTTTTCGCATCATTGTGCTACTTTTTCGTAAAATTAAAGATGCCGTTAACAAAATTTTCATAATCCTTTTAGTTTTTAAGATACGGGGTTAAATTGAAGATGTTGCATTTTCAGGCACCCCTCGTATCTCAACTATCAGATAACTTATTTTGTTTGTTTGTTTGTTTTTTAAATGGAATGCCTTGTATATTTATAGACCACAACATTTGTCTTTTTTTACCTTTCCAAAAATATTTAATAGTATGCACTTTTTTCTCAGAAACACTCAAATTAATGACAAATTTCTTAAATTAAAAGCATAATTTAATAGTAGGCTATGCCTATTCTTTATGACAATAAACAAAAATCGACGATGGATCGACTTTTGGTTTGTAAAGCAGTTTATAAACGTTCTTGTGGTATTTTTATTTAATTGATATTTACCAATTTTTTGGAATAATGGCAGCGTATGAAAATTATGATATGCTGGTATGTTTTATACAGAGTCATGAAAATTCTGAAGAAGCCTAGAAATTATATTTCGAAAGGTAAGTAAGCTATTATGGCTATGAAAATCTGTCTTATCAGTATAAGTTTTTACTTGTTGTATATCCAAAAAGAAGGCAACCGGTTTTTGAGATATTTGCTCGTTTAAATGCAAATTTAGTTGAGCACAGATCATTTGCTCACCCGCGTCTTAAAACATACAACAAAGAGAACCGAGAAAGAAAAGAGATAGATGTTTTGGGATATATAGAAGCAACACCTTCGTCCTCATGTAGAAAAATTGAGAAGGAAATTGGTGTACCAAAAATGAGGGTCAGAGGATGTTAAAGAAATATAAGTATCAACCATACAAATTTAATATAGTGCAACATTTGCAACCGGTCGATGCCGAGCGCCCGGCACTGTTTTACTAGTGGTATTTGCAACAAATCCATGTTAACGATTTATTTGGCAGACTTGTTATCTGGTCAGACGGATGCTTTTTTTCAAGTGCGGAAATTTTTGATCGTCACAATACTAAGAAATGGCATAGTGAAAATCAGCATTTAATGTTTGAAAGGACGCTTTGGACTTGGGGTGTCATGTTTTATTTTGGGCAGACATATAGTTTATAGGATTTTTGAAGGAGGTCTTACAGCACGTAGATACCTAGAAATCCTTCAGGAAGTTATTCCAGAACTGCTCGAAAATATTCCATTAGCCCAATATAATACGGACCTTTTAGATGGCCTCCACGATTTCTAGATTTTTTTTATGGGGCTATATACAAAATGAAGTATATAAAACACGATATGACGGCATAGCAGAACTTCGAGAGGCAATTCATTTAGCCTTTGGAAATCTGCAATGGTTCTTTTTAACGCTATTTAGAGAATTACAAAAATGTGTCAATTTTGCATTAGAGAAAATGGTCGTCAATTTAAACATCACCTTTAAAAATATGTTTTTTCTTTTTTTTTTTAATAACTTTTTGTGTTTGTTATATTGTTACTTTATGCTATGAAACTGTTGTTACAAACTTACTGTTATTAAAAAACTCTATAGGTATTTTTATATAAGAAGATATCCATATGCAAGGTATCCAATTCTTCGTTAGCAATATGTATCTTTTATTTATTTATGATTGTTACTCACTATTAAATTATGCATTTAATTGCGTGTTTCTAAGAAAGAGTGAATACTATGATATATTTTTGAAAAGGTTAAAAAAGAGAAATATTAAAGTCTATAAATATACAGTGTGTTCCATTTAAAAAATAAAGTAAGGTCCGATAACTTTTTGACATGACCCCGTATACTAATTAAGGGGGAATTGAGTTCCACGAGAAAAGTTATATAAGAAACAGTTTTGACATTTTCGGTAAGTTATCTGATAGTTGAAATACGAGGGGTGCCTGAAAATGTAACATTTTAAATTTAGCCCTGTATCTTAAAAACCAAAAGAGCTATGATAATTTTGTTAACGGCATCTTTAGTTTTACGAAAAAGTAGCACATTGTCGCGAAAACCGAAAATTCTATGTATAAAAATAACGGAGATACCCCGCAAAAGTACCCAACATGGGACACCGTGTACTACACAACCCCTCTTACCATTTAATTTTTTAATGACGACGGATACATTAAAAAGGTATTTGTTATTAAAATGTGTCAATCTTTATCTTGACTGCTTTAAAAAGTAATAGGAGGGAGGCACTAAAGAGCCGCACATATATTGTTATTTGTAATGAATAAATAAAGTAGGATATGACATATTTAGTAAGTAGCATTAATATGGGTATCAAGCGCTTATAGGTACAGGGTGGCCATTTTATGGTGATACAGTATCTTATCTAGAAAACGGTAATAGTTACGACAAAAAGTTAAATACAAAAGTTGTTTGGATTCAATTAATTTTTTATTTTATTTTACTTTTGTTTTACAGGGTGTTTCGTTTTGACGTGACACATGTCAACTTTCTTAATTTAAATGGGATACCCTATATACATATTTCGATTCTACTGTTAATTTGCGAAAGTTTTTATAATAACATCTATATTTGAATTCTTTATCGTTTTTGAGTAAGTTGAGTTTTTAGAATTTTTTAAAAAAAAACATATTTTTTTTAAAAAAATGTTTTACCTGTAAAACTTTAATGGCACTGACTAATATCCTAAACATACATTACTAAGGGTTCAGTTCAACGAGTTTCTATGCTGGTCTTACCAATTAATATACAGGGTGTTAAAAATGGAGAGCAAAACAAACAGAACTTTAAATGTAAAAATCTCCTGTTTTTCAAATAGAACACCCTGTATATTTTTATTTCATCTGATTCAGCGTTCAATTACCTATCATTACTCATATATATGTCCTATACCTAAAATGAACAGTTTCGATTTTATTAGCCGTTTTCTGATTTGACTATTTTTTTAATATAAGTAAACAGACGAAGTGGGCTAAAATAAAAATGTCGTAAACTGAGCCTTATTCTCATTTATTTAACACAGATAGCGACTATAAATAATGTTAGAAAATACAAATAAAAGTGAAATATTATGTAATTTATGTTCTTATTATTTAATGTTTACGAAAATAAGGGAGAGACAAAAAAAATATCTTGTGCCACACGGTATAACTAATAACTAACTGAGTATTAAACATGATTAGAACATATTATAAAACATTTTCAATATGGCCACCGTCCATTGCGATACATGAAGCGTAAATAGCCTCCATTTTTTGAATAGCGTTCCTTACCGAATTTGATGCATTAAAATTATTGATCTCTTCCCTGATTTTTATTTTTAACTCATTTCTATTATTAGATCTATTTTTATAAACTTTATTTTTTAGTGCACCCCACAAAAAGAAGTGTAAAGGGCTTAAATCAGGGCTTCGTGGTGGCCATGTGTGGGATATTAAACCATGTCTTTCTATCCACAATGGAAAATGTTGATTAAGGCAATGTCGGTGCAACCGTGTGGTAAGGGGCGCTATCCTGCTGAAAAATTATATTTTCTCGAATATTTGCTGGCAAGTCGTTGATAAGGGGCATGATTTCATTCCTAAGCAGCTCCAAGTATCTTTCGCCATTTAACGACCTGTCAAAAAATACTGGTCCGATAATACGATCGCAAATAATTCCGCACCACACATTTACGGTTTGACGGCCTTGTTTTTTAATTACTTTTATTAGATGTTTATTAGTTTGAGACCAGTAATGAGTGTTTTTCCGATTAAAAATACCCGCCGTATTAAATAAGGCCTCATCAGTCCAAAGCACTTTTGAAAAAAACACATTTTCGAACTGCCGCGGGCCGGTCCATAATATCACAACAAAAAGTCAATCTTATATTATATAAGGATGATAACCATTCACCTACAGTGTTTTTTGAATACTTCCTCTACTGACACCTGCAATGTCTCTGTCAGCATCTCTTTGGAATCTTTCATCATCTTCCTCGAAAAAAAGTAAAATCTCCAGTTGTTTTTCCTCATTGAGGACGAAATTGGGACGATTTTTCTTAGAGTTTTTAAGGACACCATTTTCAAAATCACGCACAATTCGAAAAAATATAGCTCTGGAGGGAACTCGATTATTAGGATATTCCCTCGAATATTCTCTAAGGGCTAACCCTAGAGTTTTATTATTTTTTTATGAAACAGTTGTATAATTTCAAACGTTCATCTAAACTATATAAAGCCGTTTTTTAACAAATTTCGCAGCAAAAAATGGACAAAAACGACAAACAAAGCAAATGTCAACTTAAATCAATAATTGCATTAGGTTATTTCCTAAGCCTATCTTGATTTTTTTAGTTTCTGATCTCATTTACTGGCAAAATTCCGGGATAAATCAGAAAACGGCTAATAAAATAGAAACTGTTCATTTTAGGTATAGGACATACATATGAGTAATGATAGGTAATTGAACGCTGAATCAGATGAAATAAAAATATACAGGGTGTTCCATTTGAAAAACAGGAGATTTTTACATTTAAAGTTCTGTTTGTTTTGCTCTCCATTTTTAACACCCTGTATATTAATTGGTAAGACCAGCATAGAAACTCGTTGAATTGAACCCTTAGTAATGTGTGTTTAGGATATTAGTCAGTTCCATTAAAGTTTTATAGGTAAATTTTTTTTTTTTTTAAATATGTTTTTTTAAAAAAATTCTAAAAACTCAATTTACTCAAAAACGATAAAGAATTCAAATATAGATGTTATTATAAAAACTTTCGCAAATTAACAGTAGAATCGAAGCATGTAATAATATATAGGATGTTCCATTTAAATTAAGAAAGTTGACATGTGTCACGTCAAAACGAAACACCCTGTATAAACAAAAGTGAAATAAAATAAAAATTTAATTGAATCCAAACAACTTTTGTATTTAACTTTTTGTCGTAACTATTACCGTTTTCTAGATAAGGTACTGTATCACCATAAAGTGGCCACCCTGTACACATCGTATATACCATTGTATCAGTCTTGTTGATAAGTCGATCATGTGATATAAGTCAATCATAAAATATAGTTTCGCCAAAATACATTACAAATGTTTTATCTCAGTATTGAATGGAAGCATCGTATGAAATACAAAAAAACATTAACTTGAAAAGTTGTAATATTTTTCTTTTAAAAGTATTCAATTTTTTTAAAAAATCATTAGAAAGTTAAAAAATTTACATAACCTATATTTTTTAAATAGAATACTCTATATATACTGGATAATAAGTAAACATTGCCTCTTATAGCACGGTTTTTGTCAATTTGTTCGATTGTATTTACAGATAATGTGTCAAACATAAATGAAAGCCCTGTACAGGTACTTCTATGACAACAGTCCGTTAGTCCAACTAATATGACAAGCCTTGATTATTTGGGATACATCTGTCAGGATTTTTGCTTTCCACTAATTCCTTGAGATTTTTTAGTTCTTGGGGACTGGTAAATCTTGCCTACTATCTTAACTACCACACAGAAATTTGGCAAAAACTTGGCAATAAAAGGCAATGTGTTAGAAAGAGAGATAAGGAGAACATTCCACTATGTAGTGTTGTCAATGTCAAGGAAAACATTGCTTATAGCGGGGTTTTTCTCAAATTTCTTGGATGTTTTTAATTATATAGATATTAAACCTCACACATTCATTTTATAATCAGCAAGAAGAGACTCGTTTGATGGATTCATTATAATATACACATATTACACATTTTTAACATATCTTATATTTTGTATAAATTTAGTAAACAAAAGCCCTACAACTTGACTATGATAATTAACATCTCTTGAACTTAGATCAATTTTGGTGGTGGCGAATGATGTGGTTTTAAAATATAATAAATAGCTATTTAAACCTAAGTAAGTAAGTCTTGTCAAGTCCATATCTGAGTGTAAAAGGATAAATTATTGATTACTTGGCAATCTTGGCATCTGTATCAAATTTACACTTTGCTGTGAACATCGATATCAAATTTTGTCAAAAAAATATGAATTATTTAAGCAGCGTTTAAAATATCTGCATTCTTTTTTTTGCTTATTATATTGGAATTAGGCCGGATTTTCGGTATCACTGAGTCGAGCTAATAAAGAAAATCTGATCAATAAGCAGTGTGGTATAACTTTTAGGTAGATATTATTTCAAGATGGTGAAATATTGTTAATATTATACATAAAAGCTGTAAAGTACAAAAAATTACAATATAGCTAAACTTATTAAAAAATACTTCAAAATTAATTATGGTTTACCATACCACTAAAATAAAACAAAGGTATTAGAATCTCTTAAAACACCGTTCATAAGCGAATTTAAGAAGAACAAGATAGCTTTTAAATCAATTAATCCCCACAAGGCATACTTCTGGCATCGCTGTATTAAACTGACCACCATCCTAGAGGACTTTTAAGGATTATTGTCTTAAATCGGATCCTGCTAGGTCACCGGACTTGCAGGATCTGTAACAAGATCCCTTGTAATCCAGATTCCGATAAAGGATTCTTACACTTCATAACTCCTGATATGGTCAACTAATACACTCTATCCGAAACACTAATACTAATAGAGTTCTAGTATAAGGGTCAAGTGTATGTAATTATTGAGTATTTTGGAGATAACTGCAGAGTTTATGTTGATTGGTTTATGGACATTAGATAAAAGGTCTACGGAGGACGCAGGCAAATTTCCCAGGCTTATTTAAGCTTAAAATACATAAACACCTTTTTTTTATAAATAACAGATTTTTTATTTGCGGCTATCTGGCAAAATGGTGGCATATATTAGGTTTCTGGCTATTTTTCTAAATGGGTCCACTGTGTTAAAAAAGATTCTAATTAAAATTATTCTACGTTCATTATAGGGTCTCAAAAATCAAAATTATTCATAAAATCTCTCAATATACAAGGACTAAATTAATTATTGTTTAAAATTTTGGGAGGTGAATTAACTCAAAAAAAAAGAAAAAGTCATGTAAGCGGAGGCCGCAAAACCTTTGTTTTCGAGATATAGCGTGTTAAGTTTTTTTTTTCGTTTTCTCGATACACCTCATACATTCGGAGGGATGTTTAAATTAAATTCCTTATTCTGTTCTGTAACTTTTTTTGGTATTTTGCAATATCTGTTCTTGCACAGGTAATTTGGTTATCATAGTGCCTGGGACAAATTGGAAAAATGTGCATTTCATTAAAGTCAGTGATTCATAGCAGAATGTGGAACATTCATTATAAGATGTTTATTTTGCTTGTTAGTGCCTGAGGAGCAATAATTGGTGTTAGTTTAATATTTTTCAAACATATGATTTTCTCATTTTGATTCCCTGAAAAATTGGACATTTTAATCGAAATGGTTTACATAAAAAACATTTTCGCTAGTCCATTACTTTACTATCACCGAGAGCTGTTTTATATAAAACTTTGTGTTGAAGGTCTGACTGCGCTGACAAAATATCGAATACTTGCTACTCGGAGATTTCATTTCCTTTTATTAACACTTCTCACATGACTAACCATTTTGGTAACAATTTATAAATTTCTATCGCGTTTCTTCTGTCTACCTGCCCAAAAATATGAAGGTACTTGTCAACTTTTGGCAATTCCTTCATCCTTATCATCCCCTCCTTCTCTGTTCTTATGTTCTATTCTAAGCGTTACTAGACGTATTGGGTTGGTGCATTTACCATGTAGAATAAATTATTACTGAATTAATTTTTAATGAAATTATGTGAAGTCTGTGAAGAGTGCCAAAAGTCAGCTCTCGAGTAGGACTCAAATCTAAAACAGAACCGAAATATTTCTCCCCACCCCATTTATATTGTCACGTTATGCCGATTTCGTCCTTGTGAGTGAATTTTTTTGTGTGCCTTGCGACGTAAATCAAAGTGCAAAAACAATTTTTTTTTTAAATAAAGTTGTTAAAGAGAGTATTGGTCTTATACGGGTGAGGAAATAATATAGCTACGGCTTCAAAATTTCTTGGTTTCTAAACTGGAAAAAAATCTTCTCCTGTTCTTTTAGCTTTAGGTCAGAGGCAGCAGAAATTTTACATTTGAACAGCTAAGAGAGTACGGCGATGGATATTAGGTTCAAGCAACGACGTGTGCAGCTAGTCCCTGGATGGGTGATTGTCGGAGAATGTCGGCGGATTCTACGACTTTTTGCCCTGTGTTAAAGGGGTGGAAGTTATTAAGGCATTTTGGTATAAAGCCAATAATGTCACGTTACATTATAATAAGGTTCAAGGTCTTCGTGTTTCAGCCAAACAAAACAAACAAATTATATGACTGTAATTACGCTAATAAAGGAGGAAGCTTAGTTGACCAGTAGCGAATTTGGTGGGGAGATGCAGGGATAAATGCCTCAAAAATAGCTAATAAAACAAGTAAAATCTCTGAAAGTAAAAATTATTTTATAAAGCATTTCCACGATTTTATAATTTTTTATCTCAATATTGAATCTTTTTTTTTGTTAGTCGCGACTGAAATTTATGGATGTTATGCTTATGTTGCGTTAACAAAAAGCAGACCTTTTTCTTTAGTTACTAAATGTAAAGGCTTACCCCTCCCCTAGGAAGGCATTCTAAATACGCCACTGTTGTTGGCTTTCTGTCTGCCCTTAAACTTACAGACCACAGGGGAACTGGTTGACCTCAAAAAATATATATCAAATAATTTCTCATAAATATCCCTTAATTAGTCGAAAAGAAAAACTCTTAATGGTCCTCTTATAAGGGTGGAAAAATTAATGTTCTACCCCGTAAATATGGTTAAGGAACATTAATACGAGTTTGTCGCGTTATGGCATTCGCCAAAGGAAACCGAAAGATAATAGTAAGTGGAAAATATGTCCGATACTTTATTATTATCACCATTAGCCAGGGAAAATAGTCAATTCAACTGAATCTTATATATTAATAATAAGTCGTCATCAACGATTTTAACTATAATTCAGTTGTATAAAAAATATCTTCAAAATTTTAAAGTTATCCTTGTTATCCCAAACCGTGTAATTTAAACGACTTAGTTTTGAACAAACGCAGTGTGTTACAAAAGTCTGGAAACAAATATCTCGAGAACCGGTCGTCCAATGTCAATTAAATTTGGACCAGCATTGTATGGAAAACCGACGAAGACGCAGGTATCATTTGCAACATTGCCAAGTTTACCGTCTTTCAGTAATTGATAGGAATTGTTATTTTTTAAATGAAACACTCTGTTTTTTAATTTATTTTCCGATTCTACTAATTTCTAAATATAGTTAAAAGTTTTCTAAGACACATTTAATTTCTTAATCAACGTTTTTCTAGTAAAGGGTCACTTTATAAAAATCAGATTAATGTTAATTGTTACCCTGAACCGACTCCAATATTTAAATACCAGTTGAAGTATTAAGATTTTGTCAACGTCAAATTTGAAATAATGGATTCGTTAAGCGAAACTCAAAGGATCGAAATTGTAATGCGACTGAGTTATGGGGATCGAATAAGAGCGTTGCACCAAGTTAGTGAAATATTTAATGACAAAAAACCTAATCGAAATCTTATAGTCCAATATATACAAAAATTCAAACAAATTAAATGTAACAGGGCATGTGAAGAATGCTGCGAGGCCTGGTCGTCCTAAACTAGCGACAGTTGGCGATAAGGCTTTGGATATGTACTAACATAGTTTGAAGGAGAATCTCCATTTTTCCACAAGGCAACTTGGTCTAATAAACCAGGACATATTCCGCATGCGCGTGCATCGACTACTATGTGCTGAAAAATTCCACACCAATAAAATAACACTAGTGCAAAAAAGAAAAAATTAGGAGACATCAGGGGAATTAACATTTGCCCTTCCCAAAAAAGTAGAGGATATTCCGGCCGATACTGCATTAAAGACACCGTGCTTCTGCTTCTGCCAATGTGTCCAGAAATAATGTGGTTCATATTTTCTTTCCTGTTTTTCTCTTGATTTACCGACTTCGCCGAATTTTCCCCAATGTTTATATAGGCCTTTATGGCCCGTTATTAGTTTTGATAGTTTTGATGCTAACCATTTTCTCATTGATTAAGAAAAAGTTAGATATGTTTGCCTTTTTTGGCCATAAATATAGCTCAAATTACAGTGAGTGGTATACAATAAAAACCTATATGATAAGTGAGAAATATAAAGTAAGTGACAAGAAACTGTATAATGACAGAGATCGGTTAATTTTTTTTTGTTTAGACACAAATAATTTAACCACGTTACTTGCCAGTGTCAGCGTTTAATTAGACCTCACACAACAATATTTGGCCTGTTGCTGCCAGAAGCTTCATTTTCAAGTAGGACTACTTGTTCTGAAATACAAGACAAAAAGTATGGTTCATGGAAACAAGGATTGCTGAGTAATTGCGTAAAATTGACCTATAAACGAATTTGATCGGCCTATCGGATGCAGTGCGTCGCGGACTGGCAACTTTGGGCTTTGATCTACTCGGAAATCTTTCCATGGATTCTAATATATACGGAAAACAACTTTAGGGTTTTATATTAGATTGTTTGTTTATTCGGAATATAATCTGTATAATAAATATAATAAATCATATTAATAATTTACTCAATACGGTGAATACTATAAAAGCCCGGAAAGCCATTATGTAAATCTTGCTATATACTTATTAAAGATTTTGGCGTTATCTGCATCCAGACATAATTTGTATGATGGAGGTGTTAAAGACACTGATAATATTATAGAAATGGAGCACAACATGTAGTTGCATATACCAGAGTTATAACCGTTTCTAATATGGTACCCGTGTTTTTTTGTACTTTTACCAAGTATTAAATAAGTTCATACCCTTGATTGTTAACAATTATTATGTTAAGCAATATTGTTGTAAGTAGAAAGAATATCATTAAAAATACCCGATGGCAAGCTGTAATGGTTATTTTATTAGCCTCAAAATCTATCTAATACTGAATATAGCGGAGAAGTTTTGATAAAATGAACAATACTAAAACGAAAAAAAGAAATTGCAAAAGCAACTGGTGATATGTCGTCTGATTGGTTATACTAGTCATATTGGCGACTGCTAAATAATACTAAACAGGCTCAATGCTCTAGTAATCCAGAAATAGACATTAATATGTTGTTATGAAATGGAATGGATTAATATTATATTATAATTTAATAATATATTTGAGTATATTGTTAAGAGTATTTGTTTGGTTAGAATTATTATTATTATTATTGTAGTAGTTGTAGTTAACTCTGGAAGGACTAATTTGGCGAATATATTTAAGGGAGTAGATTCATCCCAAAATAGTTTAAGGTACCTTAATCTGTAGAAAATGCCGCTCGTTCAAGTTGTAATACGTGCAAAAAGATTAGTGCAATACTGGGCAATATTTTTCATCTGCTTCAACCGTTAAACTGTCGACTCCTGAACATAAGCTTTTCCTTATTTGTTTCATTTTACCCTACCATGAGTTTTTGGTGCCGGTCTACCTGCTTAATGTCGTCTATATATCTTGGCTGGATCTATCTCCACTCCTTTTTAACTAAAATAATCATGATTTTTAAAATTAGACCATGTCAAATTGGAATCACTATCCGACGTTTCGCCTTCAGTTACACGAGGCACCTTTATCTTTACTTCCCAAGATCTGACTGCTCAATGAGCTCGGGGAGATTCAGACGTACTCTTATACCCAACTTGTGCTCGCTGAACCGTGACCCTGTGCTATGATCGGTTTCAGTGTGCTTCCTAAAGAAGTTTTGTTGAATTTTCAGTGTGAACTTCCTGAACCATGGTTGGTGTTCTCGACTTCCATTGCAATGGAAGTGTCTTCAAATATCCGTTTAGGCGATGATGGTTTTTGGTATTTTTTATTAAAACTTATAATTCTGTATGTAATTATGTTTTAAAAATCGGATTGCGTTTTGTTTAGCCTTGGTTAGGTCTGTATTTTTTAGGTGATTTAGATAATATTTTTTATAGTGAATGTATATTAAAACAATGATATTTTTAAACACAACCTATATAGTTAGGTGAATTTGTCCTGTCAGTATTGAGTTAGCTCAGATTCGTCGATAGCTGATTTAGGGTCTTGTGTCATTCAGTCTACAGACTGAAACCCATATAACTGTTAAAGTTTTTGTATCTTCAAATTTTAACGGTGGTGGTTGCTATTTAGCTACAGCAGATTAAACAATTTGCCTCTTTTTAATATATCGTTTATGTTCCCTAAGCCCAGTAGATACAGAACGATATATTTATCCTACATGTACCTCTTCATAGGAGAGAGGAATTTTATAAGTTTCTTCTGTTTGAAAAGGTACAACATCTTTCGGGGATCGCAAGTACTATATTGTCCAATCTTCTTATGTGTATTAAAGATTGTATGTATATTAGACCGTCGAATCGTCCTATTTTGTCTTTAGTGCCATGCATATAGGGAAGATCAAAACTACCTAACGGTGGCTTCTTATAATTTTCTTTCCGCGGAGTTGGTTTACTGTATCTTCTAATTGAACATGTAACATCTTCAGGTCAATAACCATTCTCTCTAAGGGTTCGGTCAGTTTCTCTGTTTCCGATTTTAGAGAGTCTCGATCAGGAATCTAAAGTTGTCTGACTTAATAACCGATTGCTTTTGTGATGGGATTTTCTATACACAGAATGTCCTAATGTACCATTTTCCTTTCGTTGAACAATACATCTAGAAGGGGAATCGTTCCATTTGATTCAAATTCCATTCTAGATGTGATATTCTAGCATTGTTGAGAAGGTGGTCCAGAAATATGAGGAGATCTTCCTGTTCTTGAGGCCAACGAACAAAAGTATCATATACATATCTGAACCTATTGCTTTGCCTTAGCGAATGTTAAAGCATTATTCTCAAAGGCGACAAACATATTCGCAACTACAGGTGACAGTTGAGATCCCATAGCTACCCCCGAGGTTTGTTCATAAAAAGTTCTTTAAAAAATGAAATAAGTAGATGTAACAAAAGCTTCCACAGGTCTATTGAGTTAGTATAAAATGTCTTATGCTCAAATATGTCTGACGTAATGGAAATTAAAATAATAGAAACATTTGGGTATAGTTATGCTACATCGAATCTGATCATAATATCTTCGGAATCCAACTAGTTAGTTAATTAAGTTTCTCCATGAAATGTGCAGAGTTTTTGATATACGAATCTACTTTAGTTCAGCAAAGCCATGAAGCAAAAATTCCAGTTCACTTAAAGTCCTTGATTTTACCACAGATCATCGGGGAATGATTTAATATATTCCATTAATATTTTAAAGATGTCTTCGAGCACTAGGATAAGTAACTTCTGGGATATGGTGTCTCTCTGACAAACACATTTTTTCAATTTTTATGTGAGGCAAAGGGCTTTGAAAAATATATTTAAGTATCAAATTTTGTTGTTAGATGTGTGTGATTGGGCCAGTAAACTTATAGGTCTATAGTTTTCTATATTTGTTGTATCACATTTCTTAAACAGTAATGTGATTTCTGAATGCAGCCGGTTTTCCGGCACTTTCCCTTCAAAGAAGTATTTATCTCGGCATTTATTATTCAAGAGCATAAAGACAAAATTTTCTAACCCCGTTCCTGGAAACTTTAACATATCGGCTGTGATTTTCTCTACACCAGAGCTTTTGCTACTTTTTCATATAATTCAGGGCCTTCTAAATGCCACCTGCTGTAATGCCTGGGATTTTTTCTGTTTCTTTGTTTCTTGCTTCGGGTTTCATACTTATTAATGAGTAAATGGTAGTACAAAATGTTAACATTATACCGTTTTCGTACTTTATTTGACTCAATTATTTTTTAATAAGATAATGAATTAAACAATTAGGACTTAAAGTATCAAAGTTGTGTTTTCCGACAAATGTCTAATTATCCCTGAAACGAATTTCTCTTCTAGGGTTTTCTTTACAAATTATATAAAGGTATTTTTTTGGGGGTTCATGAATCTAAAATTTTATCGGAGTAAAGAATTTGTTCAATAACAATAATCTAAGCTTTAATTTTTGTACCAAAACAAACTAACTATAAACTATAAGAAATTTTAGTTCAGTTATGTGACAGCAAACATTTTTTAGTTTATTCAATGCAATTTATTGCTAAATACGTTAGATGTATTCAGGAAATTAGAAACCTAAACCAAACCAAAAGCAAAAGATAAGAAAGCTTGGCACAATATTTACGATATCGCCAGATTCGTTGCCGCATTTGCATTTCAGTATTTCAGGAGTTCTGAAATGTATCGCCGTTGAAAATTATTGTTCCCAGCGCACATGTTATATTTCAGATTAGCAATTAGATTCGGTCGCCATTGTAAATTTAAATCTGCCGTCGCAAAAGTTCTCGCAACTTTATTGGAACAGACAAATTGGATGATCTCTCCCTTAAGATAATAAATACGGAGTGGCACAAAAATCACTAGACATTTAAAGAGAGACTTTTTAGAAAGAGTAATTTAATGAATGTTTGCTATATTTTAAATAGTACAATATTAAGACATTTACTTTTTATATATAATATGTATACATTTTTGACTAGTACTAGATTGCATTGCAAATCGATTACGAAGTTTTCACTGTTGTAAAATTAAATTGCGACCTTTTTTAGACATTAGTAAAATTTAAATTACTAAAAAATTACATTTCATGCTTTTTGGATATTGTATGCAGTTTATTCAGTCAGTTTAAAAAATCGATAAATGCCTTTTACCAGGAGTTTCCCTCGTTATGAATTTTTCCTTTTATTAGGAATAGTGAAGTGTTCCAATTTGGTTTAGTAAACAGTCATTTAGTAACACACATATAGTATCTTTTCAAACATTTTTAATTGAGCACCATTTTGCTTCGTCATATTGAATTCCTACTAATATTCGACCAGTTCCTACCTATGGCACACTTGACAGTTGGGCATAATTTAAAATAAATTTAATAAGTAGTTTTCAATTAAATAGGATTTTTTTAACGTTGATTTACCAGCTTATCTCTATTTTACACTTATGCTTATATACAATTTGAAATTAATCGCAACTATATTCATACCAAAATGATACCAGTTCTCTCTTATGTAACACTTGGTTTCTGTGCAAAATTTTAGGAAATTGGATAATTAGTTTTTTTAGTAATAAATTTTTAACGTTTCATAGGCCGCCATCTTGTTCCAGCATAATGGATTTTTACCAAAATATTACCAGGTCATTCCCATAATTTTTGACTAAACTTTGTCAATCTGATGGGTAGCTTTTAAGCTATGCCGAAACCTGACAGACAAAGAGACAGATTGACGGAATTAATAAAACATATGTTTTGGGATCTAGGGACGCTAAAACGTGAAGATATGTAAAACATGAGAAGGTGAATTTTTTCAGATTACAAAAATTTATTTGGCCGCCATCTTGAATTATTACCTTAGTTTTACTAGTTCATCTCTATACCCCAGTTAGTTAGAGCAAACAATTTAAAATCAGTTCATTAAGTAGTTTTTCAGGGTGAATTTCTAAATATTATATTAAGCCGCCATTTTGTTTTGCCTTCTTGGATTCCTACCAAAATTTTTCTAGTTGATTTCTACATAATTTTTTGTGCAAAGTTTAAAATAAATTGAATAATTAGTTTTTTTAGTCATAATTCTTTTAACGTTCCACTAGCCCGCCATCTTGTTCAGGTATATTCGATTTTTACCAAAATATTACCAGGTCATCCCCATATGAGCCTTAATTTTTGACTTAAATTTGAACTCAATCTGATAAGTAATTCTTAAGCTAGGTCGCGAATTGACAGATAGGCAGACAAATCGACAGGTCCGCCTTGAGGGAATTGATAAAACATATTTTTTGCATCTAGGGACGCCAAAACGCGAAGATATGTAAAACCTGATAGGGCGATTTTTCGGATTTTATTTGGCCGCCATTTAGTTCCGCCATCTTGAATAAGTACTACACTTTTATTAGTTGATCTCTATAATACAATTACTTATGGCACACAATTAGAAATCAGTTCATTAAGTAATTTTTTCAGGCTGAATTTTGTGTCACCATCTTGGATTCGTACCAAAATTTTTCCAGTTGGTTCCTACATAATACTTGATTTTGTGGAAAATTTAAGATACGTAGGTTAAACACTTGCTTAGTGATAATTTTTTAATAATTCACTAGGCCGCCATTTGGTTTTGCCATATTGGATTTTTACCAAAATGTTACCAGGTCATCCCCATATGACTTTTAAATTTTGCCGCGACAGACCGTCAGACAGACGGAATCGAGAAAACATGTTTTTCGTTATTTAGGGACCCTGAAACGTAAAGATCTGAAAAAATCTCGGAGGGTGATTTTTTCAGGATTACAATACTTTTTATACAATTTTACGAGAGAAGCATTCAAATGTAATCTAGTATAATGGAGTAACTGGTGAAATTAAAAATGTATTGCACTGTGAATTTATGTTTATTTTCTAGGGCATCTAGGTTCTATTAAGCAGCTTCTATATCTTCTTTGAAAGCAAGGCTTATCTTTGAATCTTACCAGATTTTTTTTAATTTGCAGAATAGATGATTATGTTTTCTTCGGGGCCTTCCTTAAATCTCAGACAGTATGCCTCAGCATTCCTAAAATAGTTTGATACTGCCTCATCTTCTGCAAAGAGAGTCACTGCAAACTCAACTTATCAAGATACGTGGTGATAAAAGTATTTTTTTTTTGTTTTTCGTTTTTTTATTCGTTTTTACTCGTATTCTCAAAAATATTTATATCAAATTTGATGCAAGTTGTAATATGACTTATGTCAATAAACCAACGAAATATGTTATTATAGAAAAATCTATAGGGTATATTTCTTTTCTGTTGCAATGCTTCCTAGAATTCTTACTACGTCGTCGCTGGCTAGTTACAGAACAAAGTTAAATTTAAATTGTTTGCGGACGCTTTTTATACTTACGTAACTAGTACATATTTTTCAATATATACACTATATATGCTTTTGTTCTTTATGGATTTCTAAAACCGACTATGTCTTGAATTGTCTCATATTCGTGTTGTATATTTTGACCTTATAAAATGGTTTAATATTGGTTAAATGTGCATTATTCTATATCTATCCTGTGCTGCATTTCAAATGTTATAAAATTTTCCAAATAGAAAATTAGTATTAGCTAAGTATATTTGCAAAGAAAATACAAATAATATATTTGTAAATCAATTAACATTACCTAAGTTACTTGAATGTTTGTAACTTAAACTAAAACCCTGACTTATGAAGCAAATTATTTGTATGAAAAGCAAATTTTTTTACTAACCTCTATTCCGATTAATCTTCACAAAAGGTTGTCTACTGAAGTGTTAAAATCTCTCGATTCATTTTTTCTCCATCGTTCAATATCCGCTTGATTGTCGTTTTATGTTACCCTGTTCAAAACTGCTAGTTTTCCATACATATTAAAAACCACGTAATATTCATATCATCTTAGTATACAATGGTATCAAGAACTTCTTAAAAAGTAATTGTCAATCGAAGTCAAATACTGCTTTAAACATAACAGGAAGTTGTGAGTAAATAATTTCTACCAAAGAACTAATGTTCCCTGAAACATAAGATATAAACCACTTTTATTTGTTACACACACAATATACATGTTTTACATGTATAATCAAGTGAGGTAAATATATTAAAGGATATGCAATGCAATTTTCAGAATAAGCCATCATCAATAAAATAACGTCTGTCTTTTTCTTTGATCCCACCGCCCCATGTAGCGCACTTTATTAAGCACACACAGAAAATAATCAAAAACATTTAAAAATCCTTAATTGGACTTCACAGAATAAAGTGAAATGAACGAACTTTCAGTGCCTGAATTGACCATGTTCAATTGAGTTATTCCGCTGAAAGATGCCGAATGCCGATAATCGAAAGCCCTTGAGCAATGTGGGTCTTTGTCTACACTTTATGGCTTTAGAATTGATTTTTAAATGAAAAAATAATTTGATTAACGTCTGCAGACAAACGTATAAGAGTTTATTTCTGTATTTAACATGTGTTTGTAGGGGATTAAACGGTTCTGTTTTCTTCTTTGTTGGTTTCCTCTCTTAGAATTTAGACATTGTAAGAAAAAGGTTAATATCAAATTTCTAGGAGTGCATTGAAAGGTTTTCGAAATAGCGTTGGATCATTATTGATACCTGTAAATATTCCTAGCACTGGACTTTTCTGTTTTACGCGAAAATGCCGAAAAGGACCGATGGTTTCTACTTCCTTTACTTAGCTGGATACTAGTTTTGTTTTGATCATAACGCCTATTGATTCCTGCCTTCTGCTGATGTTGATACTTGGTAGTTTTGCGTGTAATTTCCAATTTTAAGACAAAATATATATTTCTGAAATAAATGCATTGATAATTTTCTATAAGACACACAAAAAGTGTCAAAATTGTTTTCCTAAGATCGTGCGGAAGGGAAACTTTTCAAGACTACAGTAACTTTTCCACGCGATTTGTTAAATTAATGAATATCTTATCTAAAACACTCAATAAGGTGAAATACTTGCAAAGTAAGCTCTCGAAGGAAGTTTGAAAGAAATATATTTCTGACTTTGGCAATTATCCGGATGAAAAGTGACATTTACCTGGGTGGAAAGTGATCACTTTCCACCCGGGTAAATGTCACTTTCCGCCCATGTAAATATCGATATTGATTAAATAACGAAAATGTTTCAATTTTATTCGATAACTTTTTTTCAAACTTTCCGCTGCTTGAGGAGGACTACAAATGATTTCTTCTGAATCTCTCATTATATTCGATAAGACTTTTTTGATGACAATCTATTAAAATGCAAGTAATTTAAGTTTGTATGTTTGCCATTTTGACTTTTTATTTGTTGATGATGACGAAGCTTGAAATTTGAGTCTCACCTTGTTAATTTCTCACATTGTTATATTTGTCATAAATAACGTCATTTACATTTAAAAGGTATGGTTGTAAATAAAATAGTATACTGCAAACCTCGGTGAAAAGGTTTCACAAAATAATAGTACTATGTATTATTCTAGATGTCGTGTTACTTCAAGTAACAATATAGTGGGGCTTTGAAACGGGGAATCAAATGGTTAATTCAACTGTTTTTAAGACAATTTCTTGAAAAATTTGTAAAAACTCGTGAATTTACAAAACACACTTATAACTTTGATGTATTATATTACATCATCTAAAGATGTAATTTAATTCAATGACATTGAAAAATATTTCAGTGGAGAATAAGAATACCATTTCACAGAAAATTTTAACCAAACATATCGTTTCATTACTCAACAAGTTTAGCCGCTACATTTTCGTTAAATCCCTTTAAAGCATTATGAGAAGGAACTTGTATTAACTGTACATTTCATGTAAATTTTCTTAATAATAATTAAAATAAATCAAGATGTTTTAGAAACATGATTTTTAGTTATTTTGAGAGAGCGCAAAAGTGCCTTGACGTGTGAATTGTTTTATTTAATTCAATACGGTCATGGAAAAAATGTTGTTAGTAGCACGTTTGGAAAGTATTTTTTTCACACTCGTGTGCTTGCCGGAAAAATTAACTTATTAGAAAATAGTATTCCTATTACATAACAAGTGTTGAAAGTGGTAGTTTTTAAACAAGGAGGTAGACGAGTGCGGAAATCTTTCGAGTTTGGAAAAATTGTTTGAAAAAATTGTTTCAACACTAGTGTTGAACCCGTTACATCAGCTGTGACATTGACACAATGTTGTCGTGTTGAAAAATGTTTTTCAATGCACGTGTGATATATGGCACAGTCTAGATTTTCCGTAAATGGTGTAGAAAATTTGCTATTTATTGTGTAGTTTTAAGTCTAATTTTGTAACAAAATTTTAACTTAGAAAATAAATTTCAATAATAAGATTCGTAAAATTATAATACTGGACGTCTAAGTAAGTCTAAGCTTTAAGTTCAGAATCATAAGGTCAACAGAGTTTTATGATGTGAACGGAAATACATTAATATAAGAAAAAAAACATTAAGAAAATAAGGCCGAAGGTTTTGCAGGATATTTTACATAACTATTAATCAAATAAAATTTTAGGAATTAGGTAGGACTAGTAAGCTACATCAATTTTAAATAATGTACTTTATTACGAATTATTAGTTGAAAAGCTAGTTCTGGAGTAATACTTTTATCGAGGTAATTTTCAGTTTTAGCTTTTGATAGCTATTTATAATATTTCGGAGGAGTCAGGGTACAGATCGTCATTTTTTTAGTTTCAAAAATTTCAAATTTGAGACATTTTTATAACTCCATTTTCTATGAAGAAACAATTAAAAGTTATTTCCGGTTTTATCGACAGTGACCCCTACTTTTTTATTTTAAATAGTAACTTGTATATTTTTATGTAAATATTATTAATGGCATTTTGTATATTTTTTACGCCATAATTACCTTTTTAAAGATGTGACGCATGCTACCTTTAATTTTCAAAATGATGATTTGCCAACTATTTTTGATAAATTAATTTATAGTTATTTTGAAAATAAAGGTTATAATATGATACATCTTTAAAAAGGTAATTTTATGGCGAAAATTACTGTATTACTAATATACAAGGTGCCATTCAAAACATTGGAGTATTGAGAAATGTCGCTGTGGTAAAACCAAAAGCGAAAATAAAATAAAAAAATCATATATTACCCAAAACGATTTTACAATTGAAGTGTTCTAAAAAAAATAAAATTAAGCTTATTTTGGAGTGTTTAAAACAAGTCTTTGGTAAAAAGAAGTTGCATTTTTTCATAAAGCGGTAATGTTAAATTTTCAAAAAATGGCTGTCAAAGCGCCATTTTGGGAACAAAAGTTGACTTGTAAAATATCGTTGAAAAACTAATGTTAGGGTGATTACGTCTTTAAAAATATACAGGGTCCTATTTAAAATAAAAAAGTAGGGGTCACTGCTGATTTAATTATTTACAGACAGAAAATTTGCCTCTTATCGAGTTTTAGAAAAGTCTCAAATTTCAAAATGGCATTTTTAAATCTAAAAAAAAATTCGTAAAAAATGCCGGTCTGTACCCTGTATATTGTGTCACCCGGTATAGCTACCAATGTAATAATAACTTTAAATAATATCTTTAAAAAGCATCTGCATATACGAGATGTTATGAGGATTAAGGTTTACAGTTAATAATATACTGTAATAAAACATTATCCTACTTTGAACAATAAGGTAGCAATTTTACGACAAGGTGAACAGAACAAGAACAACATTTGTCCACAATTGACACTAACACATTTTACACAAACTGTTTGGGTTATTAAATCTTCAATGTGTCTAAATTAATTTTCAAATAACAAAAGTCTGGTAAGTCTCAAATATCCGACTTTTCCGATGCTTCGAATTTACAGAAGTTTTCTCAAAGCCTTTTAAAGCCGTGCTGTTCTTTTGCCGCAGCTAGCGGCGTATATGCCTTTCAGCAATTAATTCCTTCCAAATCAGGTGTTTTCAATACCTTTTAGGAATTGATTTTTCGCCGTTTTTTTAATTAAGGAATCTTTTGATGCCTTTAGAATCCAAGTCGCTGGTTGCGTGGATTTCATTTAGTACAGTGTTGTCAAAGTTTATTTGAAGAATTTTATTGACATTTTTTATTTCTCTGTGAGAAATAAGAACATTGTAAAAGTGGCAAAAATGATACAAATTAGTATTATAGTAAAATTTTAAAATACGATACCCAACTCGTATATTGCAAGAAATCAAAAAAAAAACTTTATGATGAAAGGGGTCTACAATTTTATACGGTTTATAATAAGTTACTTTAGAAAGAAATTAACGACAAAATATGTAGGTAAGTTGACGCTTCTGTCTTCCTGCCGATAAATTCGTTAGAGCAGTATCTATGATACAGGACGAATACGGTTCCTTCATACATGTTTAATGACAGATTGTTAATGTCAAAATAGGCCGATTTAAGCCAACTTACTTATATACAGAACTACTTCGTTTGGCCTGCAGAGAGCGTCAAAGAGTTTTTAAAAAATTGGTTTTTCTTAGATTTTTTGGAAACGTGCTAATTGATTTTAAGGATTTTTGGTGTATAACGCTATTACTATAAAATGACATTTTATAGTAATTTTAATTACATAAAAATTGGTATATAACGCTATTACTATAAAATGACGTTTTCTGATTGATTCTTGATAGTATAGTGGCCGCTATAATAAAGTGGAAGTATTATAAAAGTTACGACTCATCTAAAGATATGTTCTGTTTTTTTACTTCATTAACTTTATGACAAATTAGTTATTTTTATCGGTAGATACTTCTTAAAACTTTTTTCCCTCTTAAAAATTTTTCGTAAGATGAGCAGTTTTGCTAGAAACATCATTTTTAATTATTTGTATACATTAAATAGTGGAAAAAAGTAAAGGTTAAATCTGTTATAAAAGTGTGTTATAAAAGATTTATTTCAAAATATGAAAAAAAAGTAAGAAGAAAGCAGTAATTAAATAGATTTGCGTAATGGTCCCCATATTGCTCAATGCACTTAGCAACACTCTTTAAAAAATGAAATTGGACTTTATCTAATGTCTGAGGATTATTGAAAATGGCACGAATTTTAATGGTGCCATAAATCGTCACGAGTATATACAGGAGTCTTATAAATACCTGACCATACATATATTCTAAACTCATGCTGATGGTGAGCATCTTTAATGGCATGTGGATTTGCGTCCGCATAAACATGTTCATTGTGCCAGTTAATGACTCCATATCTTGTAAAGCGCGCCTAATAATATGAATCACGAATTCTTTTATTTTGAAGGAATTCATAACTCACATTCTACTCGACAGACACTGACACTCAGTCCTTTTTCAACCATTTCCAAAACTGCCTCTCCATTTTCGACAGTTCGAGGAGTTCGCCTACGAACCTTGCCTTGAAAATTTATTTCCAAGCTGCCCGTTTCCCCAAGATGGCGTTTAATGTTTCGTGATTTGACATTCGACGGTTTGGATATTTCTCTATGTATACCCTAATCCTTTGATGCCCGTTTCGTTGCTAAAACCCGTACACCAGGAGCATATCAACTTTCTCGGAGTTTGTACATCTTAACGATTTTTGGTGCCTGGTCTAAGAGTATAAAATGACTTTTTCTATAATAACGTGGAAGTGTTATAAAAGTTACCACCCATCTAAAGATACATTCTGATTTTTTACATCATCAAATTTATGACAAAACAGTTACAGTAATCAGGTATATTGATATCTTTTATCATTTTTTTCTCTCCTGAAAATTTTTTGTAGGATTAGCGGTTTAGGCAAAAAAAATTATATTTCATTTACTTGCATACACTAATAATAATTTTATTATTATCACGTTTCTAAGAAATTTAAGAAAAACTAATTTTTAAAAAAGATTTGACGCCCTCTGCAAAAGGCTAAACAAAACAATTTTGCATAAAGGTAAGTTGCCTTAAATTAGCCTATTTTAACGTCATCAGTCTCTCACTAAACGTTGTACATGTATTTTCCAAAAACCCTGACATTACAAGATCGTTAATGTAATTTTTCTTAAAAGTTTTATAAGAAGTACTGTAGTTCTTGGGATTATGCGTACGATATAATAAAGAGTCTCAAGAAATTTACACACCGTTGAAATGACATTAAACAATTTTCTGGCAATATTCTTTATTTTTAATTATGGTCTATCTAACCTTTGTGCGCTCATAAGGTTTTTGTTGAGTATGTACTACGTGTTATTTATAAATTAAGTTTTTAAGTGGAAATAAGTGGCAAATTAGGTGAAGTGAGGAAAAGTAATTGAAGTTGAAAGCAGATATACATTAAGCTCAGAAAGTCTTGCACAAATTCGATTAAAATATAATTATTTTTAACAAAAATACAAAAATACTTATAACGAATTAATAAATTAAGGTTTTTTTATACCGGTTTCAAATATACAGGAGGATCTGTATAGACCCTGTGACATCGATGGTAGGCATCCTGTATAATGAAAAGAGAAGTTGGAAAAACTGGGTGAGAAGTGTATGGTTAACCAAAAGTTGAATAAAGTTATGCCTTATTAGGATATTCGCATATATACTTCAATAGTGGTCAAAATATTTTTTGTTTTTTTTAACGTTTCACGTAAGAGTGTAGTACTGTATTCATAAAAAGATCACCATCCGAGATTTTTGTAGATCTTTGCGTTTTAGGGTGTCTAGTTTCTAATAACGTGATTTCGGTCGGTCTGTGCGCTTCATAGTTCAAAAACTTCTTATCTAATTAACTTCATAGGTTGAAAAAAATCAAGGATCATTGGGGATAGAATAATAACATTTTGATAAAAACGTAATGACGGAAGAAAATGGCGTCCTCACAAAGTGATAAAAATATCAGTACTAAGAAACTTCTTCGATAGGACCTTTTGCAAAAAATTAAGCGTGATAAAGGCAGGTAATAAAGCGGAATAAAATGGCCAGAAAATGAAATGTTTAAAAATTTAGTACAAAAAAAGCCAGTTATCCAATAAACTTAAAATTTTGCAAAAAAAAAACAATAATTGTGAAACAAAGGTAAACTTGTAAAATTTTATGACAAAAAAGTTATATAATAAATGATATAATTTATTTTTTATAAACTATGTAGATTAAGCTAGAATAAAAATATAAATAATACAAATATAATTTAAAAACAAATAAAAATATCCGGTAAATTTGTCATTACTTCCCTTGTACAGAATTTCAGTACACACATAACACAAATTATGAATTCATACAGTTGTTTAATAATAACTAAAGCAAAAACATAATAAATCACAGTAGGATTTGAATGAAGTTAGTAGGTAGGGAATTCCTGGGGTCAAGGGAAACGTCAGGATTTTTTTTGCAAACATTTTTATAAAAAAGATATTTTAATTTCGATGGTATTGTCAAGCCATATTATTATGTTACATTAGGCATGCTGGTTGGTGTATCGAAAAAGTTGAACCAGAACCAATTAAGTTATATAATTATGAGTCGGGATAAAAATAATTATCACCGAAAAGTGTAGCATCTGTAAAATATGTTTCGAGAAACGCTATTCATAATTTGTTTTCTATGGGTTTTCTCCAAGTTTCTCACATCTTTTAACTTGGTTATACAGCTAAGTAAAGAGGGTCTAATAAGACTGAAATACGTATCTAGTGGTTACCATACTTCATTTTTTTGCGAACATCCCCACGATTATTTTCCTTTTCTTTTTAAGAATTCATCTTTTCCTTTTCTGATTATTCATAATAATTCATATCTGAAATCTAACATTAATATCTGTTATGAATCAATATTTATTTATCACTAAAACTAACTGTTATTAAATCAATCAATCAAAATATTCTAAACAGATATGCACCATTCGGCAACCATGTGACAATCTATGGCTTTGTCTGTATTTACATTTTTAAGCGAATTTTAAGGACGCTGCGGGCAGTTGTGAAGATATAAATTTAAAAAAGTCTTTAATTAAATAATAGAGAGAATTATATAAAAACTCCTGCACGGCGTTAATAACTTTTTATAATGACGAAAAAATCCTGTATTGCAAATGTTCGGTGTACACTGGCTTTGTAAAATACTGGTCTTGTTCATTGATTTACTCAAAATTATTCTCTTTGTTGTTGGGTTGAAAATAAAGAAAACAACATTATTATCATTACTGATAACACATTTTACATATTTTCATACAACATTTTTCACCGGCTCACTATGAAAAATGATATAACAAAGGCATATCAAAAATGCATTCTGGCAATGTAGCAACAAAAGTTGTTCATTTGATTTACTAGTATGCAAACTCTGTATGTGTAGATATGTATGTAAACTCTAATATAATGTAGATATTTTACAAAATATAACTAAGACATTTAATTCTTTTAGTGTTAAATGAAGATTGTTGACACATGTGGCCAATTCGAGTCTTTTTATATGTTCTTTTAGAAGTAAATATCTTATTAAATTTTATGAACAGTTACGCACTATTATACATTTTTGGAAAACTTATATCATGTAGATTTTACAACAGAATTTTTTTGATTCTATAGAAAAACATCTGATTGCATTTTTAGAGAAGGAAGTAAGAAGAAAAAAACTTAAACTTTAAGTTTGACCAAACTTTTAGCAGTTGCTCACGTTTCCCCACGCCTCGTATATTATGTTAGTTTGTAGGTCAGTAATACAATAGTCACAATCCAAAAAAATCAGCTGCAGCTTTTTGCGGGTTCCGAAGTTATGAGAAAATATGAGAAGTCGTGACTCTAAAATGAGCTAAAATTCCAAGTTTACATCCTACTCTCACCCTCTAGCTCCTGAACGGCTTAACCTCCGAACCTGCTCTTCAAAAAAAAAGCAACACCTGCTAAAAAAGAAACAAATGAACGTCGCAAAGCTGTCAAAAATTGACAATTTTGGTTTTTTGAATGGAGTACCCTGTATATTAGGTAATATTTGGATTTTACGGGGAATTCTACTTATATTTGATATGCATACCCTAGGTCTATCTATCTCCGTTTCTGAAATATTGACAATTGAAATATAAAAGTTTCCCCACTTTGACATGATACAGAACCAAAGCGATACAACATAGAGCAAAACGGTTAGCATGTTCCTATATTAGTTTTTTACAAACTATCGAATTACACTAGGTACATATAAATTGTTTGGCTGAAGGTTACATCGTTTGGATTCTGTAGCACATAAAAGGAAAAAATGTAATTTTTTAACTGTCAATGTTTCAGAAACGGAGTTAGATAGACCTAGGGTATGTTATATCAAATATATCTAGAATGCCCAGTAGAATCCAAATGCATAATATACAGGGTATTTCGACATTTATTTGTTTCTGCTTTTAGCAAATTCTTACAGCTTAAGAGAAGCGTTACAACTTTTGTATTTGAACTTATTTCCTATATATTATAATAAAACCGCCAAAGGTTGTCAAACTGTGAAGACTTACCCTGTACATGTATTGCTATGTAATACTAGGTTTCTACTTGAGAAAATGAGTAGATCTGAATTAATATGCATCCTATATAGTCTATAAGTTTCATCCTATTTTTTGTTTAGAAAAAAGGCTTGGTGGAGGCGAGGATGCTTAAATAAACACACTGTTTATGCAGGCAATTAATTTTAATATGTTAATATGTTCAGAGGGCTGTAGTTTGAATAACAGGTTAAAAAATATCATCAAAAACTACAAGCAAATGAAAATGCAAAACTCACAAGCTTTTTTCCAGTACTATATTAAAAATAAATTGGTGTGAGAAATAATATTTTCCCCCTCCCTGTATTGTAAGCAAACTATTTTGACACTGCTTTGACAGACGTAAGTGAAAGTTACTCAACAAGGTACTGGTTGCGCTTAAAGACAGGATGAAAGTCAACTTACATGCCTAGGGAAATAAACTAAAATTACTATAAGTTGCTTTGATTTTTGATTTCATCAACATGTTACAAAAATCCGGTGATATTAATTGAAATGAATATTAATGGTACAATTATTACAATTATTCACATTATTAACAAAATTTGGAAACACGTTTACTCGTTTCTTCTCGATATGTATTACATTTTCTGACTCCACTGATCCTTCATTTCTAACCAATGTTTCTGTCACTGTTGAAGCACTGCAAGAGACTTCTGGCTGGGTCCTATTTTATAAAATTTTATTCGCTACTTCATTTTTATTATTGAGGCCTTCAGCTACGTAACTTTCCGCAATAGTAGCGGATTTCCATCCACCATGTCGCTTGATAGCTAATACATCAACTCCATTATTTGCTAATAAAGTTGCCGACGTTCTTCTAAAAGAGTGTCCAGTATACATTTTGAAGTTCTCAAACCTTAGAACTTTCGCAATTTTACTTGGAATTGACGAAAACGTATTTTTCCCGACAGTTTAAGCACTTCTCATTTTAATATCGCGTAAAGAAGCGCGGATTAATAGTCGTCATGTGGGATCTTGTATCAATGTACTTTTGAATTATTTTGAAATGACAAACCTGAGTGTCGTCACTTTTTGTCACTGTAAATGTACGTGACATTCCATTTTTGGAGTCAGGAGTGGTCACAATTATAACTTCTTGACTTATTTTAACATTGTCCATTTTCATTTCACAGAATTCATTAGAACGGGACGCTCCAGCAACTCCCATTACCATTACGACCTTCATCAATAAGTATATATCATCGGGGGCTTCAAGCATGAACTTATTCACATCTTCCTTCTTAAACACATTCGATTTTTTGGGCCTATAACCATCATTTTTTCATTTCAAAAATGCTCGAAGTTTTGGATACTTAGAAATATCTATATTTTCCTCTATAAAAAGGGTGGACTTCAACATCGAAGACTCACATCATAAGCTTAATGAGGACTTCAATAAGCAATATATCTTTTTTCGTGGAAATAGGCCAAAAAACAAGGTTTCTGAGACTGCAGTAGCCGTCTTGCTTTGGCAACAATTCTTAAAGGATTTACATATATGTTGCTTCATACCTTATTTGCGATTTTTCCGCTAGTAGAGATAAACAAGCAAAACTCGCTGATTCTTCTATGTCTGAAACATCCATTTTGTCCACACAGAATCAAACAATTCGGGTTCTTCAAACTTTTCGGTATGAATTGTCAACTTGACATTGTTGATAAAATAAAAACTGCTTATGTTGCTCTTACAACGGATCACGGCTGCCTTCATAACTTAATGAGAATGCTATCGAATGGAATGATAATGAAAATCCAAAAATATATCCAGCATTTTCTTGTAAACATACAATATAGGGAGGGGGAAAAATATACTATATGGGATGTAAGTACATTAACCAGTCTCGAACTTTTTTGCCAGACCTCGCTATCGCTCGGGCGCAAACTCTTGTTCGACTGGTAAATGTTACTTACATCCCTTATAGTATAAATAACTATTGTTGAATCTGCATAATAGCTTTTACCTTTATACCAGCTACTATGTTCATGCAAAGTTTGAGAGAAATTTCTCCAGGAGTAGAAAAGTTATAGATTTTTTTATATGAATCAGACTCATATTATCCATAGTGCGGCTTTTTAAGTTTTATAACCGCTTCAACTAGGAAGATTGATATTTAAATAATCCGATTTAAATACTTACCGATCACATTTTTTTACAATTGACAAATTTGAAACCTATGCTATATATCTTAATTAACAAACTATAATCTTAATTCATTTTATACACAATGTTTGTCCAGGGCCTACATATGATATTATAATGAATATTTAATAAACATTTTAGGACGTCAGAATTTTACAGATACAATTTTAAAATCATAGAATACAATCAAAAGAAATTCTGCTTGACACCTAAAGTATGATTGGGAATGGGTATGCTAGTTAAAATATTGTTGATCTCAGCTCTTGCAGGAGTCTTATGTATAGATTAAACAAATACTAAAAAATTTAAGCGAATTTAAAAATAAGTTGTTTATTAATTGAAACTAAAACTATAGACTGTAATATTTTATGTGGGTAAACGGGCCTCCAACAGTCATTAATTACCTTGATTAGTAGAACAAGACATATAAATTTCATAAATCTGACAACGGTGTACTGTCGTGTGCATAGGTATTTTTATCAGTTTGAGCCCTTTGAAATCGTTCACATCAAAGAAGTTATGTTGCCGCAGCTACCGATGTCCTTTTTGTCCCCAAGGCTAGCTTAAAAATCTCAAGCAATAATTTAAGTGTGCCATTAATTTGAAAGGGAAAAATTAATGATTTTCTCGAACATGTAGTTAAAACCAAATCATATATTACATATACACGTAATTATCTAGCATGGCTCTTATGTAGGCAGGGCATTTTTAGATTCTACAGAAAAATTAATTTGATTATCGACAACTTTCTTAGACCTTCACTGCACACATCCATTACTGATTTCAGCTTGGTCGTTATACTCCAGATGGCAAAATCCTCTTATTCCCGCCTCCATTACTTTTCTAATATTTGAAAGCGAATGCAACAAAATTCATGCATACGTTGCTGTAAAAAAATAAACGTAAAACGTATTTTTAAAAACAAGCTTTTATGTATGCTGTTGAATTTAAAAGTAAAAAATAATAAAACTGACACATAACTTTCAAAAATGTGAATACTTCCTTAAAAATTATTGATCAAAACATACAAAGGTGATATGGATCAAAGTTTTACAGAATCTTGAAAATATATCTATTACTCGTCTAGAACCTAGTTAATTTGCAATTATTAGATAGAAAGAGACTTTTTTTCAGTTCAATATAAAAGCAAACATTTCTTGATTTTTTTTTAAGAACATTTTACTTAAAATTGCTATCTATAGAGAACCAGACCGAGTATATTTCTACGTCCCAGCCCAGCCAAAATAAACAAGTTTAAACAAGCAAAATACTATCTTATAAAAACAAACATAGAAAATGACTCCAAGTCTCGGTAAATTATTATTTTACTTTCGAGCATCATCAGACTTACAAACAACACAGAGAATTATAGTAAATAATCACACTCACAAATACTAAAACAATAACTTACAAATAGAATAAAACCCACTAAAGCACAACAAAACAAACAACTACTTATACATATTTGATTGACACTAAAATAGGGATAAGTCTCACGTCAATAAACAAAATAAAATATTAAAAAAGTATTAAAAAAGATTCATGTCTGGAATCGATCCCAAACCGTCTGAGTGGGAGACCGAAGTAAATACCTACAGACCACTGGTCTAGTCAAAGAAACTAACCAAAAACTCTCGCTCTATGAATGAGTGAATGAAATGAACAATGATTATTACCTTAAATTGTTAAATATTAGGGTTGGTTCGAAATTAAAATCATCGTTAACGCAAGTGAGAATAGGACTTTTTATAGCTTTGGTTATTTCCATTTTTTCTAGAAGGTCAAGCTTTTTCCCCTTCGAACATTCGTGTAAAACATCAACGTCAGAAACGGAAAATTCATGACCTGACTCTAACAAATGATTGGCGAAAGCTGAAACAGTCTCAGCTACATCCGTATTTCTGAATTTGTTGACAAGGCTCAAATGTTCTCTCACCGTTGTGAAAATTTTTCTACCTGTTTATACCAGATAGGTCGGGGAACATTCGCTACAATTTAGCGCATAAACCCCAGATCTGGACCATTTATCGGTTGTGTCCTTTGTCCTTACTAAATGTCTCTTGAGAGTATTTACTGTTTTGAATGAAATATTGATATTTTTAATATTTTTAAAAAATTTAGCCAATTGGAGAGAAATACTTCTGAAAAAAGTAATGCACTGAATTTAAAAAAAAATTGTCTCAGCCCTAAGTTTTGAATGTTTGAAGTATTGGACATTTAGTACTTGTTTATAAACTTATAATATAATTTGGTGATATACTTCAAAGGAAAACAGTTATTCATAGCAATTTGCATTATAATATCACGCTCCTTATTAAACGCTTCCCTTGACAATGGTAAATTACACAACCGATAAAAAAAGTGTTGAACGCGGCGAATTTATGTGCGTAAGGAGAGTTTGAAGCATACTGAATAACATTATCCGTGCACTATGTTTTCTGGTAAACCTCAAACTCTATCCTACTGTGTTTACTCGATAGCAAAAGGTCAAGAAACGGTAGTTTTCCTTCATCTTCCATTTCCAATGTAAACTCAATTTTAGAATGCAACGAGTTAACGAATTATAAAAACTCTCCCAACTGTTGCCTGTTGCCATTCCACACAATGCAAATATCATCCACGTATCTTTTATATGCTATTAGAAAAGAGGCAAAATAACTTTCCGTTATCCTGTTTTCCAAATTATTCATAAAAACCTCACTGAGAAATGCCGACAAACAGGAACCCATAGCTAGCCCAGACCTTTGCCTATATAACTCTCCATTAAACTTGAAAAAATGTTGGTTTAAAACTAAGGTAAGGAGAGAAGTGAGGCCATCAACGAGTAACTGCTACAAAGGAGATCTCGCCAATAAATCTCTTACCAACTGAATACAGTCTGCGGGAGGCACATTAGGAAACAAATTCTTGACATCCAATGAAACGAATAATGCATTGTGCGGAATGTCAACGTTTTTCACATGATTGGCAAAGTCGATGGAATTCTTGGTAGAATATGTGCTATGAAAACCCGTTACGACTCTAAGAACCCTATTTAGCCAAGATGAAAGCTTATAGTATGGGGAGTCTAGAAATGACACCACTAGATACATGGGCGTGCCATCTTTATGAATCTTTGGCAAGCCATAAAGTAAGGGTGTTTTCGGGTTCATAGGATATAATTTAACTTTTGTCATGTTAAAATATTCGAAGGTTGTTAGAAATGTGTCTAGACTACTTTTTAACCTAGTAAAAAATGAGTTTGTTGGGTCTCTGTTTATTCTTTCAAAATCACCAGAGTTCAAGAAACCAAAAATCTTGTCAACATAATCAGTTCTTTACATATCTACCAAACAAGAGCCTTTATCGGCCTTGGGGCAAATCAGATCGTTGGATTTTAGGTGGGCCCTGTTATAGTTACAGTTTGTATCACTCAGAAAATTAGAGTTCAGAAAATGTATTATTTTAGCCCACAATATATCTTTGTTGAAAATATCGGTCGTTTGAATAATACATTCGGCCTCTATAGCCAAAGTTTTTTATTATTATTTAGTTTATAAAGTATAAAAGCTTGAAAATTATTCGCTGGATCTTTTATATATAAACCACAGATTTTTTTAAAATTCTCGGCACGGGTGTTCGTAAAAGTTTGTCATTAACCGACCTGTTCTTATAAATTATGTGACAATGTGGCCTAGGGGTCTCTCTTTAAGGTAGCAATGGTAGGCTAGCGCGCAGCGTATCCCCAAAATGGTTTAACTGATTAGCAAGACAACAGGTCATTTAACATTAAATAAGTTTCTATCTTGTCTTACTTATAAACTCTACAAAGAATAATATCACTTCATCCTAATTTGAAGATGTTGTCTTAACTGATAGGGTCTATTCAGAATTCCTGTTACAAAACACAGGTTTCTCCTCGATATTGCCAGGTCAATGTCGTCTCACTTCTGGGGGATCTAAAAATATATCTAACGAATACTCAGTTATTAATTCCATCTCACAACTTTCTAAATTAATTATGTGGTCTGGCTGTTTTCACTATTGATTTGTACTTTAGTAGCAACTGACAATAATTTGGTTTCTCGGTCTCACAATATTTAGTGACAGCCTTCCAATATTTCACCCACTATAGCAAGTGGCACACCAGCTCTTGAGCAAGTAAGTTCTCCCAGGCGTCAAAATAATAAAACCTCACTTCGCTTACGTACGATTAAATGTATGTAAACTATTTGAATATTTTAACGATTGTATCTTTCTGTCTATTTTTTTTGTAAATTTACTTCTAAACTGTTGTTCTATTAAAAATACATTTTGATAAACTTGTTGTTTTTGAAAATTTAATTTTGTTTTTTGAAATGCTAATGTTTATTTTTTCTTCTCCATGAGTCTTGACCCTGAGAAAGGCAAGTTGGTTGACCCATTCATCAGCCGGGCTTTGACGGATTTTCCTATCTGCCGTTTAACTGCCGATGGTACCCAACGTTAAAGAAATAAAATAGGTAATGAAGACTGGGAAGTAGTATCAGTCCTCAGACTTAAACAGCGTTCAATTCGGCATCCCTGGGTTATTTTTCTAACTTAAATATTGAACAGAGATGGTTAGAAATGAGTTACCTAGTCACTCAATCCAACCCTAGGTAACCTTCTATAAAATCCTTTCAAAACAATGATTATTCTCTATTTCTAATTGCTATTAACTATAAACCCACTCATTTTTTGCCAGTTCGAGGGTCTTTTTGCCCCTGTGCCATCCCACCAAGGAGGGTTGGACGGTGTGAAATTCGATCCTCCATGTCCCCTCTCCTCTAAGAGAGGAATACCTAGAGACGAATCTTCAAGAAGGCTGGAAAATCCTCCCGGAAAGCAAAATAATCTTATGTGCCTTCAAACAAACAGGAATTGGCACAGGATGAAATTACCTTTCCGCTAGTGAGGAATCATTGGTGGCAGAGGTACCTATGACTTGGCCTAAAGCTGCAAACTTTTTAACTCAATTTACCATGCATTGATGGTTTACTGTATATTTCTATAAAGGAACGAAGTAAAATGCTTTTTTCCAAACACACACCTAAGTGCGACGAGTATGACCCATGTCGAATTGGTCCCCGAGATTGCCATGACTCCTGGGACGCAACTCGGCAATACTACTTCCTAACATTCTTTGTGGCTATTTTGTAAAACTAGTAATGCTAGTCAGTAGTTTGTCATTGTAGATTTTAATAATTTTGCATGTTGTGTCTCTAAGGGCAATTTTTCTCGCAGCTGTTATTAACCGACATATCTATCTCCAAAACCGTGTTTAGGGTAATAATTAACATAATATTAAAAAACAAGTGACGTTATTTATCAATTAGAACACTTTTTTTCACATATTTTGTACTGAATATTAATGTAAAATAAATATAAATGTGACATGATAGGTGCACATTTTTTGCTTTAGATACTGAACTACTTTTGAACTGCTAATTACTACAACAAAATATTATCTTAATCTAAAAGCGGGAAATAAATAATAATTTTCATATTTATGTTTGATGCTATAATGTAAAAAGAAACTTTATAATATAGTTTGTTGCAATTAACTTAAAGATCATTAAGTAGTTGATACCTACAAAATATTAGCTCGAGGCAATGAAAACAACGACAGCGAAATATCTTATTGATTTGCATACATCATCGCAACGTCCCATTTCGATCCCACTTCTGATTCCCATCCCCATTGTCTCCGAATTCGACTCATCCCCGGGGCGATATTTTTAATTTATGCATCGTGGTGTCCCCTCTGTCCCCCTGCCGCCCCCGAGACCATATATCCGTTGCCGCCGCATCGCCAATGATTCATTGATGACTTAATTTTGCCGCGTAGTCATGGCAACGTCTTTCATCTCGATCTTTTGCTCCGATCGCCGGGCGTCGTCTTTTTCCGCACGCGGTATGGGACACAAGAAGGGTGACATGTATCGATATGGAATTAGGCGATTGGCGACGTTCGATATCGCATATAATTTATTTTAATCTTAATCTAATTTCCATCTGACCGATATTTATGTTTAACTTTTGGATTAATGTCATTGATTTGGAGAAGTTTATCATTCATTACCTATTCTTTAGGCAAAACGACTCTTGGTTTGTATGGCTCTACCACCGTTTTGTTAATTATGTCTTATATAATTTTGAAAATCTCTTTTGTTACCAGTACTACAGTTTTCGATTTGCTATTTTAGTAGTGCTTTGGCGCAGATCTCTCACCAATTAGGTTTTATTGAATTCTAGCGTTCTACACTACTAAAAAAGAAATCGGCATGGGCTTTGAAACTGAAACTGGCAAGTAGGATGATCCAAAGGAGAACAAAAATACCTAATAACTCCGTTGGGACATTGAAAACAATACAAAAGTATGTAAGATTTCTATAAAGAGTTCAAGTGTATTTTACAAAAAAGCCAATGTACATCGAATAAAAGCATTAAAATGTAACTTCAAACAGCCCTTATAAAAAATCATGAATCAAAAGAAAGCCCATGTTCCTATCTTATAATTCTATAATCTCGCCAAAAATTACAAAAAAAAATATGTTAATAAATAAATAAAAATATAAAGCATATAAGCAATCGGATAAATATTTCGTGCTTATTTAAAACATCATATAAATATTAATAACATCTTTTTATCCTTTGGAGAGAATATAACATTTAGGATAGGAACATGGGCTTCGTTTGTTTCTATGAAAAATAATTTTGGGGTCGTTTAGATGCCGAAAAACATGCTTTCTCAATTCCGTTGGTCTATCTGGTCACGCCATAGATCAATAACTATACTTATCTGATTTACTTCAAATTTTGCTCATAATCCAATAAGATGAAGTAAAAAAGCGGCCTAATAAAATGTTCAAAAAATTGTTACTAAATACTAATTATCTAATTTTACCATACATTTTGCAGAAACGCTTGATGTTATAAGGGAATAAACTAATAAAATGTAAAAAAATCAGTGTAAAAAATTACGTCATTTATTGTTTTCAAATTTTGTACAAAAATCAAGTATTATATAAGTATGAATGGTACGAATCTAACGTGAGAAACTAGATCGCGACCTAATTGAATGTTTTCGGTCTGAAAAATCTACCTATTCGATTGATTTTAAATTTTGCACAAACATCAATAAGGATAAACTGATAAAATTTTGGTGAGCATCCATTATGGTGAAACAAAATGACGGCCCAATGAATTGTTTAAAATATCAGTATCAAAAAAACTACCAAAATATTGTCAACCCTGTATGGCAAAACAAAATGGCGGCCTAAATAAACGTTTAAAATGTCTTTTTAAGGAAGAAAGTAATAAATGTTATGGCTGAGTCTCTCATATATTACGTAAATAAAGTTATAAAAAATCAAAAATTAAAATAATAAGATTAACAACACTTAAAAACAGATTAAAAATAGTATACTGGAGTATCGTAGTAGTAGTTTTGAGTAGGCATTGTAAGGGAATGAATGTATGCATGCATACAATGCATATTAGATCTACACAAGAAAAAATCGTAAAAATGCTGATAAATGTATTGAAAGAAATACACATTTTTGAATGATATTTAGATATGAGAATGAAAGAGATGTATGTCGTACATCTTATTTGTGTATGCGCAAAATAACTATCCAAGAAACCATATAAATATGGCAAAAAATGGTAGAAAATAAGATATATAAAATGTATATGAAGAATAAGTAATTTAAATTGGCCTTACTCGGAACATCGCTCGTAACGGATATAAACATATAAATGGCAATATTGTATAAATAATAATATATTTCACTTTTCGTAATAGAGTTTTATTTAAGGTGAGTTCTGATTACTTTGGTAGAAAAAAAGGTAAAGCTTTTTACTAGAGCTTTCCTCGTAATAAGACTTTCTCTTTATCACGAAAAATGACAGATTAAGTTTTATTTAATGTGTCAGTGGCGTAGCCAAGGGGAGGTCAAGTCTAGTTTTTTCCACGTGTTATGAAGTGAGGACATTTTTTTAAGTGATGAAGAGGTGCCCTTTTTTTTGTTTTTGGGTTCATCGTTTATTTGTCCAACGTGTTTTTTTCGCAAGGCAATTATTTTAGTGTAGTTTTATTTTGGCGCCCATATTTATGATTGCCCCCTGCTAGCCGCTAATACGCCTCTGTATCAAGTGATTACGAAATAACGATATATACATATAAAAATTGTGTTATGTGATGGAATCAGTTACGAGGGAAGTTCCGGGTAAAAGCCAATTTACCGATTTTTTGAAATACTAATGTAACCTTTTAAAACTTTTAAAATAAAATATAAACAGTCGCGGATCTTCCATAAAGCTGAGTAGGCTAAAACCTAGGGCCCCAAGGAAATAGGGGTCCGGTCAGGAGTATGAATGAGTTTTTCTTAGTCATCAGATCATTTCGGGCCTTGCGTTTGCAGTACATTTATTTACAAGTGGATTGTGATAACCTTTTTTTCTTGTAGTCATTAGGTATTTTTCGATTCCCTTTTAATAATTTATTTCTGATGAATGAATTTTCTGCCTTGAACTTATTCAGGATTTTTTATTCCGTTGTAATCTAAGAACGGTCAATGCGAAATTGTTTTTCTAGAATCATGAGAAGCCCCAAAAATTCAGTTAGCTTAGGGCCCCCGAAAACCACGATCCGCCACTGAATATAAAACCAAGCCTCAAGACATTTTATTATACTTAACTACTTTATCGACCACACAAGTTTCGCTATAACCTACAAGACTTCCTATTGTCATCTCCTATCTAATCAATCTCTGTTGGAATTTTAAAGAGTTTCTCTGTCTCCGGTGGTGAAACTAACCATGACCTAATGGCATATCTCTTTTGGGCGCAGGGAGAAACATAATTTTTGAAATTTTTAGCGCTGATGGTAGTCGTCATGTCATATGTCATTTGCTCTAAATCAGTATTTCTACAACTATAACATAAATAATAAAATTCAATGCATCGTGATGATACTTGGGTTCTGGAGAATATTTGAATTTAATATATCTTGATACAAGTTTTTATGTACTAAATAAATGTACGATTACTAGCTTTCTTTAATAAGTAAAAAGGGATTTTTTTCATTTGAGTTTTACAATTACAATTGTAAATTTGTTATCTTGGTGTTATTGGTTTAGGTGATCCTAAGTATGAGCATTTCTTTTTGTTTAAAAAGGAAAATGACAAAAATATTTCGAAAGGGTAAGAATTTTCCTCGAAGCTTTTTAAAAAGATATGTAGTAGTATAAATTTGTTAAAAAACTAAGGAAATCACCATTAAACAATAATTTTTATGTCTTCCAGACTGCTGTTACAGTTAGTATGTTGGAATATATCCATTAGTATTAAGCCAAATGGATAACATCAATATTTTTTATCCTATTCCATTTTTCGTTAGATGACAACAACAGAAACGTTTTGGTATCGGATTGATTCCATAATTTAATGGTAAAGTAGGATAATGTGCAAAAATATTTCAGCCACCGTCAACTAAGATTTGTGTTACTTGTTAAAATAGATTCCACATAAAATATCGATACGTTTCCAGCAAGTGTCGATACATTAAATCATGTAACTTCGATGGCGAGGCGATGTTTCGTCGTCCGAATGAATATTCAAGAGTTATTAAATCGGGACACAGGCTCTTATGTGCAGCTTTATTTTGCCCTTAAATATCCTCAGCTATTGGTGTTTCTATCTTTCACGTGCGCATTTAGTTTTTCATTTTATGTCTTTGTCGGTGATGTGACGTGAAGGAAACTTTACAAAGTTAGTTATTAGAAATCGGATTTGAGATTAAAGGGATATAGGCTTCGGTTGTCCTGTTTGAATATTTTATTATTTAATTTTCCGTCGTGAAAGGATTTCGAAAGGAGGTTCGTTATGCGGGATAATACACGTAGTTTGTTGGGGAATTCATTCGTTTTTATAATGATTCTATGGGCACCCTAATCGTAAAGTCGGAACTGTCGCAGTAAGAAATAGGTATAATAGAATAGGAATTAATATATGATACATGAATCCTTTTTTTTTAACTTAATGACGGTTTTAAATAGTAGGTGGCATCATCATTGTTAAGCCCATTTTGATAAACTCATAATTTATTGTATTGCGATAAGGAATAAGAGTATTATTATAGGTAAATCGAGAAAAAAACATTATTTTTTCTAGATTTATGCAGTAAAATAATATGTTCTTTTAAAACTATGTACAGCAGCAGATTTGAAGGTTGTGTTATGTAATTTCTTTATTGTTTTTGCTAATTTTAGTAATACTATGAGTATTAAAGAAGTAACCTAACTAATAAAAGAAGCCATTTTCAAAACACTCTCGCTCCAGGAAGCATCAATATAATCTAATAAAACCCTGACCAAACTGACAACACAAGCGGGTATTTATGGCAGTTTTTCGGCACTGGCCGCATCTCGGAAAAACCAATACTGACGTCATAAAAACGCTTTTATGACCGGGAAATTGTTGCGGGAAACCGGGAAATATTGGCATGGATGGCCGAGGGGTTGAAGGGATATTGGTGCACAATTGGTATCGGTATAATAAGAGAAGTTTAAGTAAAAGTTCTATTTATTTAAGAGTAATATAGGAAAATGACAAGAGACTCTAGAAAATGTTCACTTATTATTAGTTATAATAAAAACATAAATTAAACCGCCCCTAGATATACAGGGTAATTCACAAACCCTTCTTTGTCTTTTTTATAATTTCGAGAAAACTTTATAATATAAAAAAGTTAAGCAGGAGGTCAACATTTTTGTTTATAGTAAAAATCTGGGGGTAAAATGATGATTGCTCATTCATATTTTAGTTTTTTTATTATCTTTATTATGGCATTAGCTTTTTGTCTAAGTAATAAAAAAAACTCTATAACCCAAAAAAACTAAAAAGTTAATAAATAATTGTCGCCCTTACTCTTTAACTATTTCACTTGCCGGTAATTTGCGGAATTGTAATTTAAAAACAGTTATGTATCAAACGGAGTAAGCCAAAATATTATAGAGACATAATCGTTTTTATTTTGATATTTAATTTTTTTACTAATTTTGCAAAAGATATTTTTTTTCTAGTTTTTGATGATAATGCAAAAGGTACATAATTAAATGGTTTGTGATAATGTTTGGGTGGAATTTTACTTCTGCGTTCATAAGAAGTTAGTTTTACAGGATATATGGAGTATATGGAGTTCTGATCATAAGGGCTTTTTTCTACTTCTTCGATATGTTGTAGGGTTCGAGAAAAGCAATTTTTTAGCGAGATACTGTTATTGTTATTCAAGGTTACCTAAAAATTAAAAATACGACATTGCATAGAATATGGTTTAAAATATGCCAAAAAAAGTTAGTACTGATTGTGCCATGTTCAAAACTAATTATATTTATTTTATTTTATAAAGATTCTTTTTTAAATATATTTGCCTAAGGATAGTCGAAAACTATTTATGAAAAATGCATTTACAACTATTGCAACATTTTCAGTTGTTAATTAAGCAATTTTATATATTTTTTAATTGTATTTAGAATTTTAAATGTCAAATAAATATGTTCAGTAAATTTTAAACTTTAGAAAATAGCACTTCAACGCATATAATTTTATTTCTGTTTAATTAATAATTTCTTAATATTTTGCCTTGAGGGAATAAATATTTTTGTTAATTGGGTATGACGCAGCGTGTCGACTAGGCAACAACAGACAAGAGCGAACTTACCGTTTTGCCGGATAGTTTTCCAATAGAGAGAAAAAAATACCTTTTTTCAAATCAAATAATGGCATCTGATAAAGTTCAATATAAATTGATTTTTAAAAATTAGGCTTTGGCTAAAAAATGTTTAATGCTTTGTATTTGAGAACTTTAGCTCAAACATATTTATGGAAAATTGCATTAAAGTCACAATTTGACTTATCATGCTTATCCAACTAGCTACGCAAGCGCACTATATATAATGTGCTTTAAAATTCCAGGAATACGTGCGCTGAATGACTTAAGAATATATACAGTGTCAATTTATCGTTAGGCCGTTAGTAATATTTGATAATTTTAATAATATACTATTGGGTTTCAAATTCCAAGTTCAGTCGGGAGACCCATCAATAAACCAGTCCGACCCTTTTTTACTATTTTTTATTACTATTACCTTATTTTAAAGCAATGTTTTCAACATTTTAATTTTTTTATACAAATTCGCTGGTGGGTTGTTTTAGAACCACGGCAACCCAATGGTAGGCGCTTTTTTCTTTTATACCTGGACAAACCAGGAACGCTAAAAACTTACAGATGCGGGATATGCAGATTCGCAGGCCAGGTAACTGGTAACAGTTTCCATAATGGACACACTTTGAAGTTAGATTGGTGGCAAAGTGCATGCGGTCGATACTCGTATCTCTCTGACAGGCTTGGCTAAAAGGAGGCAATCTGAATGATACCTCTTTAAAGTGAAATTCATTGTAGTATCTGTAAAACAGACGTACATAGCTTAGAATTCCGTGTGGTGTCTGGATCGTCAATTAGATGTATTCCTTAAATATGGTATCATAAAATGTATAGTCAAAATTCAATATTTGAGTATACTACATTTGCAAGAGAAGATTTACATGATCACAATTACTTATAATCCATAAAAAAGTAATTACTAGTCTAATCAAAGTTGGCGATGTTGCCCGCTGCGGAATTAAAGAAAATACTTTTACCCCGGTGCAGGTTTTAGGGATTTTTAGATATTCGTAAAAGAGAAACTACAGTTTTGATAGTGAAGCTCTTCGAGCACACCTGGATATCTATACGGGGAAGTGTATTGTATTCGCAATATTTTACTTGAGGCACAGCTAACTATTAACATTTTTTCGTGTAACGATGTTTAGATTAGTAAAATAAAAAATAAAAACTTAGCGTAAACAGAAAGAAATACATATATAAAAAGGCATAAAAGAATAAAGACCAACTCATATATACCTGGCTGGAAATGCTAGTAAAGACTTCACCAGTCCTCGGAATGCGAGGTGGTAATTTGTTGACAAATTAACTTAAGTTTTTATAAAGTAAAGTATTTTCTAACTCAAACTTTCTTAGAACTAAAGAGTTTTTGAACACCCTCTACAAAACCAAAAATTACATCTTGTTATTAAAATAACCAATCTTTCTATCAAATTAATACATTTTTATCATCAAGGTAGTAACAAATATTATAGAAAGGATATAAATCAGGACGACAGCATTCAAATTTTATTCACAATAGCTCTATCTCGAAATCCATTCAAATATCTTTTCCAAAAGCATTTTTAATAATTCGAGGCTCCCGTGCCGCGTCAAACGACAAAACATCAAGAGAGCCCTGACAGAGATACCACCGATGCTCCATTATTCTCGTTGTCGAACAAGCGAAAAGAACAAACGAACATCGGGTGAAATGGATCAGAAATGACAATCGCGAATCGCTTCCCGCATCCGCCGATACTGGGCCATTATTATTATTAAAAATGCCTTTTATTCGATGAATATCTGTCGTTTTGAGGTAATATTTTCAGATTTCGCATCAGGAACGATCTTAATCGAGGTAATAACTTCGATTGTTACAGTCTAAATGTATATTTTTTAAATGGTGTAGTATACATTCGGTAGTGTTTTCTGAATCTAGTTTTAGGTAGTGTAAAGTTTTTTGCATACATTTAAATTGAAACCAAAAATAAAATTTTTCTATTTCTCTGCAGAGACAGACTTTCTATTAAAATTAATTTATTTAGAACATACAGCATCATTCTGAGATAAATACGAATACGATACATAAGAATTCAGACCAATCAGCATCAAGAAAATCTGTAATCGTCACAATTTTTTCATATTCCTGTAAAAGTTCTATTCTCAAACGTTCTTAAACAAAACCGTTAAATATTCGTGAATTAAAATGTAATCAAAAATACAAAAATAAAGGTTATTTATGGACTTTTTAATTTAAATATTTGGGCATATTCTATGTAAAAAACTTTGTTTGTTTGTACTTCCCGTATACGTTCGTCAATAGTTTTTCATCTTGAAGTTTAAATGCAAAGAAAAGTTTGAGGTGTTCTGTCATTTCCTTAAAATTGTTTGAGAATATTGTCGCATTTGAAAAGATGTTTTATCTCATGAACAGCTCCGTCGAAATTTAAAAAAAATTATTTTTGAAAAAAAAATTGACTTGTCAAAAAAAGCACAATAAGAAAATTACATTTTAAACAACCTTAAATCTGATTATTAGATACTAAGAAATTTCATATTAGTTGCTTCCTTTTAGAATACACACTTTTTAAATAATAGTATGATCTAATACTTTAAAGAATATCCATGTACTATGACTGTTTATTAGTTGCCGCCGATTTCATACATGTAATAGGTCGTTTAAAATGATATTTTTTACTTTTCATTTCTTCTTTGAAGTAGGTTCTTTTTTTCAGAAATTCTTTATTTTCATTATTTTTGGTGCTTTTATTTTAATTATTTTTAAATATTATATTTTCATTCCTGTTTTTAAACTTATTATTTATTCTATTTTTTATGTTTTTCTTTTCATTTTATTTGTTCCTTTTTAATTTTTATTTTTCGCAATATTTGATAATTATTCTTATTATTATATATAATCCAACTGAATTTCAAGTACCTAAGCCAATGACTCCCACAATTTTTTTTTCTGTTTGTAATATGACGTCAATTGGTTTCCGCGTTTTTAAAACAGGTATTTTTTACAAAAACGTCAAAAAACTTATATTTTTCGAAAATTTTTGTTATTACTTCACCTATATAACCCAGATATTATATTTGTTGATATTATGTTATTTTAATCACTTCACTGCAGCAGTTATCAGCCGAAATAGAGAGAAATATGAGTTAAAAAGAATTTAAAGTTTTTTTGAACGATGTGTAGTTTTTAGGTAATTTAATGGTCAATTAGTGGCAAATTTCAAATAAAGCATTAATTTTACATATTCATTACTAATTCCCTCGAAAACTACATATATTACAAAAAGGTTTAAAAAGCTTTTTGACTTGTATTTGCAGACTCTTTAATTTGACTGTATATCGAATCACATATATTTTTTAATCAATCGTGTTTTTAAGATAAGCAAGACTTTTTATTAAGAATATTTTTTTGCTATAGTCAATAATAAAAAAATCCAAATTTAAAAATTACTGTTATTTATCTAAGGAGTATTGCAGAATTTGCGTAAGGTAAGATCTAAGTAACCAGTAAATTAATGTACGCGAACTAAATTGTATATATTGTTTTTTTCACGTATACTATGGTATGGCGAAATAAATTCGAACCAAACTCCTAATTTAAATTAAAGAAACAATCTTTGGTGTATTTTTGAATTTATAGTGTAAACAAATTCTCTATTCAAAATATATTCATTCATTCATCGAGACCATACAATTTATAAACGATCTTTGCATTTGCACATTTTCAATAATCGGCATCATTTGGAAGCTATTTAATAAAATATTTATTCTTCTATATAGAACTGGAGGGAAGAAAGAATCTAGAATTCTACGTTTTATTCGTATTTAAACGTTTTTTTACTCAAATTTTATATATAAAGAAAAGTGCTTTGCTAAATAACTCTTAAATAATGCCATACATAAACAAAGTGCAAAAAGCTCAGTGTACTCACATACAAATGTTTGACACATTAAAAGAGGTCAAATCACGCAGATTCAAGTTCAGATGATTCTGTTTTATAGACCCTACATAAAATAATATGTGTACCAATTTTTATTTTTTATCTTTAAAAAAGTAGCATATGAATTATAAAAACCTAAGGAAAGAAACTCTTCCCACCCTGTATCTTGGAAAATGTGAAAAATACTTAAACATTTTCAGAAAAAATAACGCTCTGAATAATTTTCAGTATTTATTTCTGAATCATCCTCTATACAGGGTGCGCTAAACTCAATGGCCTATTAGAAGTATCTGGTGAACCAAAAATAATATTACTTTAAAAATTTGACGTAGGTTAAATTGGGCAATGTTGCCGGTTCTACTTATAATGGAATGCCGTGCACATTAGTGCATTTTGGTATTTCCCTGAACATTATAAATACTTTAATTTACTATACGTAAATTCAACTGATTTCGAGAAAATATTGGTTGAAAATTAATGAAAATTGACATGTTTGACCATTTGAAGCCCTCTAACTGCCAAACGACTTGAAACAAATTGGATTTCATATTTCAATCTTATTACCTATTTGGTATCAGGGGATAGGTAACTAGAAACTAAGATAGAGAAGTGCAATCTATTTCCTTCCAAGAAAAGCGTAATGCAAATTAAGTCATTGGTTTCCGCCCATTAACGTCAAACTTTATTTTTCTTTGTGTCTTTTCCAGTGTTTTGTTACATATTTTTTTTGAAATACAGGTTTAATAGGTTACAAACAGTTATATTTAGTTTAAACATCAAAATTATCACCCATTTTTGTATCACAAATCTGTACTTTGTTTTTAAGTTTCGGTTTTGTAGGTTAGTTATTACCTGAAAGTTTACGGAAGTCCATTGTGTTCTAAGCGTTGAGCCCTTTGGCAGTTACAAAGCTTGAAAACGTCAAAAATGACAATTTTCAAGCCAAGGCCCATTAACTTTATAGGTTTCCTCGAGCGATCTTGACCTATCCCAACTCGGTATAAGCGATCTACGTCACTCGGCGACCGGCTTGCTTTAACACGGCATTGTCCATATCTCTTCTTTTTACGTTTAACTACATATATTAATCTTTTTTTGTTCAAAATTAAAACTTTTTTGTTATAATAAAATGCGGCCTTCATTATAATTTTAAGCTTATATTTAGCGATGTTGGTTCAAATTTGAACCAAGTTTTCTTGCTGAGAGCATTTCAAAAAGTTCGCATCGTATTTGAAAAAAATATGATGTATTTTTTAAGGTCTCAAAAAAATATTCTCGTAAAAAGTTTTAGCATGACAAATAGTTGTACCTATAACTTTAGAAATTTTTTTTATATAACATGTCAGAGTAGGGTGTTCTCGATTTTGGTGATAACGGTTAGAGATACAGAAAAAGTTTAGATATAAATATTAGTATATAGAATGACTTATATACCTACTTAAATAGTTTTTCATATATGAAACACCGTATAATCTATAATATTTTTGAATCTTATCTACAATTCTACGTCTACTTCATATAATGTCCATAAGCCTAAGTTTAATTGTTTTTGAGATATTGACATTTAAAAACTGGATTTTCAATTTTGAACAGCTTTAGTGTCTAAACGGTTTAAATTAGAACAAGTGAAAACGGTTTGCACTTTCCTGATTTAGTTTTTAATAGTCTACCATAAATGTATTCTCTCTTTCTAACCGGTACCGAGATATCAACCGAGAACACACTATCGGGATACCTTATATATATTATAAGTATTTTTCATATTTTATTAATTATAGGTATACTATTTACAGTATTACAATTATTTAACTGTTGAAATATCTTTTTTAATAATAGGAAATAAATCAGCACTCAATTTATGCTTATGCAAATTAAAAATTCAGTTAATAATTTTTTTCATTTTTTTATACAGCTTTTCGTGGACCCTCACACTTTAGAATGGGTTCTTTTTTAACCTTTTTTTTCCTTCGCCAGTTCATTTAAATATTTCATTCTTATAAATAACCTTTGCCTTAAGAACAGCCTCTTGCGGCATCTAGGTTTATGTTATGTCTATTTGTAATTATTTTCAATAGTTATGCGGTTATTTTGGTTCCCTTCCTTATTAATTCCTTATTAATATTAATTATTAATTAATTAACACTAAAATGTCTTAAAACTTTCACTTGAGGAAGTAAAATATACTCTGACAACTATCGCAACGAAAACGTCAAGCTGAATAAGCAATAATCTGGCCGCCTTGTCAGATCGGGTCGCCAGTCGACGTCACGTCCACCGCCTCACCCGCGCGTCCACCTCGCCCGATAGCTGCTGATCGAGGTAACCTTATAGAGTTAATGGGTCTTATTTTCAAGCGTCTTTTTCTCGAAAACAATTTAATTTAGATATAAGGAACATATCAAAAAAAAATATAATGTTTAGGAAAATACTAAACTGTAATAATATTCAGGGCATTCCATTACGAGTTTAAGGTAAAAGCAGCAACACCGCACAATTTCAAATATGTTAAAAAGAAAGTTTATGTCCACCTATGGCCAGAGCCAAATTTTTATATATAATACCACATCAAGAGAGAGAAAGAGAAAAGAGAAAATTTTGTCCGCAAAATTTTCCGATTGTTTATGAAAGTTTGTTGCTTGGTTTTGAAAAATGTCTTGAGCGAAATTATCAAAAAGCAACAAACTTGAATATACAACAGGAACATTTTACCTTCAAAATTTTTTCTCGCGTGCTATTTGACATGACTATTTCACAAGAACAATGTCTTACCATATATAATATCAAATAAAACAGTGAAATCAAATATAACAACTTTATTTTTTAATATCCATGAATATAATTTTATTTATTATTTACAATATTGAATAGGTGACACTTGTCAAAATGGCAAGATCATTTTTTTACTTCAACCCAACAAAATTTTGTCATAAATAATACCACAAGAGAGAAAATCTTGTCGGCAAAATTTTCCGATTGTTTATGAAAGTTTGTTGTAATTGTAAAACAATAGAGTAGAATAGTCAAAGTAATATATCCGTTGGTTCTCCAGATACTTTTAATAGGCGGTTGAATTTGACGAGCCCTGTAGGGCAAGGTAAATATTTAAGCAATATATATATTTAAGTGCTCACAGTAAAGTATTTCTGATTTTAAATAATACACAAAAACAAACATTTAGGAATATCACAACCGCAAAGGTTCTTGAGGATTAAGAAGTAAAAACCTGTATTAACCTTTAGCTACTCGCGTACCAAATTTTCCCGTTACTACTCGCGTGGTGTATTCTATACACCATTGCATTTTTCATTGCAGCGAGATTATTTATCACTTTGTATATATTTTAAAGAACAACAAATAATAATACTAGGTCATTTTGGTTGCCAACACAGTTTTATTTAAAAAAAAAATGTAAAAAATTATCAAGGTTTTAAAAAAAAATTATGAAAAACTTAATGCTAATATTATATAGAATAAAACAACAACAAAAATGGGATTCAAATATTTTCCACGGGGTTTGCCTATTCACTAGAAGAATCATGTTCTTTACATTTATGGCATGTAATAACATTATCACTATGTTCTTTACATACTGATCTGCTGCAAAGGCCACATGTGATTGTTTTTTTTCTGCCACAGATAAAGCACCTCCCTTGAATTTTTGTGGGAGGCTCTTGGTCCATCTCCTCTTCATTTTATCAATACTTAGACAAAAAATATTTAATATCGGTTGGTAAAGTTGGAATTTTAGCTCTTTCTGAAAGATGTGGTCTCATCAGCTTCAAAGCAAGCGTTTTCAAGAAAAGTCTTCTGTATTTATAGGGAGAATAAGGATGATTGGCATTGTATAAAACTTGACTATTAATTCCAGCCATGTTTAGCAACTGAAAGAAAAAAGTCAAAGGCCAACGTTTTGACCTTCTACTGACAGAATATGTGTTACACATTTTATCCACTGTATCCACTCCGCCTTTTGTCCGATTGTAGTCCAATATAATTTCCGGTTTATTGGTATTTGCATCGATTGCAGAATCATCGTGCATTGTTGAAATCAAAACGACGGATTTGTTTTTTTTGGAACGTATGAAACTATTGTTATTTCCCTTTGGAATCCAAAAATAGATGAACCAGCCGCTCTAGTTTTGTTGGGCAAAAATTCTTGTGGCAACTCTCGTTTATTTTTTTTCAAGGTTCCAATCATTGTGATCTTATTTTGTAATAATTCATGTGCCAAAGGGTAGCTTGAATACCAATTATCACACGTTAAATTTCTATTACTTCCTTTCAGTTCTTCAAGTAAACGGTGAACTATTGCAGTTGGAGTATTTGGTACGTTGTATTGTCCGTCTGGTTGTTTTCCACAGTACAGCTCTAAATTGCTAACATAAAATGTTTTAGCGTCACAAAGGACGAACACTTTCAAGCCATATTTAGCAGGTTTGTTAGGAATATATTGTACAAAATTGCACCGTCCTCTGAATGATATTAGCATCTCATCAATTGTCACAAATTCACCAACACTGTAATTTTTCTGCAATTAACTACAAAGCTGTCCAATATGCATCGTACTGCAGCCAACTTGTCCGTTTTTTTCTTTTGTCTCTGGTTGTTTTGTTATCAAACCTGATAACGCTAAGCAAAAATAGAAATCTTTGGTAGTTCATACAAGCTCGAAATATTTCAGATCCTGTCCCATCCTTTGTCCACAATTCCAAAAAATGATTGTGATTTTGCTTCTTAGAACCAGAAAGAAATAATAATCCAAAAAAAGCAAGCATCTCGATTTTCGTAACGTCCTTTGCGTCTCGCTGTCGATCATAGTTTGGTCGTACTCGTGAAATTTCTAAATTTGTACATTGAACAATCTGCTCATGACTTCATCAAATATTTTCATAAAAGCGCTCATCTCATCAGTTATATCACGTGCGCACTGCCTTGGTCCCGGGAATATTTTCAACAAATTTTTCTTACTGGTTTTACTAAATTTACTCACAATTTCATTTTTCGACCATACACTTTTTTTATCCTTTCCAACATACTGATTGTCTAAGTCAACTACTTCTCCGAAATCTGAATTTTCCATATTTTCATCCATGAGTTCGTCTTCTGGAATATCTAAGTCACTCATTTCCTGCTCCGAATTAGTATGGTGATCAGATTCTTCTATAAGCTCGTCTTCTGACAAATCTGGTTCACCACCGACCTCTTCTTCAGAATCGCTATCAAAAATAACCTGAGCCATAGCTTCCAACTCATCTTCAGTTAATTTTTTTTGGATTTTTAGCTGCTACTCGATGCCTGAAAATAATTATTATAAGTAAGTATATAACAATTGAATACATATTTTTAAATAAGAAAGTATTTTTTTATTGCAGAAAACCAAAAAAATACAATTTTTCAAAATACTTACATAGTTACTCGCGTTGGCGTATTTTGTACACCACTCAAATTCTTGCAAAATATCTGTCTATTCTATTACGCTATTAAATCGACACTGCGCATATATCCAGAGGACATATCAGGCAAATGTTAGCGAGCTCGGCGACCTTGAAAAAGAAATCGTAAGAACTCGGCAGCGTTCGGAACAAATTTGGTGTATTTTTTACACCAGCGCGAGTAGTTAAAGGTTAATATCACTAAAAAACGTTTTGCCAACGAATATAACAAATAATGCTTAATAAAGAATAGAATCATTATTTTCTCATAAAGGTATTGTTTAATATTATACAGGGTATTTAATACGGTGTATTAACAAATTAATTTTTAAATATAAAAATATAAGTTTTTTTTTAATAAAACACCCTGTATATTTTGGTTTGTTCTGAATCAGTCTTCTGTTTTCTACAATTGCATATATACATGTTATATATCTAAAATAAAAGGTTTTCAAAATACCAGCATTTTTCTTTTTGCTCTCATAATGTTACCTGCAAGTAAATCATAGACATTGTTTTATGTCATTTCAATATTACAGTTTGTATTCTTCTTATGTATTAGTTGCATTGTTTTTAAAAAATAGCATTATATACTGTAAAGGGACGTCTAAAAAGAAGTCCACCATTAATTCTTAGGGGTTATCAAATGTTATATCGATGTAATAGTCTGCCTATTAAATAATAATTTTTTAGAGCAGTACGAGATTTAACGAGAATAACTTCTTGTCACAATATCATGTAACAGTAATTTTTTTAAAACGTCCTTTGGACGAACGATGCAGATTTCAATACAGCTAGTGTGTTTAACAGAAACAATACCTGCTACTGACCCATTGCCAATAAACACATGCTTGTTTCAATTTCATGGTATTATTTACGATAAAGTGATCGGACCAATAATTTTTGACAGACCTGTGGCTGGAAACAGATATTTAAATCTAATTAAATAATTTAAGTACAACATAAATATTGTTTTTTTAACAAGATTCTGCCTCTTATCGTACTGTCTCACCAGTAATAAATAATTTTAAATGTTAATTTCCCGATTAAAAATGCAAAAACGAAACCTGCTAGTCCAGACTTGATGCCTTTATATATTTTTAGAGGAAATAAAAAAGAAAATTTGTATAAAAATAGATTGGACAGCGTGAATAAATTGAAATAAAAGTAAGACAAAAAAATCAATAATATACATAAATCGATTGCCCTAAGGGACGCTAGTACAAAATATATTGTAATTTACGGGAGTTCTACCTAGTATTTTATTTGAATATGATAACTTAATAAATTACGTTTAATATTTTAGAAACCATTGGTTGTAGGTATATAACATACATATACATTTTTCGGTATCGATTCCGCGCTTTCAGGTAAGATTTCGGGGTTTCTGCAGCGATTTCGGCGAAAATGTACAAGTATTTCTGCAGTGATCAACACATGTTTATTTAGATAAGAATATTTCGATAACTGTTGATTTTCAGTATAGGTTATGTTATACGAAATATGTCTAGCATTTCACAGAGAATTTAAATGAGCACAAAATAAATAAGCCGTTCTATTGAAAAATTTAAAGTTGAGAGTTATACAACTTTTGTGAGTGACCCTGTATAGTTTAAAATAACTTCTAAATATGCGTACAAATAAATATTCTTTGGGGTTACGTGACAGACATAGGAAGTGTATAAATGATAGGTTATTATAGGCTTAGGATGTATACGCATTTGCATGAACGCATATGCAAATGCATATTTTGGCAATATTTGTATCTTCTGAATACATTTTTTTTCCCAAATTTGATGTATTTCAAATATAATCCATAGTAATAAAATAATAAAAAATGTCTAGTTGCTGGCAGGCCAAGGGTTTTACCCATCTTTTCTCAAAATTGTTATAGGTATGCAATAAAACATCTGTGCTTTAAAAACTATGGATTTGCCACGGATTTACAATCATAAATACGCACCTTTCACGAATGTTAGAAATAATTTTTCAATTCAATTTAGTTTACACATTGTGGCGTGAACATTGTCCAATATGCCGAAAGAAAAGCGTTCATTAAGTGCGGTATTAAATCAATTCGTGAAAGATTTTCCTGATTTTACGACTGACGGTTTTGTGCTATTTTGTAAATATTGTGATGTTCCTGTTACTGTGAACAAGAAATTCCAAGTGACACAACACATAGGAACTACAAAGCATCAGATCCAAAAAAAGTGAAAAGTGTGCTCAGAAACAAGTTTTAATCACCACAACATTTTCACCAGGACCGGGACCCAAACGATCAAAGTTCAATCAGGATTTGTGCAAGGCGTTTATTAGTGCGGATATTCCACTGAATAAATTAAGTAATCCTGCCCTGAAGTCATTTTTAGAGAAGTACACAAAGACATCAATTCCACATGAATCCACGTTAAGGAGAAACTATGTTCCAGATTTGAACAATAAGACAGTTACCGAATTGCGGGAAAAAGTAGAAGATAAAAGTATCTGGGCCTCACTAGATGAAACAACTGATGTGGAATAGAGATGTGTTGCTAATTTTGATTTTGGTGTGTTGGGTGTGGAAGTAGAAAGGGATAAAACATATTTACTTACAATGAAGACCTTAGACAAAGTAAATCATTCAGTGTTGCTGAATTTTTCAACGACTCTCTCACTCTTTTATGGACCGGTGGTATAAGTGTGATAGAGTGTTAGTGGCAATAACAGATGCTGCTCTATACATTAGTGGTCTATAAATATTGTACCCTAAAATGAAACATGCCACATGTCTTGCCCATGGAATTCATCCAGTTGCAGAACAAGTTCGTGCTTTTTATCCACGAGTGAACGATCTGATTTCCTGGGTGAAGAAAGTATTCCTTAAAACTCCGACTCGGGTAGAAACATTTAGGGAAATTGCAGGAAACATCCCCCTGTTCCCATCACCAATTGTAACTAGATGGGGAACTTGGATAAACGCTGCCATTTATTATGCAGAACATTTCGAGGCAATAAAAAACATAATCAACCAATTTAATGCAGAATACTCACATTGTATACAAGAAGCACAAAACTTTTTGCGCGAAGAAGATGTACGTGAGGATTTAATTTTCTTTAAAAACAATTTTTCTTGCATGTCTGATACTATAAAAAAGGAAATGAAAGGACTTTCTTTGTCAAAAAGCGTAAACATGATAGAAGGTGAGTGAGACTATAACTAACACTAAAAATAAAGTAATTTCTCAAAAATTAGCTACGGTTTTACAAAAAAATATTGGTTACAAAAATTTGAAAAATATTAATGCAGTTTTGGACAATAAAAAGACAATGAATTCAGATAATGGACAATTTTTAATAAACAGTGATTTTAATTTGTTTGAATATGTTCCAACTGAATCTCGTGATGTTGAACAAGTATTTTCTGAGTATAAAGTACTATTGTCAGATAATAGAAGAAAGTTTGAATTTGATAATTTGTTACATCAACTACTTATAAAATGTAACCGCAACTTGTTGAATAGCGTAAACAATAAATTTTAAACAGGTTTATTCTTTAATTAGTTAGTTTAGTTAGCTATATATTAAAATTTTATTTAAAAAAATACTTTTATTATATAATTGTTTTAATGTAATAATTACTGGTAAAAATAGCGTCTTAAGGATAACTTGAAGTATAAATAATATAATAATATATAATATTTTATTTGCTATACTTTTGCTTTATTTCTGTTTTTTTGATCCCATGAGAAATGCATTTTTAAGTGCATATTTTCCCTTATTTCGGAGCATATATGCATATTTTTAGAATTTCAAATGCATAATTATCCTAAGTCAAGCTATTAAATACACAGGTTTTATTTAGATAAGAATATGAACTGTTGATTTTCAGTATAGGTTAAGTTATATGAAATATGTCTAAAATGTCATAGATAATTCAAATGAGTAGAAAAATCAAAGGTGACAGTTGTACAACTTTTGTTGAATGACCCTGTATAGTTTAAAATAATTTCTGAATATGCGTAAAAATAAATCTAAATCGACGATTTCGAGCGTTTTTCTATTACTCTACTAGATTTTTATTTATTTGTTAGGCATGCTGTGTTAAGTACCCTGTATATTATTAAGCAATAACTTTATTAAAAAATATTGATTCGATTCTTTATTAAGCCATATTTATTACAATAGTAGGCAAAATTTAACTTTCAGTAGGTAAGCTTATTTACTTTTTGTAAATAAGCTTACCTACTGATCTAAGATCTTTTTTCAAAAATAACAAAAAAACTCAATTTACGTAAAAACTGTGGGTAATTTTAACGCATATATTATGACAAAAATTATTTAGAATAACGGACAGAACCGATATATGTAAATAGAGGATCATTTAATATAATAAATTCAATAGTATTTCCGTCAATATAATTCCCCTGTCTAGAATAAAACATTAAGAAGCAAAAATATATTGTTAGCCCAATGCTTTCGTCTGTAACTATTTGTCATAACTCTCACCATGTTAGATATAAGATATAAGTTAAGATATAGATTGACTTTGAAAAACGCGAAGTCGTTTTGTAAAAACATTGTTAAAACACTTTGAGCAAAACTATATAGACGATAGAGTAACTGTGCTAAAAAAAATTGAAATAAGAAAATTTTTCACAACTTAACAGGAAACATTAAAAAAATAGATAATTAAATAATTTATAAAATATCGATATGCAGAAATAAGTTCCCGAAGATATTGTTAGTTCGTTAAATCCAAACGCTTCACTGACCATACAAGTGTTCGATGAGACCTTAAGGAGTTCTGAAGGGGTTTATCGAGTGTGGAGGAATTGAAGTGCCTCGTTAGGCTTTGACAGCGAAATGGCCCTTTGAGGATCCGAGGGATTTTTATTGAGAGATGTGATTTGATATGCGTGTTTTTATTCAGAAGAAATATTTTTGAATTGATATCATAGACTTTAAAAGAGAAGGCACAATTTTTAGGGTAATGTCGGGAATAAGCAAATTGCAATCTCATTTGAAGTTGTATATAAATTTACAATAATAAAATTAGGCATAATTGAAAAAAAATCCGTATTACAACCTCTGATACGCACAATGAACATCCACAATGTACTGTTTTTTTTTGTATTGCCTATTAACACTTTTACAATTATTGTAGTAAGAAGATATTCAAGATTTCTGTATTTTTTATTTATTATTTATAGAAGACCTCTTTAATCAATTATTCAGGTACTCTAACAAAATTCTGATAAACAGTGAGTTACTTAAATTTTCCTGACAAAAAAACATGAAATTGTGAGCGATAAATCTATAATTCTCCTATATTATATACCATAATATACAAGGTGTCCCACAGAAAAGTAACACATTTTGCGACTTAATAGCTGAAAAATTAAAGGTGATATCGAAGGGCGATTTCAGTAAATTGCCTAGATATGCCGAAAGCTTCATCCTGGCAATGCTGCTACATTTTCTCATTTTTCCTAGAACCGTGGAAAAGTAGACATTTTTTTTCTTGCTATGCCGTATAACTACAAAGTGATCCTTGAAATAAAAGTATGTACAGCTCGTGTCGGTCATTAAACAACCACATTAAATACATTTTAGTTGTATTTTTTATAGATTTCTGAAAAGTCTAACCAAATCGAAAAAATATTTTTAGTAATCACATATGCAGAAAGAAATTAATAACAGTATCTTAACGCAGATTTCGTACAATGTACAAAAAGAATCCTTCACCCAGAAAATCGATTTTGTTATGGGTGCACCGATTTAAAAATACTGGCTTTTTGAAGAGAATCAAGCGATGTGTCAATCGAGCAGAAGTGCTATTAAACGAAGTTTTAGTTGTAAGGAAAATTTTAGCTAATAATAATTCTAAAATATCTATTCGAAAAATAGTCAGCGCATATCGAAAAATAAAGTAGAGCAACTAAAAAGTAATTAAATTTAAAACATATAAAACATTTCAACGAGTTTTACCCTATGTTATCAAACAAAAATACTGTAGGTGTGAAAGAATTCTACATTTACCGACACAATTTTTCAATGCTTAAATAATAATGTTAGACGTGCAAACATTTCATCCGAATAGTAAGGTTAATAAACATAATTGTGGCATATGGGCAAAGGAAAATCCCCGACAATTTGTTGAATTTGAAAGCGATTCGCCAAAAGCAAATGTTGGTGTGCGTTATCTTCCACTCAGGTATACAGTCTTTTTTTTATGGAGAATACTGTTTTCGCAGCTAACTACACATTGTTTTCTTGAAGAGAATGAAATAATTAAAATAATTCTAAATATCTGTTCGAAAAATGGTCAGCGCATTAATGTTATCGAAAAATAAAGTAGAGCAACTTAAAAATAATTAAATTTAAAGTAGACAAAATATTTCATCGAATTTTACCCCATGCTATCGAACAAAAAATACTATATTTAACAACACAATTTCTTAATGCTCAAGCTCAAATAATAATGTCAGATGACCAAACATTTCATCCGAACGGCAAGGTTAATAAATATAATTGCCGCATATGGGGAGAGGAAAATCTCCAAGAATTTGTTGAATGTAAAAGAGATTAGCCAAGAGTAAATGTTTGGTGTGTGATGTCTACCACTAAGGTATACAGTCTTTTTTTCTTAATGGAGAATACTGTCTTCTGAGCTAACTACACTTTTTTCCCCGCATCTTGAAAAGAATGGAATAATTGAAGAAATAAACTTCCAAAAAGATGGCGCCCCAGCATGCTATTCAAACACTGTATGAGTTTTTTCAAAATGATGGATAGGCAGGGAAGGACCTTTATCATAGCCTCCTTACTCTCCAAATCTAACTATCCCACACTTTTTTCTGTGGGTTACCTAAAGAAAGGTGTGTTAGGTATAACCCTCTACACTAAATGTGGAAAAACTTGCATTTAAAATAAGAAATGTTATGGAATTAATCCTTTTAGGAAATATTTCAAAATTCATATCTTGGGATTGAAGAAATATGTTGAAGTTAATGGAGGGCAACAATTATTGTTATAGATAGGATTTCTTAAATTTGTTGCGTCAAATATTCACGAAAATAAAACGTTTCAAAAATAGCACTTGTTATTTTATTATATTTTATTTATAGCACTGAATACATTTAGAATTAGGTTCAATGACTAGCGCCAAAAGTTAGGCGGTAACTAGGCTTTTACTTACATAAAATGCATGATAGAACTCGTTTTACAAAAACCCAAAAGAAAAACTTACCATGGGCTAACTAAAAAAACTAAAAATATAAAAAAAATACTGACTTTCTAATAATCTTAACGAAAAAACAATATATTTTTGCTCAAGAGATGTTTTCCTTCAAGTGGACGGATTTTAGAGTTATTTCGATATCCTCTTACCTAAGTTGTTTTGAGGCATAATCACTTTCATTAAAGTTGCAGCACTAGCTCTACCAAACTACATAATATTGGCTGCACCATTTTCAATATTAATTTTCATGAAGGTGAGAGCTACAAAAAAACAATGTTATTAAAAATCTTTAAAATCAGGTGTTTTGAGCTTTATTGATCGGTCAGTAATTACAAAGCCCCCTATTTTTTTAAATTTTAATACAGAGAAGTTTTTGCAAGGGCTACTTTGTTACAAACAAATATGACTAGTAAACTCGATCCCGGAAAATTGAAGGACTTTCTTTGGCTGTGAGTCGTTTGTTTCGTGACAAATCGACTTAGGATTAGAACTGCGCAAAAAATAGTTCGGAAAAATGTCTCTAATAATTATTATTGGCAAGGGCATCAACTTGTTTTAACTTTTCTATAACAAGTGTACATTGTGCGGAGTGTCTGAAATAAGACGTCCTCCCCCTTATTTTATAAAAAATCATAAGAAATGGAGAAAAAAATTGAAAAGAAAAGTTTCGTGGTTTGGTCTAAAGTTTTAACTTATCAAAATGTAATTTTTCCACGTCAATATCTCAAAAACAAATTAATTTTCGGGTATTGTGGTTTATACAAAAAAATACTTAGAATTAGTAAGGAACGAAAACTAAGAAAGTTAAACATGTCCAAAAAAAACTGAGTACCCTATGTAAATAAAAAGTAAATAGATTAAGGTTACAGGCCAAGCCACGAAACTTTTCTTTATAGTCATCTTCTCTATCTCCTACATTTTCCGAGATAAGGACGTATCACACTCGACACCATAAAAATAATTTATCCTTTATTTCTTTGTCCTGTTATCATTTTCACACAAAAAAAATTTGAAAAGAAAACAAGTTCAAAATGTTTGCGGTTTATTTCGTGACAAATGAAGGTAGCCTTAAAATCAAAAAACCGTTTGTGCAAAAACGTCTATCTACCTAATATTCGCATGACAAATCAACAAATCTTAACCGTTAATGTACCAGACGTGCAGTTTAAAAGCGACATTCCTAAAAATAATTTAAGCAAAAAAAAATTTAGTTGCCGGTCATTTGTCTCTATCACTCTATCCCATGCCTACTTTGTAAAAACAGCCTGAATTATGGAATCATTTTTGAAAAAATATCGAATTTATCGATTAAACCATGTACAGCGAAAATAAATGAAGCTAGGCAAAATCTGTAGAAATTGTTTTTTGGTATCCATAGATCATTTTGTCGTAAACAAGAAATTCTAAAATTATTTTTCTCAGATTCTCGGAACTAACAAAATTTGCAAAAAAATGAAAGGATTTCTTATAACGCTCTGTATAGTGCAGTTGTCATTGCAACTAGCGATTATGGCCTAGAGGTAAGAAAGTAGGGGGATTGCGCAATCTAAAAGCAACCAATAATCTGAACACATTTAAAAATGTCTGTACGAGTTACCCGTAGTTTGCGAATGACAGATTAACGACCACTGATACAGAAACAATCTATTAAAAAGCTTTAAAAAAACTAAAAACACAAACAAGTAAAATTTAATAACTGTAATAATGATATATTTTTTAAGTATTTGTAATCATTTAATTGTTATCCACTAATTTTTGTGGGTTTGAGGTCAAGGTTGTATCGGAACAAAAACACTCTGCAATTCTATAAATCACCTAACATTTGTTCGCAGTATTTGCCCAAATAAACCGAGCCTTATCATTTGCCTGATTAAATTTGTAATGAAAAATATCAGTGCATTTACCGGCTTGAACAATATCATATTTCGGCTGTTCAGGATGCCTCACTTACTATGTTTCTTAACCTAACCGTGATCCTTGTAGAGGCAAAACAAAAAAGATGTTATTATAACTACTGTGAAGTCTTTGGCTATATATATGACACTAAGAAATGATAATATGGACTTATAGCAAAGTACATCGCAGGATTGACGAAAAAATATATCTTCTAGAACATGAAAAAAAGGTAACAGAGCAGAAATATCTGAAATGCAATACGAATTACTATAAGTATTAGCCGATTAGATTTTACAACCTCTCAAAGTTTTTCAAACTTTAAAATCTCCAAAACAGGTTTAAACAAAATATCTACACTCTTACTTAAAAAATCGAAGTGTAACATTTTGTGTATATATAATAAGGAATAGTTTTAAAATATGGTACAAGCAAAAACAAAATCTAGGAGTCCGGGTACTTTCAAAATATGGAATTGATTTAGTTTAAAAATTCCACTCAGAATTAAACTTTAAACTGTCAACTGTGATTTTTTTTTATTTGGACACCCTGTGTGTATCTGCTAAACAATATACTTTAATTCTTATCATTTGTTCTATGATCCATTGATATAGGATTGCTTACGGGAAGAAAGCTTAACAGTAAACATATCAAAACTTTTTGTTATAAATTTTTTCTTAAAATATTTTAGTAATTTTTAGAAAAAATATAAATAGGACACTGATATTCGGTCAGATTCGTTGGTGGAGGAATTATGAAACTTCTTGGCATTTTTCTTTGGAATATTTATATGAATGTAAACCGGGTCGTTCAAAAGAAACGCACAAAATTCATGTCTTCTTTATAAGCCATTTTTCATAAACACGCTGAAACAAGTGACTCATTAGTTTATAGGCACTCCAACTTTTTTTTTCATATGACAACCTAGGACATGTGGGGATTTTATAAGAACGCCTTCTAAAACTTAATCCGATACTAGCAACAAATTAGGGGCTCTGCTCATTTCGTTACAGTAAAACGACCCACATAGGTTTCTAAATTAAAATTAATATTCGAGGGCATCCTTAGAACTTATATAATTCGGTATGCACCGAGTCGGTAGTAAATAGTATCCACCGCACTTCGAATACTTTCGGCTGGTAAAATAAAAACCTGCATCTTTATTCTATTTTGTAGGTCCTGTTTAATCTATTTTTAAACACTCTCTATTTCAATTACCCCCATAGAAAGAAATCTAACGGTGTAAGGTTCGGAGACCTCGGTAGCCATTCAATAGGACCCCGTCGACCCACCCATCGATTTGTAAAAATTTCGTGAGTACCTTCAAACATTTATTCCAAAATGCGGTGGTGGGCCATCTTGTTGAAACCATATTGCCAGCTTTTAGGGATATTTTGCATGTCCCTCACGTATCCACTGTAAATTTTGGTCACACCAAAATCGATAATTATGGCTGTTGATCATTTCATTTAAATAAAATGTAGCCCTGACGGAAAAGATAATATTTTGAAAAAATATTATAAAATAATTATAAATATGTTATTTTCATCATATCTTCTCATAATTTCCTTACAGAATTGTAACCTTCTATCGTAGTCATCTTCAAGAAGTTTATGTACAACATGCATTTTATGCGGATGATAGTTTTGGCTCTTTAATAAGCGCTGTATAGAAACTCCACTGACATCGTTATTTAGCGCTAAGAATTTGAACTTTCTTGTACGAAGTATATCAAATTTTTTGTCTTCAGTTAAAGCAGGTGGTATTCTCTGGATAATTTTCATTGAACAACACACAAACTTCATCCTGGCTCCGTACTTTTTGTCCACAACCCTGAGAGCACCATAATAAACCAAAAATGTCAAAGTTCCAAAATACTAACACTTGCTTACAATTCGGTTATCAAACTGAAAGTGTAATTGAATTTATTATTTTGTATATGTAGGTATTTGCGAAATAAACATCCAAATGGGAACCGTCCTAGAAGTTCAAGAATTTTTTTACTTGCATTTTGCAATGTAAAAAATTTGTAATATTAGGAAATTTGTTTCTAAACGTATGGGCCGGGACAATAATAAATACCACTGTCCACTATCGTTTAATCAATTTTCTCAACATAAGTCAATGCTTTTCAATTCACTGGAATAAGTTGATGGGGTCTAATAATTGATGATAACCAAGGTCGTATCGCATTATTCCATAGGGATCTACTTTAATAATTTTGATTAAAATTTATGTGGACTCGTTTTACTGTAACGAAATGTGCAGACCCCTAATTTGTTGTTTTTAAAGACCTTTTCATAGGGCCTCCACATGACCTAGGTTGTTGTTTGAAAAAAAAAGTTGGGGTGCCTACAAATTATCGGATTACAGGGAGGGGGCTGAAAATATTACTAAAAGATCAACACCCTTTTAAACCACGTCACGTGTTCCAGCGTTTTGAAAATCTGAAAAACAACCCTGTTTAAAATGTCATTTTCATTTTAAAGTGATTACAATTTTTCAAAGCTATTAACATCGTATATTATCATTAAAGCACCTTAGATCCGCAAGTTTCTTGACGTTTCCTTGGAGGAAAATTATGCAATTATGCAAAGGAAAGATTTAATTGCCTCAAAAACTAGACTATCTTCTGCTTCGTTTCTACTTAAGAAAGATTACAACTCGAGCGTAGATGTAGAAGCTTTTAAAACTTTGAAGTTTCACATTGCTCCAGTAATACCTAATAATACCCCCCCCCCCCCCTTATAGTATTGAGCTCTTGTAAGGCAGCCGTCACAGAAAGGTTTTATAATATGAGTAATTTTATGATTAAAAAAATAACATATTGCAATTTAGGAGACAAGTTCTCCCCTCCTCCTTTGATTAACGTACTAAAGTTTTTAATAATTTTTGTAGCCTTTACAATATTTTAGATGCGCGTTTTATATTTTTAGGTACTTACGTTAAAACTTTGACGTGTCACAAGAATAAAAAAATATAATTCGCTTTAATTTTTTATACCGCTTCAAGACATAATTCTAAGAAGGACGCGTGCGAAGGAACCTAAGAAACAAAGGCTAGGTCTTAATCACACTGATTTATTTCTAACAATATTCCTAAGGTCTTCACGTATTCCTAAGCTTTACAAAATTAAATATGTAATTGTTATGTTTTGCTTCTGTAAACCCTGACTTCCAGTAACAATTTTTCCTAACGCCAAAAATAAATCTTTTGTTGAGCTAATCAGTTCTAATAAAACAATATTCAAAAAGATGGTTAGATTTTTTTAAATATTCTAAATTGGATCCCCTAAACTTTCGGAAGGACCACCCTCGCAACCCCCCTTTAGTCCGCTACTGTTATGGGCACAATTTAAAATAGCGGTTAATATTTAGATCGTGCCGAAACTCCCTATTGACCCAGGAATAAAATAGTTAGTGTCAGTTAGGGCCGTAAATTAACTGTAATTGGGGGATGAACTTTAGTAATATTCCAAACGATACAATTCCGAGATAATTAGTAAAACATATTTCATTTCGACAAACAATATCAGTTATATCTGTTTGCTCGCTTGGTACGGACGGACTTTGGAAATTCTGTTTTAATTGTTTTTGCATGTCAAAGAAGAGTTACAATTATTCTTCCGTCTTTAAATAGATCATTGACACTAGTAATGCCGTAGATAACGCGATGATTTTAGAATAAATTACTTTTTAATATCTCCAAAAAACGTAACTGTTTACAAAGGGCTGGCATTTTAACTTGTTGAAAATATGTTTGTTTGTAATCCTTTGACTTGAAAAGTGAAGCCTTCTCTTGTTGCCTTACAACTAGATATTTGCATGATTTTTATTTTGTGGAATACATTTTTAGAAGCAGATACTTAATTTTCTCAACTTCTGGATGGTGATTTTTCTAGTCCAAATCTGACTATAAGCAGATAAATTAATTATTATACTATTCCCAAAATTGTTTTGCTTCACATATATGTAAAAGGAAAGTATTTTAATCGTGAAAAAATCACCCTCCGAGCTTTTCTCAGATCTTTATGTTTTATGGTCCCTAGATAGCGAAAAACATGTTTTCTCAATACAGTCGGTCTGTCGGACCGTTTCTTCGTAACATAGCTAAAAAACTATTGATCGACTCCAAATTATGGTCAAAAATTAAGAGTCATATGGAAATAGGTTTACCAGAAAAGTCCGGATATGTCCGGTATTTTGGCATTTTATCCGGATTGCGCCGGGAATTATAAATTGTCCGAAACTTTTAGAAATCTATTGAACTCAATCCCGACATATAAATATATGCATTGTACTAGTAATCTTTTAAAAATCATATTTCCTGATTCAGTTCTGGCAAGTTCGCTTAGCTGTGCAAGAACAAAAACAGAGGCGATTATAAATAATATAATAGCACCATATGCTATAAAACAAACAATAATAATATAATTAAATGATGTTAAAATTATCGGTGTATCTACAGATGCCAGCAATCATAATGCTGAGAAGATATTCCCAATAATAATTCAGTATTTTGACGTGCAAAATAATGGCGCTGTGTACTGACTTTCCATTGGAAGGTGATGGTGTTGGTTTGAGATCTGGCGTAGTACCACTTATTTAGTGCCTTGCATACACGGCACGGTACCTTATTTAGGTGCCTCTAGTCGTTCGCCTGCGAACAAACTATATATCATGTCGTGATGTTTTCTCTTTAGTTTTTCATAGACCTTAACGGCACAGCTGTGATTTAAATCACACTCGACATTATTCAAGTTTATATAGTTTTTACATATATTATAGACCAGAGGTTCTCAAACTGTGGTGCGCATATTACTGGTGGTATACTAACGAAATTTTTACTAGTTTGGTTGTACGCGACTGCTCCATGATACACATAAGAGGTACGTAAGAAAAAAAATACCTATAAACCTCTGTTATAGACTATTACTGTACTGCCAAAAAACGAGATAAAAAATAGTTGCTGGAGTGGTTGGAAATTTATTTGGTAGAATACCTAACTAAACCGCTAGAGAGACGAACTTATACACGCAAAATTTTTGACAACATTCAAGTTTTTATATTTTTTATAAGAACTAACATAATACGTTGCGGTTTTTAGTCTTGTCTAGCACTAGTTTCCTGAAACGACGACCATTCAAATTGAGATATTTTTGTGTTCTTTTCCAGGCAAGATAATCTCCTCTTAAATATTAAAAAAAAACATTTTTAAGTTATTTTAATTTTTTTTTGGTTTTATTACACAACAAAATATAAATTTTTGAAAATGCTTTTTGGACTTTATTTGTGCACTAAGCATTTGTTTTTTACGTAAGTTTTAATCAAGATGAATGCCTCTAAATATTTACAGGAAAGTTAGCACCACTATTGTATTAAAAAAAGTCTATTTTGCTTATTTTTATATCCCTCGGAAAAAAGAAATATTAGCTTTGAACTAACATTCATGTTACGTCAAACGCCACCTCATTCGGATTCAATAAATTAGATATAGGTTTAAGTGATTGCACTTATTGCACTTAAATTTTCCTTAATTTTTGCACTCTCAAATGAACTTTTATTATTTAGTGCATTTCTTCACAACTCGCTACACTAAATATTGGTTTAACTTGGGAGTCAATTTAATGTCAGAAATAAAAAATATAGGGATTTCTAGATCTAGAAAAATAGTATGTATATGTATAAGTATCGGATGACTCGAATATATAGCAGATCCAGCACGACTTTCCAGCGACCCTGTATATTGCATGTTCATCACATGGATCTACTTTTGCTTAATATGAATATTCTAGGATTGATACACTTGTTTTTAAAGAAATGTATATGGAATAACTCAAATATATAAAAAATCCTGCTATAAAGGGCACAGAAGGGTTAGAAGAACTGCTGAACAAAACGGAATACCTTAAAAAAATAACTCAACTTTTAGACAACATCACCTATAAGGTTATGCTGGCAGACCCTACAAGTAGTCCAGTCTGTCACCAGCGGGAAATAAATCGTTAAAACCATGCAACTCCAAGATTCTCAGGTTCTATGCTCTTCTTAAGATACACAAGAATAATGTATCGCTTCGACCGATCGTCAGTGCAATAGACTCGCCCACATATAAACTAGGTAAATATTTTTCAAACTTTCCTAATCCATGGAAAAACAAATCCTTTTATAAAAAACTGTGTACATTTCGTGGAAAAACTAAAGGCAATCCCTTTGGATCCCGAAAATATTTTGGTCAGTTTCGATGTAGAGTCACTATACAAAAATTTTAAAAAGAACTTAATAGACCTAGTGGAAGCTTGTCTTATATTTACTTATTTCATTTTTCAAGGAGCTTTTTATAAACAATCTTCAGGATCAGCTATGGGATCTCCTCTATTACCTGTGGTAAAGAATATCTTTATGGAAGCCTTTGAGGATATTGCTCTAACATCCGTTCCACTAAAACCAAAACACTGGTTTAGATATACAGGGTGTCCCACGACGAACTGCGGCGATCGATTTCTCAGAAAGTAGGCTTTGGAAAAATTTGAAATTTTGGCAGCTAACTAAAGTCGATGGGGGCAACTCGCGCAAAATATTTTCAAAATGGTGGCACTTCCGGTTATACCGGAAGTAGATGTCAACTTTCTTTTTTTAAACAGAATACCCTATATATTATCGAATTTTTGGACTCCTCGAAAAATTCTAGTTCCATTTCATGTATAATATCATATACATAAGTTGAACTGTTTCTGAGATATTTTGAATTTTATGTAAAAAATGACGTTTGCAGGTCTAGACATAACTATATATATCTGCTTACCGAAGTCTCTATTATTTTTTTGCGGGTGGCTTCCTTGTCCCAAAGGATCCACTTTAGTGGCCTGCTGATATTTTTATAATAAATAAATATAGGGTGATCAAAAACTGACATTATAAATATACTTTAAAAAATCGTTAAAAGTTTATCTTATTTAACACTTAAAATAAGGGTGACTTTGTATAAAGTTGTCTATTCCAAAAATTTGTAGTTTTTGAGTTATTAACGATTTAACATTTTTTATTCTAATAATGCCAGACGGCTTCTAAGTTTTCTTGTTAGTCGGCCATAATAGGGAGGCCTGGCGAGAACAAAACCAATTGATTACTATAGAAACGTAATATTTATTGTCGTTTGACAATTACCTACTAAAATATTACTTATTTATTATAGTAATTATAATAACTATTAAACTAATAATCATGCCGGGGCGATTAAATTACACACACGAGAATTATTTGAATTTGTTTATTATCTATGGGGAATCTAACAGAGTTTTAACAAGAACATGCCAGATATTTGCTGATAGATATCTAGATAAACAGAAACCGTCACCGAACAGCGTTAAACAAATGTTGGAAAACTATAAAAATTTTGAAAACGTCAAGGCAAAAATTAATAAGTGGAAGCCCATTGTTGATAATGAAAATGTCGAGATTGCAGTTCTAGGATATTTTACAGCATATCTAATGACATCCCTAAGAAACGTGGCAAGAAAATCAGGAATCTCGAGGAACTCAGTGCATAGGATTCTGTTAATACATAACTTCCAACCTTATTTAATATCATTGGTTCAACATCTAAAAGACACTGATTTGCCAAAAAGAGTACAGTTTTGCGAGTTTATTTTAACAATGGTACAAGATAATTCTAGATTTTTGGACAATATAATTTGGACCGATGAAGCAAAATTTACTAAAAATGGCCTTTTCAATAGACACAATTCCCATTTTTGGAGTGATTCGAATCCTTATGCAGTAAGATGGCGGAACTTTCAAAAATCCTGGCAATTTAATGTATTTTGTGCAGTAAGGAACGATGGAATAATAAAACTGAATTTTTAAGAAGAAAATTTGAATGGTAAGTTATACATTGCCTAAACACAAGGACTTTTTTAATGAAAAATAATCCCTTTAGGTAATATTACAATAATTTTTTTTATCAATTTAGCGTCAATCCAAAATTAGATAAATCATTTAGTAAATATTATTACATAAATAAATTAAATTAAATTATTTATACAGGTCACACTACACTACTTTATACAAATACTGGTCCACATACCGTAATACATCATATCTAAAAAAATATATCGTCCCAAGTTTTATAGGAAAGTTATCTTTAGTTAGATATTTACAAGCGATTTATACAGGGTACTTTAGAAAGTCATAAAATACTAAACCTTCTTTTTTTTATTGAGCACTCTTCAGATTAAATTAATTGAATTTTGATGTATTTTGTTTCTTCTTAAATCAATAAATCGATGAATATTATCAAAGTATTTCTTTCCGTAAAATTATGTCTATAAACTTTTGTAGGAGAAAGATATCTGAATATTCTTAAAGAGTTGGACAACGAATATTTAAGTAATTTACCTTTGGCAGAACATTTTCACATTTTCTACCAACACGATGGCGCCCCATCATATAGAACCATTGCAGTTACTAACTTTTTACAAGCTACGTTTTACGAAAAGTGGATTGCCAACAATGGACCTTTCCTGTGGCCTCCTCGTTCCCCCGATCTGACAGTCTTAGACTATTTTATATGGGGAACGATAAAAGGAATCGTTTATTTTAATCCAGTAACAACGAAAGAGGACTGTATGGCAAGGGTAAGCGACGCGTTCGAAAGTGTATCACCAGCTTCAATTAGAGCGGCCACCCACGAGGGATTTATTCGGGGATGCGAAAAATGTTTGGAAGTACAAGGTGGACATTTTCAACATTTATTGAAAAAATAAGTTGTGCTCTTGTGTAGACTAGACTATAATGGGAATAGGCTTTCTTTAATTAATTTTTGTCTTCACGGTTTCAACATTTTTATAGTTTTCCAAGATTTGTTTAACGTCGTTCGGTGACGGTTTCTGTTTATCTGAATATCTATCAGCAAATATCTGGCATGTTCTTGTTAAAACTCTATTAGATTCCCCATACATAATAAACAAATTCAAATAATCCTCGTGTGTTTAATTTCGTCCCGGCATGATTATTAGTTTAATAATTATTATAATTCCTATAATAAATAAATAATATTTTAGTAGGTAATTGTCAGACGACAACAAATATTACGTTTCTATAGCAATCAATTGGTTTTGTTCTCGCCAGGCCTCCCCGTCATGGCCAACTAACAAGAAAACTTAGAAGCCGTCTCGTATTATTAGAATAAAAAATGTTAAATCGTCAATAACTCAAAAAATACAAATTTTTGAAATAGACAACTTTATACAAAGTCACCCTTATTTTAAGTGTTAAAAAAGATAAAATTATAGAAATTCCATTTAAAAAAAGTAACATTTAACTATTTTTTAAAGTATCACCCTATATTTATTTATTATAAAAATATCAGCACAGGCCACTAAAGTATACCCTTGTGGACAAGGAAGCCAACTGCAAATAAATAATAGAGACTTCGATAGGCAGATATTTATAGTTATGTCTAGACCTGCAAACGTCATTTTTTACATAAAATTCAAAATATCTCAAAAACAGTTGAACTTAGGTATAAGATATTATACATGAAATATACCTAGAATTTTTCGAGGAATCCAAAAATTCGATTATATACAGGATGTTCCATTTAAAATAAGAAAGTTGACGTCTACTTCCAGTATATATCCGGAAGTGCCGCCATCTTAAAAATATTTTGCGCAAATTGCCTCCATCGAGTTTATTTAGCTGCCAAAATTTCAAATTTTTCTAAAGCCTACTTTCTGAGAAATCGATCGCCGCAGTTCGTCGTGGGACACCCTGCATAGAGGATACTCTTGTTATTCGGCCTTATAGACAGAATAATCTCCTCATATGTCTGGACCATCTTAATCAACAGCACCATAATATTAAGTTCACAATGGAAATTGAATCTAATAGAACGATTCGCTTTCTAGATGTATTTGTTCAAAGGAAGAAAAATGCTACATTAGGACATTCTATGTATAGAAAAACGACGCATACAAATAAATACATAAATGCAAATTCCCACCACCATCCAGTACAAAAAAAGTTGGTTTTTAACTCACTCAGTATTTAGAGCCATTTCGATTTCTGATCAAGATTCTCTAACATCGGAAACACCGAAACTGACCGAAGCTCTGAGATGGAATGCTACTGCACTGAAGATATTAAGCGTTCAGTTGAAAGATATACTAATCCGACTCCGCGAAAGGAGAATGATAAGGAGCCACCGTTAGGTAGTGTTGTTGTTTCCTACATATATGGAACTACAGACAAAATAGGACGATTACTTCGGCGGTCCAACATAGGTACAATCTTCAATACACATAAGAAGATTGGACAATGCTTGCGATCATCGAAAGATATTGTACCTTTTTAAACAGAAGGAGATTTAAAATTCCTTGCTCCTGTGGAGAAGTGTATGTGGCAGAAACGGGACGCTCGATATCGACTAGACTTAAGGAACATGAACGATGTATTAAAAAGAAACAAATTGCTCAATCTGCTGTAGCTTAATACATGCATACCACTGGCCATATTATCAATGTAAAGGAAACCAAGGCTCTAGCATCGGTTCCAGGATTTTATAAACGAAAAATTAAGGAATCTATTTTTAAACATACAAAAAACTTTAATACAGATACGTGCTACGGTCTACATCACACTTAAAAACCGATCTTAACACAGGGTCACGGTTCGGCGAGCACTAATCGGGTACAAAAGCTCGCCTGAATCTCTCCCAGCCCACTCAATATTCAGATCTCGTGGAGTAAAGGTCCCTGAAGATGCCTCGTGCAATCAAAAGCAAAACGTCGAATAGTAATTCTAATTTTTCTAGTCTAGTCCCAAGAAGCATGATTTCTTAATTGACCTTAACCTTGAAAGCAATTCTTTTAAAATTAGATAGATACAAAGTCCAGCATAACAATTAGTATGTGATTTTTTGTTTTAAAGTTGACCAGACATGAATGTAATATGTCTCAAATATCAGCTTTAATTAAGTAAAAAATAAATAACAGGCTAAATTTCTATAGTACATACAAAGGTATAAAATTGAAGCATTTACTTTAAAATATAAACGTTCAAATTCCTTCAGTTTTAAGCAAATACAACACACAACAAAGTTTCAGTAGAAAATCTGGCAAAAGCGAACTAGGACTGACTGAAAGGGAATATCTTCAGAAGTTTTGTTTTTGCTTATTTCGAATAACGTCTCTCTCCGCGCTTTATCCCAACTTCAATATTTGAATATTTGAGTTTTCCATTAATTAGTATCTCGTTTTCGAATTCCATTTATTCCCTTCCTAATTGATTCTATTATTATTAGAATTGTTCTTTGGAAATATGTTCGCATTCGTTATTCGTTCCGTTTCGATTTTATTATGCTTTCTGCCTTTCGCCTATAACGAATAATTGAAATTTCGAAACGTAATTTGATTACAGCAGAGTTTTGATGTAAATTCAAATTAGATATGAAAATGTACAGACTCTTACATATTATAACATAAAGTACGAAATTGGGAGTTCATTTCGTATACTTCTATTAGATTGTCATGTATTCAGACAGAATTGATTTTCTAGTTATTATAATAATAAAAATTCTGACAGAAATTTCGAATATACGGGGTATTCCTACATCACCTTGCTGGACGTTTAATAACGTAAACGGTAAATTTTGTTGTATTTTACAGAGTTCAGTAAAATAAGAATATCAACATTCCTTCCGAAATAATACAGCAACTGAAATAGGCATTATAATAATTTAAAGGGATAAAGTCAAACAAAGGCAATGCAAATATGATCATAGTATACTTGGCTTGGATATACTAGATATGTATCTAAAAAAAGCTAAAAATTGACTGGGGGGGTCAGCACAAATTTTGTTGGACCGTGTGACACTAACCTTTATCAGTTTTTATAGTTGTACGGACGACTGAAAAAAATCCCATAGTTATTTTTGAAAGGCAGCTATTTACATAAAATAGTATCTATTTTATGTGAATAGCCTAATTGATGGCCTAGAATCAGTGATGTTTCCAGGAAGGATGTACAGATCTCAATGTCAAGTCGATAGTCAAAGTCAAAACATGCTTTATTGGCTAAAAGAAGATACTTATCGAGAAAGCTCTAAGAATAGATAAATAAGTTTGCAAAAAAATAATCATGGCAAGAAGTATAAGTACACAAATATATAAATTAAGAAAAAGCCTAAATTAGATTATAAATAGGGGAATCAATCCCGAAGTCAATTTATTCGATCAAAGGTAAGAAATTTGTAATATAAACAAAAACAGCACAGACTACAAAAATTTTAGAAACATAACATACCACTCTTAATACATAAAACAGAATATACTTAATACAAAATATGAGAAAAAAAATACAACGAATGGCCTCATACTCAATAAACATGAAAATAAAAAAAGGCCTGCTACATTCATATGTACAAATGCTAAAATATAGTTTCTAATACAATATATCTATATATATTTATATATATATATATATATATATATATATATATATATATATATATATATATATATATATATATATATATATATATATATATATATATATATATATATATATATATATATATATATATATATATATATATATATATATATATATATATATATATATATATAATACATCGACACCCTCATAAGCAATACTAATTACTCACATGAATCATGAAAAGCATAGTCACTCTCTTCTTTCTTGTAACATATCAATTTAACACTTTGAGAACATTTGAACTATTAGAAAGTTTCAATTTACATAGCCTTTTGTTTTGATTTATCCGAGCTGCTTTTCTTTATGTTTGCTTTGTATGGAATGTTATGCAGATATTTTGCTGATGGTTTTTCATTATTTTAAGCCCATTAACAATCTGAAATTAAATTAAACATTATAACATTGCTGTTATATATAACCTTTAAAATATCAAAACTTTTATGTAGATTGCTTTTTACATACCTCAATATGCTTTATTCATAATTCATTGGATTACGTTTTGTAAAGTATTTTTAATTTCTCTAAATTAAGTCAAAAGAATTTTGTTTTGTTTTGTTTTCAAATACTCGGAATTTGCCTGCCTTTCTCTTCTGTCACTATGGTTTCATTGGTTTCTTATTTTTCGGCATTCAGCCAGCTTTGACAGTGTCTGATTTTTCATTTTAGTTATAATTCTGGTTCTTCTCAGGGGTAATTCGCCAGTTCTATTCAGGGGGACACCGAATGTTATCGGGTTCTGACTCTCTCATACTACTGGCGCCAGCAGTGAATGCCACTGTAATTATAATTTTATTTTATGGCGTTAGGTTGGCTGAAGTGAGGAAGAATGGTAGAGGGGAATGTCAAACTTCTTCGAATTTTGTGGAGTTGATTCTCTCGCCCCTTTCTATTGGCTCTCCTTGGTGGTGCAACATGTGTCCGGCTTTATAAAAGTGCCTTAATGGACTAATTTTTTAAAAGTACTGAAAGTATGCCTAAGTTATTTCTTTTAAAGTGCAGTGCCGTTAAAAGCCTAAAGCCTATTTATGGACATCTTCTGGCCCTAAATTTTGGTCCGGTTTTATTTGGGATATAATTTCAAGTTTACAGTGTAATTTTGGGGGTACATAAACCAAGAGTTCTACAATGGTTCTTACAAGTTCCTTCCTGTAAGACTACGAGGAATTAATTCTTAATTTTATATTCATAAATTTTACATAAGGTAGCAGAAAGGAAGTAAGCAACCTATTTTTTGTAAAACAGCCTTGGCGAAATACTTTATATTTTTATAACTTTTTTTCCTTGCGGCAGTGTGGTAAAAGAAAATTCATGAATTTTTGATTTCCCTGTGCGCTATTTAATTTAATTTTCATATTTGCGTTATAGCATTTCGCCAGATGTTCACAGGTTAATATTAGGTTAATGTACAGGTTGATATACAGGTTGATATACTGGTAATAACTTACGATCATATTGATATATTTTATATTTTTACATAGTACTTGCTTGATGCACTTATTTTTACTTCTTAACATTACTTAAATTTTAAAATGCAAACGAAATTTCATGTTACAAAATTATTTTGTAAAACTTTATACAGTGTTTTATTGTAAAGCCCTTCAAATCTTTATTTTGTCAGCATTTATATATCAATATAGATTTCTCCCTAATTGACTCAATTAGGTGGCGCCCCTTTGAATTTCTAAAGATGTACCCGAGAACCTGCAACCTACAGCTCTCCGAAAAGATGACTGGCTGCCGTTCGCATGTATTGGTAAGTTCATAAGGACTTTACGCCATACCTCATTGAATTTCAGATACAACTTCTACATAAAATGAAAAATAGCATCATCAGTGTTTTTGGAGAACCTAAAACCAAATTGCTTTAAATGACTCCACCGAGAGGGCGGAGGGTTACCATCAATGGGTGTACTGGCACGTAGCGATATAATAACGGAACGATAATGAAGAAAACTAACTAAATAAAATTATTAATATAAGAGAAAATATGTGAAGAAAAATATTGACGGAAAATTCTCTATTATCAAAATTACGCTTAAACATATAACCTGGTTGTATCATTGGTACGCCTTACTCGAATCGTTGATACATCAACTGTTGTCACTCGATCTAGTTCTTAGTGCACTTTCAAATTTAAAATAATACATGAGTTTCAAAGCATTTTAAAAATACTTCAGTAAACAAAACAACGTTTTTTTATATGGAAGTGACAAAGTTGTTATCGTTTAATAGACCGAAATTGGTCTATTATATTATCGCTGACAACGACCTGAGAAATATCGCTCGAAAACGTTGTTGCAACTTTTGTGGAAAACTTTGGGCTTATGCGGCGTGTTTTTTAAAAACTTTTTGACCCGTGTTTAACGCTTTTTGTTAGGTCTTACAGATTTTTTATCATTTTAGTAGCATTTTTTGATCAAAGGTGATCAAATATCATATGCCCTGATTGGCCACAATGCAAGGGAGTTTAACATACAAGGCAAATTTTTATTGACATACCGGTGTGAAAGTTTTTTGCTATACACTTGCGTTACACACGAGAACCCGAGAACTTTTACAGATTGACAATCGAGTGGTCCGCGTACTATAAGCTAAAACGTGTTTTTTTGCGAGCGGTACTTGAGATCCACAAAAAAGTTTTATATATAATTATGTATATATATATATATATATAATTTTTGGTCTTTTCTATTATATTAAAGATACTTTAATGACTGTAACAATCATTCCAAAAGAAAAAAGTAACTATATCCTCAACGCGTTTAACGCTTTCCACGATAAATTAAAATTCACTATCGAAATTTAAAAAGATGCAAAAATATATTTCCTAGACATGACCTTATACAATGGAGAAGACTGCATAAAAACAAAATGGTGTACAAAAGACACTTGGTCCGGTAGATACATAAACAATCTCTCACAGCAAATGAAACTAAGTGATCTACAATTTCGCCAAGAAGCAAAAGATACTTTACTAAAAAACAGTTACCCAATAAAATTAATAAACCCCTTCTTTAAATCAAGATTAAACAACACAAATAAAACTAATTCCAACCCCAAAAATATTCATAACACCAAAAATAATAAAAATAAATACATCCTACAGTCATACCTTACGTATAGGGGTTGTCAGAAACTTTGCAAAAATCACTTAAAAAAGTAGGATATAACTACATGTCGTAAAAGTCACAAAACACACACTATCTATACAATTCTATGCAACGATTGCCAAAAAGTATACATAGGACAAGCTACATAGTAACGTAAAAACAGATTAAATGGGCATGAGCTAAAAAAAATAAATCAGCACTTACAAATCATGAAACAGAATGTAGACTCGCGTTTAATTTTCAAAATACTACTATTTTGAACAGGGAAATTAACCAAAAAAGGAGAATTTCTGGAAATGTTATATTTTAAACGGGAAAATAATGCTGTAAACGACAAAACAGCTATACAAAATTTGAGCCAAATATATTACAACGTCATCAAATAAGTTAGTTTAAAATTAGGGACACACCCCATCACAAATATAGCAATAATTAAAACAAAATTAATTGGTATTTACTTCATTCTAAAAGCAAATAAATATCAAATTTAATCCATGTGTCCCTAATTTTAAACTAACGTGAAGAAAAAAAAACGTAAACAATAAGAAAAAAGAACACATGGATTTCTCGACCTTTTCTCCCAGCCAAATCAGTTTCGTTGGACACGACAAGTGTAAAATTGTATGAATGTTGACGTACTATTTTTGCTTGTTTAAGTGTGCTCGTTATAAAGGTTGGTTGTGTAAACGATAATTAACTAGGATATAATAGAAAAAATCGAAAATGCCTTCTTTTGGTGAGTCTTTCAAATGTAAAATGTTGGAAAACCATTAGCCACATGTAATTATTTCTTACTAATGTTAATACCTGCCTAGAAAAAAGATTTTTAGCTCCATGTCTCTTGTTACAGACAAGCAAAAATGACTGATGAAGAGCAACCCTGAATGGTCGAAAGGGTTAATAAATAAAAAACGAGCAACATCAACATTAAGAAAAATGAAATAAATTTGTTTAATTACATCTATTGTTTTAAACTACAAATACCTAAGAAACAACAAAATTAATTAGAATATATATAAAAAGGGTCATTTAAAATTCGACCTTTATGGGGTGAAATAATTTTTTACTTTTTCTACAATATCTCTAAATGACTTTTTAAAACTCAATAGTTAAATAATTATGTAAAAACCTATATATATATATATATATATATATATATATATATATATATATATATATATATATATATATATATATATATATATATATATATATATATATATATATATGTATATATAATAACTTATTTAGAGGAAGAACAAAAAAGTTTAATTAAACGTTTTTTTGCAAAAAAAAACTGGAGGCGGAGTAAAAGTCGAAAAATTTTTCTTTTTCAAACCGACCTTTTTTCCATTTTGTTTTCGAACTACTTTCTATATAACTCTAAACACACGTCTAAGAATATTTTTTGACGCGTCAAATCCAATTTCCCGATTTCGAAAGGGTCGACCATCATCAGATCCCCAGACGTTAAATGAAGGTTTTTTATTCTTTACATTTTTTCAAAAAAACGCCAACTAAACAGTTTAACAGTAACGTTGTCCGGTAAAAGAACAAAAATATGTTTTTTTCTTTTGCACATTTTATCCGTAATTCGTCAAAAAACAAAGAAAAAGATGCGTGGCATACTTAAAACTCTACCAACAAATACATAAAATCTGATTTAGTAAAATCAAAGCAGAGGCCTTAAGGTTGTACTACTGCATAAAAATAGTGTGTAAATGCAATTAAAAAATAAAAAAGCTGATATACCTAAATCTGAAAAACCTTTCTTTGCGGCATAACACTCATTCCATTTACCATACTAGCACCAACATTTCTTATTAATCCATATTGTTTATGCGTCGAAATTACGATTTTATATTTGAAATTTAATGAGTTTTTCCGGTAATACTTTGTGTGTTTCCGTCACGTTCTTTTATACTCAAATCGCGATTGCTTAAACAATGCCTTTCTAATTTTTAATTTTATCACTGACTCGTTCCAATTAAACGACAAACAAACGGGACATTTTTCTTAAAATTAAAAACGACGAAGCTCGCCTTTAAAAATGGCCGCTATTTTTCATCCGCCATGTTCTAATTAAATTAGAAAAAAAAACACACAAAAGATAATTAACCCGTTTGACTTGATTTTTATTCAAAGCATACTTAATTTTTATTTATCCGAACATCTAAAAGAGTTGCTTTAATTTACTTTAAACAACGTTCGCCATCACAGGAATTCAAGGAAATAAAAATTGGACATTTGATAAGGAATACTTAGTTACATTATGTTAGTCTACTAGATGTAGAGTTAGGGCGGTTTTAAATAAACCAGCGAACTAAACTATTTTACTTTTTAGTTGCTATACATGGTGTTTTAAAATACAACGGATATCGTTTAATAAGAGATTGATATTATATATATATATATATATATATATATATATATATATATATATATATATATATATATATATATATATATATATATATATATATATATATATATATATATATATATATATATATATATATATATATATATATATATATATATATATATATATATATATATATATATATATATATATATATATATATATATATATATATATATATATATATATATATATATATATATATATATATATATATATATATATATATATATATATATATATATATATATATATATATATATATATATATATATATATATATATATACGATATATATCAAAAGTAGGAACATATTAACGCGGCAAGAACTATTATATAGTAGAAAACGGACTTTTTTGGACTGACTGCTAATGCAATAAAATTTGATCAACTCTAGACACGTGTTTCTGACTTAAAGTCTTCATCAGTACAACTAGTTGAGAGACGAGTACAACTGGCGCCAAAATTAATACACAATACCACACCAGACTCACCGAGAGAAGCAAAACCGAAATATGTGATTATCAAGAGAACATCCAAAATCTTTGCCGGCCTTGATACTCTATTAACACGGAGCAACATATATGCCCCTATGACGATATTCATAACCCAAGAGTAATTAAATCGAAAGTAGGAAAATATTAATGCGGCAAGAACTATTATATAGTAGAAAAATGATTTTTTTTGGGATGAACGCTGATGCCATGAAATTTGACCAATTATAGACACGGCTGTTGTACTCATCTCTCAACTAGTTGACTGTACTAATGAAGACCTGAGGTCAGAAACACGTGTCTATAGTTGGTCAAATTTCATTGCACATGGAAAACTTCTAACTAGACGATCTTTCCCAAATTCAAAGGTAAATAATTCCTGACAGAGTTGAGGTAATCAGTTGCAGTTTTCAACATTTGATCGCTCGGAATTAAAGCAATGTTCTCGGGCAGTTTTTTCATTTGACAAACAGTATCTTAGAACATCTTTAAATTATCCACATCATTTACTCAAACCACCATCAATTTATGAAGTAGCAAATATACAGTATCTCTAGTAGTAGGACAGATATATCTAAAAATATACAAACGTCTCTTAACAGCGTAATTTTGCGATCAGAATATATTACCTAAAAAACATCGTTAGTTTTATCGAGGGGTCTAGGAGGTTGTTAGAGCTTATCATAAAATGCCTTGGTGTAACAATGACAAAAACCCTAAAACATAGAGAGCGCACTTTTAAGAAGATTTTTACAGTGTATTTTAAATACTGACATAAAATATAATGAAAGGGTTGGAAGCTTATTATAAAGAACTAACAAAGGTTTAAGAAAACAAAACTGGTTAACATTCTTAAAACGTATAGATTTTATAGAAAGTGTTATACATCTAGATTAGAACTCCATAAAATAAGTTGAATTTAATGCATATGTTAATCCCAAATGTTTAGTAATGGATATCAATAAAGATTTCTCACAATAGGGAATAAGGGGAGTAAAAATGAGAGTAATTATCTAATAACAGTTTTGAAGTTTGCATACTCCGAATAGCTAGCAAAATGGTAGAAAAAAATCTTAAAACTCTCTTGCTATTCGAAAGGTAGAGTTAAAACAATAGAGTTTTAATGCAGCCTTTTTAAAACAAATTTATAGACATTTCTCTTTGACAATATTTTAAGGAAATACTGCAAAACTGCTTAAGCCCTGGCCTATTTGTGAACGTCTATATCATCAGTAGTATTTGGCTGGTGTTACAAAAATTTTTTTAAAATTGTACGAAAAATTGTACTTGACCATAGTATACGGATCCTGGGAAAACGGCGGCATATTATGGTGGCCAAAGCTAAAACCTAGGTTATAAAATGTACCGATCTTTCTCTCAAACAGGCAGAGGATAAACTGGGAGAAATGGAGAATTCAGGCACGGAAGCAGAGGAATACTAACTACTAATAATAGTACTTTCTTATTAGTTTGTTTGTTATTAGTGTTTTTTTTTATTTTGAATTTATTCTTTGTCAAGAGTAATTTCTAATGCGGCTAACGAAGAAACCGTACTATTCAGATGATTTTCATTTTCCACGCATAATTGACGATTATTATTGATTTTTCAATTTAAACAACTAAAAATTTAGAAAAAAATTATCATCACTTCAAAAAACAAATTTTTTTATCGCCTTAAGATTATTTTTGAATATTCTCAGTATAAGTCATTTGTAAATAGTAAACTGTTTTAACTTAACTATTTAATGGCAGTCTTAAATCAATGTTAATACCAATTTGAAGTAAGGGGATAGAAGTTTTATAAGACTGTTTTAATGCCAATATTAAGACTGGTCCTTTTATCCTTTAGGTCTTGTAGTCTTATTCGCATTAAAAAAAGAAGTCATAAAAAACATGGCTTTTATTACACACATTAACACCTTCTTAAAGTTATCTTTAAACCAGTAGACATTTAATGTGCTTCTTGCGTATGTATATTTAAACCTATGAGATTTGTAATGAATCGTAACGAATCCTTCTATGTATTAAGGGAATGTAACATAACATCATTGGTGTATGTACTCTCCAATATAATGCATTTCTATGAGCTGAATTTATTTTTTTTATTTTTTATGACTTTATTTACAAAGACGATAAAAAAATGATAATATAATTTATTATTTGCACTAAAGTTTTACCAGTGTATCTCTGTTCTACACTTGATGATTTTTGTGTATAATTTCAGTCAGTTCTAATTAGGAGGCCATAATTTTTACTAGGGTAATAAAACGTAAAATAGCTTGTGAAAAATGAGTAAAAATATGTTTGAAAGGTATTAAATGGTGGTGTGTTTTTAAAAATAATTCCTCTTCCTCAAAATATTCAAGAAATAAGAAAATGTTATCGTAACTAATGCTAGTAAGAAAGGTGTGGAACGTCTCTAGTCAAAAATTTTTTTATTCTTCTGCAAAGTGATAAATAAAGAGAAAAAATGTGAGACTTTTAGAAACTGGCTGACGGCTGCCTGCAGAAAACGATTTGATACATGAAAATGAAACTTAAATATTTTTGCACATTTCCAAGATAACATGTCAGTTATAGGACAGTTCCGAGAAATTAAAGTAGTAATAATATTATAATAATAAAAAAAGTTTAAACCGAGTTAAAAGTAATAAAAAAAGTTTAAACCGAGTTTATTTGGCCCAAATATATTTCATAAAAAGGTGTAAATAGATTTTACCACTGTTTACCTCCATAAAAATGAAATTTTTAAAAGAAATTGATTAATTACTTTTGAAAGCTATTGACTGAATAATGGCCTTTAAAGGTTAAAACACCCCCTTGATGATTTAAAAAAAACGTAGTAATAATTGATTTAAAGATAAATATTTTTCATTGCCTTTGGCGAAAAGTCGCCTTAAAATCCACCCCTTAGAAGATGGAAGTTTGAAAAATCCAAAAATTAGTTTTTACATAATACTTTTTGAATGCCGTTGACGAAAAAACTCTCTTAAAATCTCATTTAGTTCAAGAGATATTGTAAAAAAGGAAAAAGTACATTTTCAACCCTTTTCACTCCCTTGAGGGCGCAATATCGAAAAATCCAGTCATTGATATGTACATTATTATTTTTAAAAAACCTTGATGAAAGAATCGTCTTAAAATCTTATTTAGTTAAAGGCATATTTTTAAAAATGTAAAAAACATATTTCATCACTTTCCACTCCGTTAAAGGTAGAACGTCAATAATTTGATTTTTAAGTCTTTTAATTTTTAAAAACTGTTGATGAAAAAATCGTCTTGCTCTTATTGAATTAAAGAGATATTGCAAAAAATGTAACACACATTTCACCTTTCTAAGAGTAGAATTTTAAAAAATCCCAAATTTGGGGATTAGATAATTATTTTTGAAAGTCATTGACGACTAATATGTTTAAAAAATAATTTAGCTAAAAAGGTATTGTAAAAAAAGTAAAAACACATTTCACTTCTCTTCACCTCCATAAGGGTGGAATGAAAAAAAATCCAACAATCGATTTTTAGATAAGTTATTGTTTTAAAGGCCATTGACGGAAACATTTTTGATTCAAAATATCATTTAGCTGAAAAGGTATTATAATAAATGAAAAACCACAATTACCCCCAAGGATAGAATTTTAAAAAAAATCAGAAATTTGTTTTTAGATACATATTTTTGAAAGACATTTCTTATTTGGTTGAAAGGATGTTATAGAAGCAAAACTCATTTTACTGCCCTAGTGGCGAGTTTCAAAATTCCTTTATTACATTTCATCTACATCACAAAAGAAGACGTCAACGTCAAAATATAAAGAGACAGCCTGTATATGGTTTTCAATATCTAATTAAAAATTATTTTAACAAAATTTAAATTATATATTTTGTTCATTTTTTAGTATTATTTTAATTATTCTCGTTGCTGAAATATTTAAATTGCTCGCCTAGTAACTGTAACAACTATTTATTACTAGTACAAACACATATATAATATTCACATTTCTTAAAGGTCAGTTTCTGTTGACTAGTGCTGATTCTTAGCTCTGCTGCCCCAAATATATAAAAAAATTAGCATATTGTGTATATCTACTTTGCTCTCCAAGGAGAAAGTTAACCATTTTTAGATCAACACAAATTGTCCACTGATGTTCTTCAAACTTAATTTTTTTCGAGACTAGTGCTATGGTTTCATATTCCTTTTTTATGGTGGTTGAATGGCCAATGAAAATTGAGCGATATTTATTACCATTGTGTAAAAGGACACATTTTAAACTACGTTTTGAACTGTTAATAAAAAGGCATGCCCTGACATACTAATTTTTCTAAGAGTCCAATTATATCATCACAGAATACCAGGTTATTTTCCTGAGAGAAAAAGAACAGCAAATTCTTATCTGTTTTACGATAAAACGTAATACTGGTACCTGAATAAAGAAGAGTCTTTTAATCTAGATGCAAGTAATTCAAGTAATTCGGCAGACTCCTTTGAGAGGTTCATATGGAACGCCGTTTTACTTTTTAGTCTGATATATGCCCGGTATTAATTTAAATTGAATGGGACTTCATTATGGCAATTTATTTTATAATATTACAATAAAAATGTAATTTTAACTAAATCCTTAGAACATCCAGAGCTAAAGCCTTCATATAGATTTTTAACAATCAATTAATTTATTTTTAAAATTTAAATTTAGCTATTAAAATGTATTTTTTTTATTATAATTTTATTACTTACAAATTTGTTGATATCAATATTTATCAAATATTTAACGAATACCTTTGTAGTATTCTGCGGGAAACAATATAACCGATTATCAATTTGTATGAATGGTATTTTCATTTACAGCAATTTCTATGATTATCTATTTTCATTGAAACCAATTTCCATTGATATCAATTTCGATTGAATACAAGGCCCTCGAATGCATTTTTATTATCGGAAGTTTCGCCATCTATAGGCACCCAAAAGAAATATAATGTGTTTACGTGAGTGCGTTCGATAACTCAAATTCATATGCGAGTGTGTCGTCAGAAGAAAGAGAAGTGTTCGCGCCAAAAAAGTTTTGTAAAATTCTGGAGCTCCTCTGGTCTGGTATTCTGTGTTCTGAAGTATGAACCGACTTCATTGGTTTGCGTATTGCGCTAACATTGGATTGCATTCTAAGAATCTTGCTTGCTGAATTTTTAATATCATTTGTGCAATAAAAGACGATGATACGGACCGAATTCAAACTCGTCTTTCACGCGCAAATACGTCACATCGATGTACAGCGTTTGGGAGTCAAATAGGCCGTAATGCATTGTCATTTGAAAACGTTTGTAGAATTTACGCTTCAATAAAATGTTTTTAAAATTATTAAAGTAATTATTTTGAATGTATAGATTTTATTTTCAATACTGTTTATTATGTCCTACTTGTGCAGTTGCAGGCAGTAGAAATCGAGATTGAAATTATAATCGAAAAACAAAAGTGACAGATATAAGATATTTCAAATTTCCAAAATAATACATTTTCAAAAATGTGGATTGTTGCTTACCGTCAAGCTGTTAAGATAAATTTAAATAATGGTAATTTAGGATATATTTACTATAACAATAGAACAAAATGGTTTTAGCTACCTGTATAGGGACTTCTGAACCTGGTTTGTAATTTTTAATTGCAAGTAAAAACTAAAAATGTCAAAAAATTGCAGCATTCTTAACTTTTGTTTTAAATTAATTAATTATTTCAATCAAAATAAATTTCACGAATCCTCACGATGAGCACTTTAGATAATCTGATATTTGTAAACTTCAATTTAATTTTCTTGCTGAAAGCTGAAGAGACGGGCGTAGACATACCGTTGTAAGTGTATCGTGGTGTTAATCATAATTTTATAAACAATGAGTATTAAAAGGGGACTCGTATGTTGTTCTATAGAGGCTGCTTTTCTAGAAGCAACAAGGCTGAATTAACTACTTACGATGGTTTGGGGCTGATCAGGGCGAGGCGAAGTTTTGCGATGCCGTTCGGCCGCAACTCAAAATTTACATATTGATAAAAAAAAGAAAAGATCCTAAGTTTTGTATTTCGCTCGCTGATGTCTCCCGGGGCCCCCACCACATTTGAGCCTTACGCGTTGTGCCCATTGCATTTGCATTTCAATCATTAAATCCCCGCAAAAACATGACGCGCAAGTTCTGTGCGCCGACGCGACGGCGGGGCCTGAGACACTGGCGGTCCTTATGTAAAAAATAGTATTCGCATGACGTGCGACGCCGACGGTTCGGCAAACTACTTTCAACACTTCGAAATTTTAGTTTTAAATAAATTTGTACAAGCTATTGTTACAGATTACAAAACAATCTGTGAAGTAACACTTATTTTCTCGATTAGTGATAGTGTCTGATTCTGTTGTTATATATATATATATATATATATATATATATATATATATATATATATATGTGTATACAACCATTATTGTTAAGCCCCCGTTTATACAATGATATAACAATTTCAATCAAACAACACAACCTTTATTTTATTGGTAGATGTAAAATAAAGGAATGAATGTTCTTCCAGCAAAAGCTGAATCTGATTTTTTATCCAAAAAGCTATTTTTATGTTCTGAAATCTGAAATGCGTGTTTAAACGTTTTATCTGTAGCATCTCCTCTTTGGGTTTTTACTTATTTTCTTTTATGATATATATTACTGTAACAGTGTTGCCGTATCTTCTTTTCCTTCCGAATTTCTGCTATTAACTTTTGTTTTTTAATTGGGGAATATTATGCCTTTATTCGCCGATTTTTTAAAATACTGCATATTGTTGTGGGGTATCATTATATATTACTCGCAAAGGCTAACCCGAAGAGCCACATTAAAAAAATGAGTTTTTCTAAAAAAATCGTTTAACTAATATTTAAATGGGTATAAAAGATGTTTAGTGAATAGACAGATAATTTTATTTTTTCCAGGCTTCTCGGAGGTAAGGTAATAGAAATCACCATATTGTCGTGGATTCGTTTAGAAAGATTCTCTAGTATCTCTACACGACAAGAAGGGTACACGTTGCTTTGAATATTTACCGTTATTACAGTTAGATGTGGAGGCATTATATCTAATACAAGACACAACCATTAATCGGTTTTTATGACCTATAAAACTATCACATATTTTGCCCTGGCTTACATCCATAATATGTGCGTGAGTACCAGAATGTAAGAAGTATTGAGCAAAGAGACCTTTTGTACAAAATTACCAAGCTAATGGGGCATGCATGCTATGTTTTTGTTTTGGGGTATTCTTCAATATAACATGTTCTGCATTCCAACATACGACGGTTTCGGGTTTGGGTAGGTGCAGGAGACAAATGCACCCCGCACCCCCTTCCCCCCGATCTAATAACCCAAGTAAAAATTACATTATATAAAGCATTTCACAAACACATGAAAACTTTGTTTTTTTTTTAGTCTTCATGCTTATGTTGTTCCAACAAGAACCTAGAACTTTTTTTTAGTTATCAAATGTTTGCCTCCCCCTTTAAGACGGCATTCTAAATACACCACTGGGTAGCTGTGTAAATTCGTATCTTGATCGACTCGCAGTTTTGAAAGTGAAATGCACATACCTTTAAATTATAATAATTACTCACATATTAAACAAGGGAGACAAACATTAAATTGTTATAATGAAATATTGTAAATAAAGATATAGTGATATACCTATATAAGCCTACTACAGTTTGCTTTAAATAGGGTGACCAGATATACGCTTTTTAAGAGGAATGTTCTCTTTTTCAGGTCCATGTCCTCTAGTACTCTTACTATTTCCATAAATACGACAAATATCCTCTATTTTGGGAAATCTGGGACAAATGATCTCTATTTTGCGAAATCTGGTATTATTTTATAATTATTTTTGTTATTTTTAGTCCATGTTATTATGTGTTTTATAATTATTATTGTAAGTCATTGAATTCTGCGAAAGTGACAAGACTTTACTTAATTATTATACGCTGGTACCTATTTTTACATTTCGTCAAAATGTACTCTTTTCATTTTAAAAAAATCTGGTCAGCCTGCTTTAAATCACATTTAAGAAGCCAAAGAACCTGCAGTAGAGCATGTCGCCGGCACACAGCTTCCAGGAGAAATTGCAATTTGCCATTACAAGTTACAGTGTGTGGTAATCTGTGAATTTTAGCTGGGAAATTAAAAACCTTGATTTCTTTATTCTGGTATAAATATTAACACTAAGTCAAACATCGTTATTATTGCTCTACTATATATGACTGATTGTAGATTAGACCAGGAAATCATCAAAGGATTGTAGACTATCTTGCTTTATAATAGGATGTTGGGAGCTAGATACGTTCGTTTTAACTTTTTTTCATTATGCTCTGTAATTTTCGCATTTTAAACATAGGGGTGTATATTGTATTCCCCAATGATTTAATAACTAAGTATTCCCAATCGAACTATACTTAATCACGTTTCAACTGTCACTGATTACCTACGAATATGTTTTTCATTATTCGCATCCGACTCGTTATGACGTCGTGCACAACACAGTCGGTTGATTTTAGATGCACATCTAATCTTCGAACGTATGCCTAGCCAGAAACTCGGGTATTAAAAAATTACAGATTTCTGCTCTTGTTGTTCCTACTTTGCACTAGATCGCTCCACGTCCGATAATTAAAATTGAAACAAGGTGGCTGCATTCAATGAAAATTGTTATTCACAAGAATCGACATTAATAAAAATTCGAAATCAAAACAATGCATATTAAATAAAACCAGTTACCTTATACCCGCTAATCATTTAAATTCCACAACTCTTGTACAATTAAATCTCGTATTAACTTTTATTTATTTATTCAAATGTATATTCAAGTATTTTAATTTCAATGGTAAAGGGCCCGTGTTATATCCGTTTGATGTAGTATAAATTACAGATAAACGAAAATCAAAATCGAAATAATGAGCATTATTCTATTTACATTTTTAGGGTGTTAATGGAATTGACATTAAAAAGAAATGATATCGTAAGAGATGCTTTAATTTTTTTTGATATGCGATAAAAATAAATTAATTTTTTTTATTACATGAGTTCTTAAATCAGATTTGCCTTCATACGGTTGAAATAAATTAATCTCCACAAAGTCGTTATTGCATTCTAAGGTTTTCGGTATTAATATTAATTTAATGCGATCCCGTTTGAAGCGATTACATTTTAATAAGAGTCAATTTATTAAATATTTAAACAGATTTTTGTATATGGCATCTATTTCATACCAATTTTTATTAACATCGATTTGTTGAAATGCAATAACTAAGGAAAGACGCATGTATATAGAAATTTTAAGTAGGCTGTATACGTATTAAAAAAGGATAAACAACTACTTTTTTGTGGTATCAATTGAAATGGTCTGCAAAGAAATTGCTTATCATAACAATGTCATTCGGTAAAATCGGTATACGCAAAAATTCGATATCGGAAAAATTAAAACGAATAAAAATTGTATGCAGGTAGCATCATTTATATGTTTTGCAATTAAATTTGGTATCAAAGACGCGTATGACTAAAAAGTAAAACGGCGTTCCATAGGTTCAGGTCTCTTATGAGATCGTTGAGTTCTTGATGATTAGAACGGTTCAGGAATTATTAAATATGCTTCAGGGTCAGTGTCCTTTTCTGATTGAGTTCGTTTAACTTCATCGGACGTTGATATTTCTGTATCATCTGAAGGATGGAATGGGTATTTTTTCAGAATGTGGTACAGATCTTATTGCTGAATCTAGATTAGGATTCGTCCATTTGTGTCTATTGTTCAGATTAATAACTTTGATATTTACGAGACAAAAATAGCAGTTATTGTGATGGTTTCGTGGTTACCTCCAAATCATTGATACGCTTTAGGCACTGTCATTTTCCTATAGTCCACTGCCGCAAATGTACAACACATGTTTTACATACGGAATGTGAGGCCCAAATTTATCCTGATCTCCCAAATGAACGCCAAAATATATTAGATAAGCCTTTTTCACAAAGTCAGAAATAGGTTTTCTACTTTCTTTTAAAATGTATTCGCCACATACATAATAAAAAACATTTGGAAGATTTACTTAGGTACGTCTGTATTTTTAATACTAAAGAACGCCAAAATACTGAGCTGGGAAAGGCAGAGGTAGGCAGAAGGTAGTACGGGCCTAGGATTAACAAGATCAGAACTACAATTATTTAGCCTGTATATCAAAACCTATAGCTGATAGAGGAAACTGTTGGCATTTTTCAGTCAGTGCATTCAAAACATCCAAAATCAGTTCCTCGTTTTCTGACACAAAAAAAAATCATTTAATTGGCCGGTGTGTTTAATTAAAAAACAAGCTTTAGGCATAACATGATCGATATATTTGTTCGACTTTTGTTATTTTGAAGGCTCCCTGCTTTGGATATTTCCTTACATGTGGTAAACCACCGTATTAGATCTGGTAGAAGGCCATAATAATGATGCAAATTATTTGGATACATCAGTATTCTGATTAGTGAAAACAGGATGTTCTGATTGAGTGAGATAATGCAGCGTTTTTTTCTATAACAAATATAATCAGAAGTGACGATAAAGACAATTTTCTCTTGAGTTTAAGTAATTCAAACAAGACAAAAAACGAGCCTTTCGTCGACTTTCTATGAAAAATTCACGAACGAGTATTTTTCTTTAATTTGGCCGGGACAGAACACTTGGATTTTTAATTAACATTTTGATTTTGTTATCTCAGTAAAGGCAATTAAAAAATACGAGATATCACGTCCACGGGCCAAATAATAAAAGGACAAATTAAATAAAGACCAAAAGGATTTCTTTAATTTAGAAAAATGGATCTGTACGAAGGATTTTATTTTCCGAACTTACTTCTTTGTACTTTGTCTAGCGTTTAGCGAGATGTTCCCTTTTTTAAGGTTCTTTACTATTTGACTTCTACCTTTTTAGAAGCTTGATTACTGCACCGAGGTAATTTTAATTAATTTTAATGTTGTTGATAAAAACATGGATGATCATCAATGTTCGGCAACGTCGATGGCAAACTCTTGGTATGTGGCCGTTTGGAAACACAATTTCCCGTCTGTACTGAGTTTTCAGATTCAACATTACTTTGCTTTTTATTGGCCCTAGATTAAAATTCAATTTAACTTTTAAGATGACACATCAATTAGCTCCTTGACAAGATATCTTAAAATATTTCATATATTTTATTTGAAAAACTTAACAGCTTAATATATATGTTTACAAAAACTTTAGCTTAAACAATGGGGCTGGCAATTTTTTGACACCTGTATTTGAAGGATTTTTTTAAGTCTTGATATTACGGTTTGAGGATAATGATATTTTAAAATCGAGCAGAAACCTTAACATCCAAATAAAAAGAGAATTAGTTATTTATTTTATAAGTTTATTTTTTAAGCCGAAATCTAAATATTTGTAGGGACAAAATCGTTAGTTTGACTTAAACTAACTTATCTATTGATATGATTTGCTAGATTCATTATCTATTCAAAAAAAAAATCGGTAAATTTCCTATACCTGGAATTTGTTAGGGATAGTGAAGTGTAATCTAATTTAGTTCAGTACATAATCATATACTGTGACTATGTGTAACTTTTTTCAAACATTTTTATTGGACGCCATTTTGTTCCATTATATGGGATTCCTACCAATATTTTACCAGTTTCTTTCTACCTATACCACACGGGAATTTTGAAATTAATTTAAAATAAATTCAATAAGTAGTTTTTGTGTCAATGTATTTTTGACATTTTCTACAAAATTTAAAAACAATTAAACGAGATTATTTGCGTTGATATTTTAAAAACTGTATGTTGCCGCCATTTTGTTTCGCCATATTAAATTACCACCGTAAGTACCATATCTATACATTGTTCCGCTATATTAGATTTTTACCAAAATATTACCAAGTCATCCCCCTATGACCCTTAATTTTTGACTGCCCAATAACAGAATTAACTATGGCACACAATTTAAAATCAATCCTTTAAGTAGTTTTATCAGGCTGAATTTTTAAATATTTTATTATGCCGCCATCTTGGCTTGGTACCAAAATTTTACTAGATGATTCCAACATAATACATGACGCTTGTGCAAAATTTGAAATACATTCTACAAGCAGTTTTTTAATAATAATTTTTTGTAACATTTAACTTGGCCGCCATTTTGTTTTGCCATATTGGATGTTTACCAAAAAGGTTACCAGGACATCCCCTTTTGACCCTTAATTTTTGATCAAAAGTCAACGGGATAAATAGTTTAGTTATTCCGCGAACAGCCAGACATATAGACAGACAGACCGACGGAATTAAGAAAACATGTTTTTCGGCATCTAGGAACCCTGAAACGTGAAGATCTGAATAAATCTCTGAAGGTGATTTTTTCACGATTATAATACTTTCCTTTTACAAAGGAACTAAAAAGAAACATTTAATATTATTTATTAATGTTTTCTATATACATTATTTAAAAAAGATGTAAATTTACCGTGGTGATTATTTATTTTCACGGGACAATATCGAGTCAAGAACCTGATGTTAAAAAAAAAACAAGTTTTTTTAATACCATAATCGATTTCTTTGCTTAACGCTGATGACGTGTTCTTTTGTTTCGAGACGCTTATCGATATACCTGTCTTTTAACAGAGGGTTTCTTTAACCTCCATGGGTATACAGGGGCCAATCTATAGATTGACCTTAGGATATGGAATCATGTAGACATTTTATTACTATTAATCTAGTATTATAAGAAAATAACATACTGGTGTCTACACATATGAGTCAATATGTAATATCTAATATTTTCAAAAGCTGTTGATCTGCATCTATAGTAATCGACTATCGCACAGCCCACATGGCATTGTTTTCAATTGTCGTGCGTGACATTTTACATAAAAATTACCAAACTAATTTTTTGCTATTATCAAAAAACAGATTTTGTAAATAAAATACCTTTGTATTTAAGAATAAAATCTTAAACTATACAGACAAAACTCAACAAAAGAAGTAACAATGACTTGTCTAACGAAACTATTTACCTTAATGCGACTTAATCTATTTTTTTACAGAGTAATCCATGTCATAAACAAAAACTAAAATGTCATGTAAATATACATCGATAGTTTGCTTTAAATATTTTATTTTCGAAATGTTTAAAGACTAGATTATTAAACTTAGCTATTTTGATAATATTTATACGTTATGTCGAAACCTGAAGTCAAAAATGTCAATACTAAATCAAGGCCGTTCCGATTGGGGAGGGGGAAAGGAAAAAGTCGCCCTAACATTTTTCTATGTACATTTTCTCAATTTATAAATTGAAGTTGAAGAAATTTAGGTTTTTCTAGAAACGTTACTTTTGATGTAATTGGTTAGGTCCTAACACTGGAACCTGTGGTGGAAGATAGATCAAAATACAAGAGTTCTAACCACACTACACCACAACTTGTTACGTTCTGGACGCGCGTTTCGCTAACCAAGTTAGCATCATCAGCAGATGATATAAACTAAAGTAACTTATCCTAACCGAAACTATTTATAGGTAAATGTGGTCACACTTGGTTGCACCCGACTGCACCGTTGTCAAGTAAACAATAGAGGGGACTATAGGGAATAGGCCCTCTGTCTTTATTTAGTGCTTTCTTACCACATTTAACTATTTCTATACTCTCAAAATTGGTTAGGCTAAACCGCTTTCGAGAAAAATGTATTTGAAAATTATCTTACACGGCCTTAAACACAACTTTTAGTCGAATTTATAAACACAAAGTTTTCTAGACGCCTAACGGTCAAACACATCACATGAATTTATATACCACTCCATCGATTATTCCCAATGAGATGTTTGCGTTTTCTTGATCGGGAACAAACGAATGGCGTGTCCGATGTTGTAAAAATCAAGTCGGCAAAGTAGTGGTATATCACGTAAAGAAAATCACTGTTTTATATACTGTTTTACTACTTAGACTCCGTTTAAGTAAAAAAAATTATTTCCATAATCTTTTGTTGTATGATATCTAAGTTATGTATATTTAGTATCGTTTCATATATATATATATATATATATATATATATATATATATATATATATATATATATATATATATATATATATATATATATATATATATATATATATATATATATATATATATATGTTAGAACATATATAATCATACTTAAACAATTTCCTGTTGAAGATTTTTAATATTATATATAAAGCAATAATTATACCAACATACCTCTTTCCGCTTTCTATCAACTTTCAATATACGTGTACAGAAAAAAAAATAAATGAAATCATGAAACATCATGAAAACTTACTCTATTGGTTGTATTTTTGATCGACGAAAATTATCAAAATATTTTAATCTGTCTTCTACCTTTATCCAAAGAACCGCTTTCAAAAACTGTAGTAAAAAAATATAATATTCGAGGATGGAAATTAACTATTTATGCACAAAAAATATAAAAGTTAATTAAAAACATATCACAAAGAAAGTGCACAAAGTGTCTACGAAAGGTTTAATAAATCAATTTTTAGATTTTTATGAGAAAAGTGCTCTTCTAGGTTCCATATAAAAGATATAAAAGTAAAAGCAACATGTAATATCAGCTTCTGTCCTAAAGTTTTATGACCAATCCGAAATATCTGGGGACGGTCGGTGAGGAGACAATGACACTAAAATAACCGGACATGCCGGCTATCGATAGCGGCCAAGAACACTAATAAATGTTGACTCTTTTGTCTCCAAACATCGTATTGTATCCACAAAACAAAAATCAGTGGCGTGTGTTAGTTCTATAGAATTAGTAAATAAGATTGAAGCAAGGTAAAACGAATTTGAATAACCGTGTATGGCTGTTTCCCTTACATAATTTGGTGTAGGTAAGTAGTCTAGAATTTATTGAACTGAGTAGATGTAAATATCGTTTAATATTATGTCCTATGAATACATTCATTTGAAGTTTACTTTTTATCAATTATTATAAATTCTTATCCCAAGTTATCTAATCATTTATTTAAAAGGAATAGTGAACCTAAAATGAACTATAGGCAACAAAATAAAAATAGAATTTGAATAATAAGATGAAGGAAGTGGAAAGAAATCTTGGTTGTTCTTGATAAGACAGTGTTAAATTAAACTTGACTACGCCAAGTATATTCAGGAATTTTTACCTCACGATATCTGATCACTGAATTCAGTGTTCGTGCATTTTGTGAGTCTAGATTATAACGTTTCATTTAAACCTCCCTAAACCCGAGGTCTGGGGGCCCGACGATAATTACAAATGAGCTCAAGGGGTGATCTTTTCTTTTTAGTCACCATATATTTTCCGGCTATGCTTTGGGGGCTACATTTATAGTAAAGGACTTTTTTTGTCGTCAGTTATTTTTCTGTTTTTGAGAAGGAGCCCTTTACCGAAAACTGCGGGGGGGTCAAAATTTGGAGTTACGCTACTGCCTAGTGGTTTCAGTACGTCATTAGAAAAATCATTTATAATAAATTAACCTAAAGGTTTAGGAAGTAGGACATAGCTTTCGTCAGGTAAAATCCCAAGAAACAGAATCTACTCGTTTAAGTTGCCGATATCAATGTAGAAAGCGGTTGTTTGGATAAAGACAGAAGACAGATTGAATTATTCTGGAAATGTTCTTAATCTGCGTCGATCAAAAATACAAGCCATATAGCAGGTTTTCTATATATTTTTATGTAGTATACTAATTACTCCGCCCTGGTTTGACCAATTCGGATGAATTGTTTAGGAAGTATTTAAGGCAGTGACAGGGTGGTTATATAGTTAGCAGGTGGCAAAAAGTTAAAAATCGTGGAATTGAGCTATTTTGAATATTTTTCTACGAGATACTTTCCGCGTACTTTAAGGTACATTCCCCTACCTATTTTCTTGTAAGGTTATTATAAATCTTAATGGATATTGAAAATATTAAAGTATATTCTCGGCACAAGTTAAGTCTATATATAATATAATAACCACAAATGTTGGTTTTGCTCCTGTTGGTGACTCTGGTGTGGTTTTGTATATTAATTTTGTATTCGCCTCTCAACTAGTTGACTGTACTGATGAAGATCTTAAGTCAGAAACACGTGTCTATAGTTGACCAAATTTCATTGTTTTAGCGGTCTTCCCAAAAAATTCTTTTTCTACTATATGATAGTTCTAACCGCGTTAATTTTTTTTTCCTTCTTTCCATATATATATATATATATATATATATATATATATATATATATATATATATAGATTTATAAACTATCATGGATTTTTGAAATAAACTACTATAATTATCATAGCAGTTAATTTGTTTTAAATTTATTTTAAAAGGTTTAACTAAAACCATAAAATGTTATTCGTTTAAAACTATGAAGGAAATATAATTTGGTCTACTTCCATAGGAGAAGAATTGGTTTCTAAAAGCGCCGTGAGAAATAATATGCAATAATATATGTTAAAATATTAGCTTAAATTTTTGTATTCTGTATCTCAAAATTATTTTTTTTATTTATGTTGCGAACATTCTGGCTAACACTGAATCTTGTATGATATATAAGATATATTGGATTATCGTAAACTACGCTTATGGACTATTTTTGTCCTGGGCCTCCCTTATTGTGACCAAAGACCTTCAGCCTCCCAAAAAGGGGGAAAGACGGGTGTAGTTAATTGATTTTGTGCTATTGCACCCGATGCCTTGTTAAGATAAACGCCTAATTGATTTTTGGGCAGTTATATAAGAACTGGCTATATTTATGGGATACTAAAGTTTATTTTATATTAGCTATTATATAAATTAGATCCATAAAAGATACATCGTTTAACCATATCGGAACTTTGATTCAAACACTCGTAGGTAAAATTTTGTACCTAGGCCAGACATATAATTATGAGTGGGATAAGAATAGTTTTGGCCAAAAAGTGAAGCATCTGTAAAATATGTTACCGGAATTGTCGAATCTACACATGGTCAAACCATGTCGTCAAAAGTTAACAGTTATAAATTAAGGTTTGAAAAGAAACACTATTCATAACAGTTCGTATCTGGAATACTGAAATTTTCAATTAATATTTATTTATATAACAAAATGTTATATAGGTAATTATTATTAAATCAACTTCAACTATTCTAAGCAGATAATCAAAATTGGGCAACCATGAGATAATCTCACACTAACATGGTTTTACGTTTTTAAAGAATACACCAAAAATATTTTCTAAATAATCTGCGATGCCAGCAAGGAGAAAACGTCGATTTATGGAGTATGTCTATATCATCAGAATTGAACCCGCTTCTACCGATACGATGCAATCAATCCACTAAAAATCCCTGATATATTGTTATGACGGAAATTCCAATCGGATACGAATTTTAAAGTCAATCCTGTTTTTCAAGTGAACATGAGACAGACACCAGACAAACCCCCAATATAAACAACTTTTTACAGTAGAGAGAAGACTGTCTAATAAATAATTCCATATCTTCCTTTGCAAATATTCAGGACTTTTTAGGCTTATATTTTGTTGGTTCCCTTTTTAAAATTGCGATTACATTAATATACCTACTAATATCGATTGACTGATTCGAAGCATTGAATAAAGTACTCCATAAAGTTAACGCCTCATAAGCTACTGAAAATCGTGAAAAATAGGTCAAAATGACCTTTTCCGATATATTTTTTTTACTCTTTTTTCGTCATATCAACTTTGAAATTTGTGAAAAATTGTCTCGTACGGTTCTCTTGACTTTTCTCGCGTCAATGTAACCATTGCTAAACTCGCTGAATTTCGATATCGATATCTCCCAAATTGCTTATTTTTCACGTTACTGTATTAAACTAATTAATAAAACTACCATTTATGAACGAATATTTGATGGGTGTGCAAAGCGTTTTGGTCAAATTTCCACTGTGTACAAAACTGCTTGACAAATAATTTATTTATATACCAATGTTATTTCCAAGGGTTGACAAATGTGCGTTTTTAAATGCAATCATTGTATGGGATATATAAAATAACAAAATAATATATTTAATTGCTGTTTTATTGCTATAGAGAAACAAAACTTAATTTCGATTAAAATAATTAAACATTAATATGAAAAAAACTGCCTATATTATATTCTCAATTCTCATCCTATTTTACTTGATTTAACTATTGCTGTAAATAATATTGTTGAAATAAAATTTAATTTTTTGCTTTCTAAATATATATAAGATCCTCTAAAACTCCGATTTTCATTATAATATAGAATTTGGATATATTATTATAAATGTGTGTCGTTCTGTCTATCAACATTTAACAATATTTGCCTGGCATATAAAATTACTAAATTGTTGAAAAGATTTTTTGAGACAAATCTCTTTAAAAACCAAAAATAGAAACTTTGAATAATTGTCATAGATTCAAAGAAGGATGTATATAAAGATGGTGTCAGAATATCTCTGCTCTAAAAAGTTCCACTGAATCCATGCCAAAATGGTGAAAATATTAAATGTATAAACAACGTAAAATGAAATAAACCTGAATATTTAGAAAGACACTTGTTAAAGCTTCTGTGTTGCAAGAAAACTTTATTAAGAAGAACCTTTAAATAAACATTTACATACAACTGATATTATTTAGGAAAAATGTTGTTATTCTCGAAGATCCAAACTGAATTAATTATGCTATATTATCGATCTCCATCTCCTAAACTGTGTTAATGACTTTTATCGGTGTTCGCCATTACTGTCGACCCTCAAATAGCGAGATAATGCGGTCCAAATTATAAGTTACGACGTCTTATATTGGCTTATTACCCTGATATGGCCATCTTTGATGCTGGACGCTGAAAGGGACTCCCGAATCGAAAGATCTGTTATAATGGGTCGCTCGGAACAGACTATAAGGATAATGTTTGATTTTGGGGAGCCATAATGGTAACTAATAAGTTTCTTATAAGAAGTTATAGGCTATAGCCAATATTCTTTGATGCCGTGAGGTCTTACGCTTTGCTTTTATCAAGAAAAATTATTAAATACTTTTTAGTGTACTACGAAAGTAAACAATGAAACTTGTTCCTTATATTAATAATAAAATTGTTATTTTAGTTGTTATATAGATGGGGTCTTTGGATTTTAAACAATTGTATTTAGGATGATTTTTCTTTTCTCGTACAATGTTTCTTAAGGCCGTTTTACATGCTGCAATTCTTCTTTGCAATATGCAATAGTCTTGAACAAAGGTATGCGCAGTTTGACAAAAGGTACAAATGTGTTGCCACTGCGCATGCTTTTGTTCAAGACTATTGCAGCTTGCAAGAAAGAATTGCAGCATGTAAAACGGCCTTTAATTAGAATATCAACATCAGGTTAATTTTTGGAAATAGGTAGTTTTTTAATCAGTATTTTAAATACCAAGATTATATTTTTAAAATAAACATGTTTTTAAAAATGCTGTTGTCACTCCGCACCGACTCAGGAAAAAATATCACTAGGTCCTTTAGTTAACGAATGGGCTTAAACTAAAATATTGTAATCCACAATATTTTATACAATATTGTAACTTTTTAGTTTCTTGCTAGGAAAGACCAAACACAGATTATACTCTGAATAGATAGACGTAAAATAAAATGCCCCTAAGTGGATCCCAACTTAGTATTATATTCAGTTCAGTTGGGATCTATCGAGAGATTTTTGCGTAGTTTAACGTCCAGAGTTGCCGGTCCTGGACGCACGGCAACCTATCTGCTGATTAAATATAGCTCGGTATTATACAATTATCTGGGGAACCAATAGATAGATTACTTTGAAAATTTAGTTTTTGCCATAACCGGTGGCAACATCCATTTTTCAATTTAAATGTCAGTATATTATTGCATTTTTATATTGTCCTGAATATTATATACAATACACTTTTGTGTAATGTTTCCTATATTTAAATTCAACTATTTTCGAGAAAGTGGCGCTTGAAAATTGACCTTTTTGAACCTTTGAAGTTTTGTAACTCTCAAATGACTTAACTTGTAACAAAATGGATTTCACTTTCCTATCCCAGTTTTTAATTATCTATTTCCCCACACCAATTTGACAGGAGGTGTCAAAATTTGACATTTCCTGTCAAAGTAGAAATTGGTGTCAGGGGATAGAGCAGCAAAAACCAAGATAGGAAAGTACAATCCATTTCGTTGCAAGTTAAGTCGTTTGGGAGTTACAGAGCCTCAAAAAGTCAAAAATGTTAATAAATAAAAAGTGTATATATATATATATATATATATATATATATATATATATATATATATACAGGGTGGCCCAACGAAAAGGTCCCACCCTTATTTATGACTTTCCTGGTATATTTTGGGAAAAACGCTTGGACACGTCAATTTTGATTTTTAGGGGGACGTCTTTTCATGTATGATTGTATAATACAGGGTGTTCCAAAAATAAGATATCGCATTACACTTGACATTTTTAAATGGAAACCCCCAATTTTTTTTCTATTTTTGGATTCTCCAGGAAGTTTTTAGTAACTTTTGTATAATAGAGTTTATACCTATCTTCAACCATTTTGAAGTTTTTTTAATTTTTTTTATAAAATTCGCCTCATTTAATTTAGTACTGATAATACGGAAAAAAATAATAATCACCGATACCAGCAAGAAATTTAGCATCCGTCAATGTCATCGTAAATCATAGAACAACTTTATCTTTGATTTGAAATCGTTAAGTTGCCTAGTTCTATTATAATATTTTGCAATGATTTATTCAATTCAAGAAAGGGTCGAAATAACGAAACTGTATTATCAAAACGGAAGCATTGCAAGAGCTACCGCCCGGTTGTTTAATGCGTTACATCCAGACAAAAATATTAACCATAAGTATGTGGCTAAATTAATAAGAAAATTTGAAGCAACTGGATCTGTATCTAATATTCGCCGGAATCAGGAAAATCGTCCAAGTAGAAATGAAGCCAGAGAAATAGCAGTTTTGGGACACGTGGCTCTTGACAACACCCAAAGTACTCGTGGTCTGGCTACTTCTTCAGGATTTACACGCACAACAGTGCAAAGAATTTTGAAATCCTATAAATTTCACCCGTACAAAACTAAACTTGTCCATGAGCTTAATGAAGACGATTATGATAGAAGGTTGGAGTTTTGCGAATTAATGACACAACGTTTGAACAATAACCCAAATTTGTTATTTAACATTTGTTTTTCGGATGAATGTACCTTCTATTTACATGGTGCTGTAAATAGACATAATTGTCGATATTGGAGCGACTCGAATCCACATTTGTTTCGAGAGGTACATTCGCAATACCCACAAAAAATTAATGTCTGGGCCGGCATTTTCGGAAATCATATTGTAGGACCTTTCTTTATTCCTGGAAACTTGACGGGGGAGTTGTACTTGGACATGTTGGAAAATACAATAGAGCCACGAATAACCGAAATAATAGAAAATGAGGTTAATTATAATGAAAATTTTCTTCATTTCCAACAAGATGGTGCACCACCGCACTATGTAGCTCCAGTACGACAGTTTTTGGACACCCATTTCCCAAATCAGTGGATCGGACGGCGCGGCCCCATTGAGTGGCCACCAAGGTCTCCGGACTTGAGTCCTTTAGATTACTTTCTTTGGGGACATATAAAAAGTAAGGTTTTTAGTACGAAGCCAGACTCCATCCAAGATCTTCGGGAGCGGATCACGGCGGAATGCAGACAAATAACTCCAGAAATGTGTGAAAATGTTAGGAATAGATTTGAGCAAAATATTTATTATTGCATGGAGGTAAACGGACACCACTTTCAACATTTATTACCACATTGACTTTTTGACACATTGTAGCTAAGTAACTAATTTTTGTTTAAATTTTAATGTGAATGTAAAACTGTAAATGGTTTAGTGTTCCTGATTCCGGCGAATATTAGATACAGATCTAGTTGCTTCAAATTTTCTTATTAATTTAGCCACATACTTATGGTTAATATTTTTGACTGAATGTAACGTATTAAACAACCGGGCAGTAGCCCTTGCAATGTTTCCGTTTTGATAATAAAGTTTCGTTATTTTGACCCTTTCTTGAATTTAATTTATCAATACTTGATATTATTCAATTATTCAAATAACTTCAAAATGGTTGAAGATAGGTATAAACTCTATTATACAAAAGTTACTAAAAACTTCCTGGAGAATCCAAAAATAGAAAAAAAATTGGGGGTTTCCATTTAAAAATGTCAAGTGTAATGCGATATCTTATTTTTGGAACACCCTGTATTATACAATCATACATGAAAAGATAAAAATCAAAATTGATCCAAGCGTTGTTCCCAAAATATATATATGGGCCACCCTGTATATATATATTTCGTTTCGACCATTTAGAGTTGTTCTTCGTCAGTAATATTTTTTTTGTGTCTGTAATAATATAGAAACGGAGCTGAAAATCTTTTTTGTAGGGAAATATTAACATTATTAAGAAATTATGGGATTTCTACATTTTATATTTTTTTTTTCTATTATATCCTCCAAAAGTTCTACACAAATAACACTTGCAACAAAAATGGTTTGTCACCATTCATTAAAATTATACATTTCACATAGTGTCGTGTCGAAGGAAAGTGATTGAACGGCAGCGTATTAAGGTCGAAAAATATGATTTTTCTTCACGTTAGTTTAAAATTAGAGACAAATTAAAGACAAAACATCCATCAGCACTTATCGATAACTATCGATATGTCGGTTTTTTTTTATTTACCTATGGTTTTTCGATATATCGCTAACCTATCGATAGATTATCGATATATCAATAAAACGCCCATCCTTAATCTATATATTCGAAGTATGTTCTGTGATCTTTGGTAAGATAAGATAAATGCATGCGGAAAAATCCAATATAGCGAAACAAAATGACGACCTCACAAAATGTAAAAAAATCATTATTGAGCGAATACTCAAATTTTGCACAAAAATCAATTGTGATATAGAAACAGACTGATAACATTTTAGTGAAAAACAATTGTGGTAGAACAAAATGGCCGCCTAATGAAACGTTTAAACATTCATTACCAAAAAACTACTTATCCAATTTGAAAAAAATGCTTTAAATAATAATATGACTTAAATATAGATAAAAAAATCTGTAAATTCGCCATTATCGACAACTTTTCTCGTACAGAATTTCATTACAATGAGAGAGCACATTCTATGAATTAATATAGTAATGTAGTTTTCTACTGGTTAACTAATTTATGGCACAATGCTCTACAATAAAGGACCACTATTGCCTGTAGGGTTTTTCTAAAAATATCAACTACATTCTATTACTAAGTATGGAGGAGCAGTCGGTTATATCTTAGGTTTTTATGGTTTGTTCAAACATTGACAAAAATTAATAACTAAAAACTTTAAATATTTAGTTCAAGTAATCTGCAGTTCATAATGTATCTAATAATATGATTTTGTAGTCAAAAGTCAATGTTTAATATGTATGTTATATTTTAACCAATTTCAATGTGGCATACAGGAAAATAAAGCTTAACCTTTAAAATAAGACCCTGGAAATCCAACTATCGAAGAGGCAGGTTTTTTACAAGTAAGGATTTAAATTTAGATTATGGAAGAAGTAATTTTAAGTGGAGATGAGAGTGGACACTACCTCACTAGAAAAATGTCTTGTGGGAGGGGTAATTTTCCATTACTCCCCTATAAATCTGCGCTCAGCTGCCAATTATACAAGGTTTTACGCAACCTTAGAAAATTATGCAGCAGTTGTTTTTTATTTGGTTTATAGTATTTATGTGAACTAATTGTTGGTTATTTTTTCTTTTGTTTATTACTGAAGATGATTTTTTGGATATAAATATGCAAATAAATAAATAATATAATAAAGAAATAGTTGCTCGATTTGTAAGTCTTATCTAAGCAAATCGCAATTAATTTTCAGTATCGCTAGCAAAAAAATAGTGTGGTTACACTTGTTCGCCCAATTATTTAAAAATAAAGCTTAGCAAAAAGATCACAAAATTTTAGCAAGACTGTACACTCTACATCACTTAATAGTTTTTCGGTACATTATCGTCAAGCTCTCAGTAAATAATAATGTTTTAATTAATGTCTAGTAAGTTTGTGATAATAAGAGTCGTTTTCTTTAACTTGATAATTGGACAACAAAAGTGTAGTATATTCTCCATTTTAAACATTAAAGAGTATTTGTTATTAAAGAAAATTTAATTTTCTCTTTTATTTCAAGTTCAAACAACTTAGTACATAAAATTGTATTTGTAAATATTCGGCCAGACCCCCTATTTATTTGCAATGAAGTTTGGCATTGCTGTAGTAAAAAAATGTTTTTCGAGACCGTAAAACAATCACATCACTTGTTTCTAATTGCCTTTATTCATTCGCCGATATTTAAAAGCTTTTCGCCTTTTTAGATCAGAGCTAGCTTAAGTCGAGAAGAAACATGTTGCTTATGACTTCATAATGATTCTGATGATTCTATTTTCTTTCAACATTCATTTACATCTTTAGGACAAAACTCGATGAGGCAAATTTTTGAGTTGTTTCTCGAGACATTTCTATCATTTGCTTGAAATTCATGTAAAACTCTTAAAACTTTTTGATGTATTTTATTATTGAAAACTACGAGAAATATGGTTGAGTTTCTGATTTTAAGAAAAACTAATGCCTATTTGCAAAAAGGTCAGTAACTTTTATTGAGCAAATAATACTTTCGAAAACAACACACCAGAATTATTTAACTAATAATTTGCAAATACAACAACAATGCAATACAATTTTGTAATATACCAAATTAATAATTCGAAGAATATTAAAATTTTAATAGTAGAATAAGAGGATATTTGTTTACTAACATAAGCAAATTACTTGTTATTAATTTGTTACCTTGACCGGCCAATTGGTTTCTCTAATAACGCAGGATCTTTTTGTCGATCAGTAGAAGTCAATTACTATGAACATGATAAAGCAATAAACTTAATTTTTTTAGGTTCATAAAAATACTCTAGCCTTAATATAGTTATGACATCGATTATAGCCTATAAAACCATTGAACTTCTAATAGGATTGTCTAAGAAAACCTCAAACATGTGAGCATAAAAGAAAAATCAAAGGATATAAAAGAAATCGAGTTATTTCGTTGATATATCCGTCGTCTTTTCTAAGTCTTCTATAAGCTCTTATAAGTTGGGTCGGTCTCAGTGATCTCGCTGATTTGATTTATCGGATTAAGGAAGCCCTTCACACTCTCAAAGGAAAGAAATACAATTTTTCTTTCTTAAAGGGAATCAACACTTCGAATTTCGGTGACATATCCGGATGGGAATATGTCGGTCCTGAATCAAGATTGATTTTGCGGGCTTTCGTATGTTTCTTTAAATTGATATACTTTTATTAGGTTCTAATTTTTGCTGGAGAATTATAGATCGCATCTCAATATATGCATTAGTTTTAGTAGGAACAAAAGTATATGGCACAGTAATATATTTACTTTTTGTTGCTGAATAGTAAATACAATTGCCTAAAAAGGCTATTTGAACCTAAAATGAATAATAAGATTGCATTCTATGACTTAAAAAAGTTACCAGTGAATACAATAAAACAACAAATAACAAAGAATTTTCGGAATTCGTTACATGTCATATCAGTGTTGAAATTTTATACGTGGAATCCTATTAGATTGTGTGTTTAGTAGTTTAATCAACATATAAGGTGTACACCGTGTTCCCAAAAGTACCCACTATACTATCTGGAAGTCCGTAATAGTTACGAAAACAGTTTTTTTAAATTTGAAGTTCTTTTAAAATATAATGCTTCCATGCATCCAGGGTGTCCCAATTTTGCTGGGACGACATCAACTATAAACTTTTAAATGGGACACCCTATATTTTTGTCGAGTATTTGATTTTCCCTCAAAATTAAACCTAAGTTACTAATTTAAACTATAGCCGATTTCTGCGTAGTTTCCGAGATAATTAAGGTTATGTGTCATTTTTTGAAAGCTGGAGCTATTTTTCAAATCAATCAATAAAAATAGCAAAAATGTAAAATTGGGTGTTTGGGTGGTAATTTGCAGTTTATGAAGCATTAATGCATATACGGAATACAAGATTTTTGTTCACACCTTTACAATCTTGCACTTTTTAATGCGCAAAATTCAATTTTTTTAAACAAAACACCCACTATGTTTTTTATTTATGCAAATGATCATAAAAATATCTATTTTTTCATATATATATATATATATATATATATATATATATATATATATATATATATATGTATCTATACCTAAATGCAATGGTTACAGAGGAAATCGCACTTTAACAGAAAATCTCAATTATTTTTTGAATATTGTGATGCTGCATACTCAAGAAAAACTATAGGCCACGGAATGGAAAATATACCTTTTTCGTGGTTGTTGTTTTATTGAAACTATTTAAATTTAAAACAATTTAAAAACGTTTCCTTGTATCGGCGTTTACTTGTTCTATTTTAATAAATGGCTCAATATTCAACTCAAGAGCAACTAAATTTGTATAACTTTTACATTGAAAATAATAAAAGTCTAGCATTTGCATTAAGAGAGTATTGCCGAATATTTCCTTTGTCAAGGATACCAAAGAAGAAAATTTTTGACAAAATTTGCAGTGATTTATCAACTCATGGAGTTTTGAAATATAGAAAAAGGGAAAAAGCCCTTTCAGTCGTCTCTGAAGATTTTCAAATGGAGTTTTTACTATATTTTTATTATATTTCATCAATGGCGGCTATTCATGTGAAGTAGGTGAAGTGCTACTTCACTGGGAAAAATAAACAAGCAAACATCTAACTATATTTATTATATATCGCTTAAAATTTAAGTTTTTACATTGCAAAAATAAACATGTCTTTTTAAAACTTTCAATCGAACTTTATTATAACAACTATAACAGTGGCGCAAATTGCTTCGACTTTGCTGGAGCTGCTATGTTTAGTTTACGATTTTCCTACTACGTTGCCATGACAACGCGTTCGCGATGACGTCGAGCACATGGAAGAATAATGTTAACCAGCGCCATACAACGCTCTCGGTAAATTGCTAACGCACTACACTACAACCACTTGTCGTTCAGTTTGGGGTGGTTGTTTACTTTTATTTTCGCGGATTTTGTTGCAACCGGTTAGTTCCTTTGCAGTTTACTTGCCTGTTTTGTGTTATATTTATTTATGGTGTTGTTACACCTTTAGTTGTTAGTTTATTAATTTACATTATTGATAAATCCGATCACGGATGTGGTTTGCATTTTGTTGGAAACTCCATTTAATCGATGGAAGAAACAATATCAGAGTTTTAATCGTCATCCTGGTTTTCGGCGTACAAATGGTTATGTAGTAGTCAAATATTACAAAAATTGTTTTGCTGGCCTTGTTTACTAGTTTCCAATAAATATTCAGTGAGGAATAAGGAAGGATTTGCAGGTATGTTAAATATATGAAGGTCTTTACATAAACATGAAGATTCGGCGAGCATTTAAAATGCGAATTAATGCTAAAAACATTTGTAAAAAATCATATTGCATATCCAATATAAAACGCTGTCGTGAGGCGCTCTGTAAAAAAAGAAATGAACATTTTTTTAATACCATGTTCGATAAAGCAAATTCAATTACAGAAATAAATCAACTCAGTGACACGTTTGTGAGCTTAGCAAGCTTTCACCTGAAGAAATTAGGGCTGAGTATAGAACTCTTTTTTATAAAATATTGTACCATATTTTAATGGAAATGACACTAAGCTTTCAAGACTGTGAAAAACTTACATTTTTATCTTTGGAAGATTCTGCTAAATTTTCCGAATACAGTTTAAATTCTCCGATTGGCCCGTTTGAAAATTTGTTACAGTTATATGGGGAAATATTTTCAAAAAGTCAACGACTTAAAAATGAGCTTGGTTTTATTTTTGCCAATGACAATAATTGGAATATATCGCTGCAAAAGCAAGTGAAAAAAATTAATGAAAATAAAGATATCATAACCAAAGCATATAAAATATTTTCCCTTATTTTGACAATACCGTCGACAAATGCTTCAGTGGAAAGAAGTTTTTCTTGACTCAAACGTGTAAAAACTTATTTAAGAAATACAATATCTCAAGAAAGACTTACTTAGGGCAACTCATCCATTTTATGAGGATGTTATAAATAAATTTGCTGCTATGGAGGATAGGAGAATTGATTTAGTATACAAAATTTAAGTCGTAAAAAAATATTCTACCCGTTCCACATATAAAAAAAATTCTGAAAAAAAAATTATTGCGATATTTTCTTGCTTCATTTGCACTTCACTTACTTTTTCACCGGCGAGCCGCCACTGATTTCATTGGATATCCCACCAACTGTATATGAGAGTATGAGTATGAGTATTAAAAAAAAACAAAATATCCCCATATAAGTTTCTTCTAGTTTAATTTTTAAGTAAAGCTGCGTATCAGAGCAGACTGGATTTTTGTATGCAAATTCTGGACCTGCCCTTTGAGAGAGGGAGTTTAAATAAAATCCTTTGGATAGATGAGGCGATATTTTCCACTGCGGGAATGCATAACAAAAAAATACTCACTACTATTCTGAGACAAATAAGCATTTGGTAAAGCAGATTAAAAGGCAAGGACATCAAAGTGTTAAAGTGTGATCGGTTATTATAAATGACCGTGTTTTTTGACCACTGTTTGACTAGTCAAACATTTTTAAACCTTTTAAAATATCAAATTATGGAAAAACTAATCAAATATATTCGTGTAGACTTGGTATATCAACAAGATAATGCTCCATACGGCACTGTGGAGAAAAAGTAAGCATTTTTAAACGAGCAATTTAATTTAAGTATGTGTAGTAACGGTGAGATTCCCGATGGGACACACTCAGATTATTTTTTATGGGGCCCACTTAAAGATAGAGTGTATAAAATTCGAAACAAATATCCTGTATATGAATTAAAACAAAAAATTCGTGAAGAAATTATTACTTAAACTCATGGCATGGCAAAGATTCATGTGCGATATACACTGTGTATAGCAGAAAAAAACCGACAGTATGTGGAAAATCAATTATATAATCATTTGTTTTTAATTTTTCCTGTTTTTCTATTTCCATGTAATCTCTTGTTATATGTTGATAGCTATTTATATATATATATATATATATATATATATATATATATATATATATATATATATATATATATATATATATATATATATATATATATATATATATATATATATATATATATATATATATATATATATATATATATATATATATATATATATATATATATATATATATATATATATATATATATATATATATATATATATATATATATGTATGTATATATTTATATATATTTATTTATATGTAGACGAAAAAGTAGGTATTTTTATGACCATTTGCATAAATAAAAAACATAGTGGGTGACCTATTTAAAAAGTTTCAAGATTGATTTCGTAGTAAGTTGAGCTTGTATAGGTATGGACAAAAATCTTGTATTCCGTGTATGCGTTCATGCGTTCAAATTTCTATCCAAACACCCAATTTTAGAATTTTGCTATTTTTTATAGTGATTTAAAAAATAGCTCCAGTTTTCAAAAAATCACACATAACTATTGTATGAAACTTTTTTTCGTATCTACTACGAATTTTCAGATAGTATTATGTGAAACACGGTGTTCCTGCTGTCTATAGTCGGTCTATAAAAGTAAAATTAATGTACAGAGTCTAGGAGGACATCATTCGTATATAATTTTGCACTGTGTTGTATTGTATTAAACTCAATTGTATTGCTTTGTATTATATTGCTTTGTATTTTGTTAAAAATAGCGTCTTTAGTGAATTTCCATCATATATTTTTCAGCAAAAATCTACAAAAATCATAGAGCGCAACTTTTAAAATAATATGCGGTTTCATCGTTCTCGAACCTCTAGGGGCAGAATACTTTTTTCATGGAGTATATATTATGTAATACAATTAAAATTAATGAGTTTATTTTCGCCGAATCGGAAATAATAATATTGAAACTTAATGCTTACTAATGTTGCTCCGAAATAACTTAAAATACAATATCACGTAATTTTCTATTCAGAATAAAATGAACAATGCACAAGCATATAATACCTGTATTTTCCAATATACCTGTTCAGTGATTGCCGTCAAAATCATATCGCAAAAATCAAAATTGCTCTGAAATCAGATCACACAGCTGGGCGATCGTTTTATTAATAATGCAAGTGCGGTCTAACCACAGATCAGCTGTTGTGCTTCTGCCCCCAATTCCAAATTGACATGACGGTGCCGGGTGTATGCACGCATCGATATTTATGGGGGATTTTACGACACAGTGCTCTTAAGTTTGTCTATTTTATCTATATTTTAATTTGCACTGAGCACTCTGCAAAATAAGATAATGTACCTGTTAGACAAATTGAATTTTAGTCCTTTTTAATATTTTTTCCATTTATTACTTTCAAATAACATATGCTCAGTTCCTTTTATTTATACAAATTGGCTAGTTTTTTTGATGAACAAGTTATACGGTTTGTTCTTTCTATATCTAGTACCAATTACAAATTACCTTTTCTTGACAACATCCGGTTTTTCTGAACTGCCTGCATTGATTTAAAACTATGATATGTTCCGATGAATAGCACAAATGTACAAAATTAAAAAGTTTTAATGCTTAGATATACTATATAATAGTTTTTTGCCTCATATTGAATGAAATTCTAAATATATGAGGTTAGACATTCTTACAAAAAAAGTCAGTTAAAAAACCTAAATAGCTTCACAACTTTGTGCTAATGATAAAAAGTTATATTTAAGTCTAAGCAAAATCCGTCAATACCGAAAATAAAAAAAGGGCGTATAAGAGGGACATAATGTGGTTCTAAAGAAAAATTTGAGAAGATTTTGAGGTACTATAATGAGCCACCTGCTTTGTAGCTGTCGTTCTAATTTAGAATAGGGCTACAAGCGCTAACAGTATTAAAAGCAGGTTTTAATGGTAACATCAAAAAAGACTTATGAATCTTTTAGCACTCTATTCCAATTTCATAGTACGGTGGGGTATGACATAATTTAGTGAAAAACAGCGACAGATTGTAAACGCGCTGTTAGCTTTTACGTTTGTGGCTAGAAATCTTCAAGTTAAACCTCCTAGATGGAGGTACAATGTAAAGAAAAGTAACACGGGTTCATTTGACTTGTCCATGTGCATATAAACTCTCAGTTATCATATACCCCAATGTACTAATGGCGAGATTAAAATATAATAATATATATATATATATATATATATATATATATATATATATATATATATATATATATATATATATATATATATATATATATATATATATATATATATATATATATATATATATATATATATATATATATATATATTTCATCTTTATTAATTTCCGTTAAATCGAAATCTGAAAACAAAAATGTTTAAACATTAGTTTTAATGTTCTAAATTTGTTCGAATTTAAGCCTTTTAGGCTAGGGGTATGCGAGTAAAATTAGCCCCTAACATATGTCTATTTTGGAACCATGTGTTTTTTTGTCTAATTTCGTGTTTAAACTTGTAAAAAAATGTGAGTTTATATAAAAAAGTTTAATTGCATTGTTTTGTTTATTTTTCCTTTTGTATGTGTTTTTTGACACTGAAAATTGAATACTTTTAATATAGTAGTTTTTGAGCTGCATGTTTTATTTTTATTATTTTTGTTATATCGAAATATAACAATCAGGTTTCCCGAAAAATAAAATGTTTAAACATTAGTTTCAACCTCCCAGATTTGATTGAATACCTTTTGGACTAGGTGTATTTCATACCCCACGGTACTGTGATGCAACTTTTCTCACCGTATTACCGGCTAAATAATTTAATTAATACGGTTTACTTTTTAAAACCACAATAAATCAAATAGTTTTTAAAACTAACCTAAAATATTCAGAATGGCTTTAAGGCAGTAAACATATTTGTTTTTTAAAATACTGATTAATCGTTTTTTTTAATTGTTTTAATTATCTTGTAGGTCAAAAATAAAACAGTCATAAAACCCATGAGTTATATTGTTATAACAAGTCAAGCTTGTTAAAATAATAAAAAAAATCATATTATACAAATGTATAATGAAATTTAAAATTCTGGCATTTTAAAAGGCGAAAGAAAAAAAATTATTATACTATCAGAGGAAACTTTTCATAAAGAATTATTTTCACAAGAACCCTACTAGTGTTATGGACGATGTTATTATTTATTTGAATTAACAATGGGGATAAAAGAGGATTAATAAAGTTTTACGGGGATAATAAAATAAACTTTATATTAAGGATCTTAACTGCAGACTCCTTGAAACATTATACTGCAAGATTTTGAAAATAAATAATATTTGCACTATGGGCTAAAAGGTTCCAAAAATCAATTCTGGCTAAAATTGTCTAGGATTCGATGAATCCAAAATATATCATATCGTCGGCTTTTTTTAAACTTCCTTTAAATAGCGATGAAGCCAAATGCCTTTAAGCTTGTTTTAAGCAGTGGCGGCTCGTGGTCAACTTTTCAGGGGGGTCATATATATATATATATATATATATATATATATATATATATATATATATACATTACAACCACAAAATCAACAAACAAAATGAAATAAAATCTATACAATCTATACAATCGTAACGATCACGATCTACATTAAAAGCATCAACTGACAAAAATATTTAAGTTTTCTCAGCGCGGCTATTGACCCAAACTTTGCCAACGTAAGCCGTATATTACCTATGTGCCCCTGTGAATTTGATGGGAAACACTCGGGAAAAACTCGCCTCCGTTTATAACCATGAGGTCAAAGCGGGCCGCCAGTCGTGATCGATGGCAACAAAACGAAACCTCCGTAGATCGCGGTACGAGGCATCGATAATATCGCGGAATTAAGTGAACGGTCAACGAGTTTATACGCTTAGAATGATAGAGAGAATATCCAAATTTTAAAAAATTTAATAAAATATAAATTATATATTATTTTATTTATTTGTTTCTGTTTGGAAATATTTATTGGGGGGTCATTGTCCATATGACCTAATGGAAGAGCAGCCACTGGCTTTAAGAGGGCTCGGAGGCTACATTAAAGCTCTATTGTATTTACTTTATGAATCTAGATACAAATTGCTTTAAGCAAGTAAATGGAATGTACTGATAAAACTTTGACCTAAAAAAAGCTTTACGAATTTTATAGGTTTGGTTTTATCAAAGCTTTATTAGTTCTTTGTTATACACTAACAAACTTTCCATTGGGTTTTATGCCGGCATTTAAAATAGCCTGTAAAAACCATCTTAAGAAAACTAAGAACAATTTTGTGAATACTAATTTCACTATTAATATCCTTGTATATTATAAGACATGCTTGCAAATAATTAGATTCAAAAGAAAATAACAAATTTTATAATATTCTTTTATAAGTAGAAGTTTTCAAAGAATAAAAAGTAAATAAAACAAGAGTTCTTGCTATAGAACAGACATAAGTGCAGATACCATAGTAAATATTTTTTCATAGTATAATTTAAGTTAATATACCTGTAGATTATGTATGCGTGTATATAAACAAAGTATCATTATAGTATTCGAATACTCCACCAATCAGAATAAACTCTTATAGCTATACAATCCTCAAATAGTTGAGATTTTAAGATGAATACAAGTTGCATGACATATTATAGAAATTTCCAACTTTTGTTCATTTAGATGGAAAGGCAGCATCGCTGTCGCAAGAAAATTTTTGAGAGTCATACTACATATTTTAATAATATCAACCAATATTCCGATAACATCCCTTTTGTTCCTAATAATTGTTTCAAATAAAAGTCTATCATGTTTAAATAACATGGGTGAATTTGTATATTCCCGGTATTTTTACTTTGTATATTAAACTAATATCGAAACTAACCATGTTTCGTTCTTAGACATTCCCTCCATACTCCATCTCCTAAAAAAGTTATAAAATCTCAATCACCCATTTATATATTTACGGCAGAAAAATTATCCCTTGACGTGTCTCACTGCAGATACTACTGTTTATTAAGCTAGGAGCGGTACAATACAATCGATAAATATTTCCTTCTATTGTAAATTAAAAATATCAAGACTTTTTTGAAAAAAAATCAAAATGTATCTTACTCGTAGCCTTTAATTAATTTTAATATTACTGGGTCAAACAATTTAAATAAAAATTTATTATTTTTTAGTGAATTTGTGGTTAACAATCTTATATTGAGATTTACAATTTCAACCTTCTTTCGTCTATATAAATATGTTTAAAGAATACTATGAACATTGTACATTGTCACTTATTTTCACAGGTTTATTTATTGTAACATATTTTGTATATTTTGTCAAGTCAACAGCTCTACAAATAATGAAAATATATTCCCTCAATCTAAGCCAAATTATAGCTTGGCTTTGGACACTATTAATTGCTTGTTTTTTTAAATTTCTCTAACCACATACTACATGGCCACCGCTGGAGAGTTACATAAACCTCTTAGATGAGAAGATCTTCTTTTTCAGGATCATATTACGTGTAAGTAGGATGAAGGCGTCAGCATTTCAAAATTTATTTACAGGCTTTCTACAACAATACCTGCAAATTTGTATATTGCTTTAAAGACTTGTTCGGCTTATTTTTTTTTAATGTTTTGTATTTGTTTCTCTTGAATATAAATACTTGTGATGGATACATCCTCAGTGTTTATAAGCAGTAAGCTTGCAAGGTAAAAATTATATTCTATTATCTGCATAAACTAAACTAGAGAGGGATTTTTGAAAATTTCATGTATAGGAAATCTTTGGAATTTATTAAAGTAACCTGGGATGTAAGTTTTTAAATTATGTTAACTATTTTATATTATATTGCCAAATACTGAAACGATTAAGTATTGCAATTATTGTTATTTAAAAATAAAAAATGTAGATAGATAGAACTAAAAAGGAAACCATATATACGTATAAAATAAAATTGGTGAACACCATAAAAAATAAATAAATGAAAGCAACATTCTTAAATTTGGTCTTTAATACTCTCTATTTTATTTTTTCCACTTTGAAAACACTTATAGCGATTTTTCTAGTTCACATATAGCAATATTTGTCCGCCATATTAAATCCGCCATCTTCATTTTTTATATGCGGAAGTGTCAAATTGTACTGTCACACTGTGTACATCTGGTAAATTTGTACGCATGCCAAATTTGAAGTTACTCGACTATGTGTAAATGGATGAAAAATGCATTAGAAGATTTAAATCAGACAAACAAACAAAATAGAGAAATAAGGTCAATAGAACTGTGGTAAAAAGTAATAAAATACAATAACATAATAAATATTAAAATCAAAAATTAGGGCAAATTTTGTTTATGAATTAATTTTGTTTATATATATTTACTTTTTTTCATATTTTGACCCTTGAATTTTGTTAATTTCAAATTATTATTGGTCCGATATCTGTAATGATTATTTTCTAACTTATTATTTAAGCCAGGCCAAATATATTTCTATGATTTAATGATTGTACTGAATCACGATCCTGATCATTGTCTTCATCAGTGGAAGCGTGAAAAGAGTCTGGTACATCACCATCTGATTCTGTGGCGGTAATACTTAAAATCATTTTGCCGTGTTCAGTTAAATAATATTCGGTATATTATTTATTTAAATATTTCAGGCAAATAAGAGTTAATTTGAACAAATATCATAACATTTTTCTGCGTATGTATTTAAAGAAATACCATAACATTCTATGCGCATATTTGCTCAAATTGTATTAACTAGGCCATATACAACTTAATTTCGATGAAATGTTGTTGGTTTTAGTAATTAGGACATTTATATCGTATATTTTTACTTCATTAGTGTGCAGCCTAAGCAATACCATTATCAGCTCGCGAGTTAACTCCGTACAATAGCAAAACACCAATTTTATAAATTTTTGCGAAAATCTACAAGCTAAACATGCAAGAAATACTTTACGAGTTAAGATAAATAAGTTTTGATGTCGAAAGCCTATACATAAATGTTTCAGTAGGTGAACAGAGTTTAAGCTCAAGTTTGGTGTTAGGTAATTTTTACACACAAAAGAATGATCTATCAATGGGATCATCCCTTTTTCTAGTTGCATGCTAGCAACATTACTCAAATCAAACCGTAATTTTGGTTTTGATACTTTACTTTTATTTTTGGAACAACTTATAATCTATTAACATAATTTCTAAAGCACTTGAATAATACAAAGAGGTGAATTAAATTTACAGTCGAGAAAGAGAGAAAAAAAACCATCTTTGCTTTTTCTTAAAGTTCTTGTTAAACACACCTGAGAATATTTTCTATTTCACACTTCAATGATTTAAGAAAACTAAAAATCAAAACTAATGAAGGTACAACGAGCTTACTAAAAACTCTGCATTGTCTACCATATTCAAACTTTCCTTTATTCATAACAATTGTAGAAACCACAACATTATTGTAGATATAGTTTAATACTATTTATTATGACATCAAAATAAATAGCAATGTAAAAGTATTTCGAGAGAAAAAAAACCATCTTTGCTTTTTCTTAAAGTTCTTGTTAAACACACCTGAGAATATTTTCTATTTCACACTTCAATGATTTAAGAAAACTAAAAATCAAAACTAATGAAGGTACAACGAGCTAGTAACTCTGCATTGCCTACCATAATCAAACTTTCCTTTATTCATAACAATTGTAGAAACCACAACATTATTGTAGATATAGTTTAATACTATTTATTATGACATCAAAATAAATAGCAATGTAAAAGTATTTCGTATGCCTCTCCCATAATGGGAGAATATTAACTGATCTGCAACCTTATTAACCTATTTATAAATATAAGAATAAAATACTAATACTTGTGTTGTATCCCTCTCAAGGTAAGTAAATACTGGACACTTTTTGGCGTTTAGTACTTTTACCTTTTTACAACTTTTCGCGTCGGGCTGAGATTTTACTGTTTTTTGATGGTTGAAACGTATTAGACAAATGTAGATATCAACACAGTTTAGGTTCTTCCAGGTTTATCACTATGATTTTTTCTTGTATTGACGGTTTTACTGTTGTAATAAAACCGAAGTAAAAATGTAGGCGACTTTGGGGAACTATTAGGGGTTAGATACGTGAAAGAAGTTTGGTAATGAATTTGGAGGTGTTGTGATTCATTACTTTGTAAATCAATACTCTATTAGACATTAGTAAATACCGAGACGAAACCATTTGGGTGAATAAATTGTGAACTGGCACGAAATAAAACTAGGTGATTTAAAATTCAGTTCAATTTGCTACAATATTTATTAAAATATTTTTCATTTTCTGTTTTAATGCCCAAATAAACTTAAAATATACTAAATCCAATATCGTTTTGTAAAAAATAAACATTTATATTTAAAATATCCACTATATATATATATATATATATATATATATATATATATATATATATATATATATATATATATATATATATATATATATATATATATATATATATATATATATATATATATATATATATATATATATATATATATATATATATATATATATATATATATATATACATATATACATATACCTATATAGACAAGCTACGAAAAAATGTTATACAAAGCTTTGAGGGCTTTCAAAAATATATTGGAGCAAAGAAAAAAAATTAATTGTATAGGAAGCAACTACATAACCATTTTTTTTAAATGTGACACCCTGTATAATATGTACTTATCAAATGTTTCTTTTTGTTAAATTATAAATATATCAGGTTCGATTTCTTATTTTTCAAGATATTTGAGAAAAACTAACTCCCATGCCATATAGAGGCAGTGTATCCCCATTGATAACATTACGGTGTAGAGCGTTTTCCGTATCTTTCTGACATTTTACCGCTTATTTTTATTTTTATGGCATGTTTTAGTCAAATTGCTCGGGTGCCTTTAAAAAGTAAATATGCTAGCAAAAAATGTTAAGTACAAAGGTTTCAGGGTTTTTAAAAATCTATTGGAGTGAAGAAAACTAATTGTACAGGATTGGCGGTAAAAAAGTTACAATAAAACTAAGGTCCATTTTTTTAATGGGACACCCTGTTATTGTCAAATGGGTTTTTGATTAAATATACTAGCTTTATCTTTAAAAATTCTCGAAAAATTTAAGGAAACTCTGCCAGAAGAGGCAGTTTATTCCCATAGATAACATTATGGTACAAAGCGTTACCCGCATCTTTCTAACATATTGCTATCTGTGGCATGGTTTCTCTCAAATTCCTCGGGTGTTTTTTAATATTAATATATATAATCTAGGGTATATAGAAAAGACTCATTTAAAGAACTTATTATAGTATACAGGATATTCGATTCAAAAAAATACAACTTTATTTTCTGCGTCTTTATGACCAATTTTTTTTAATGGATTCTCCTTTTCTCCGATAGACTTTTAAATGAAAATAGTAAACACGTGATATATGGCAAGAAGGGAAACAATTTTTGATTTACAAATTTATATGTTTTACAAAATATCTTATTTTTGTGTCCTTCCTTTTTATATGTGCCCTCTAGTAGTGTTGTCGGATCTACGGAGACCAATAGATATTTGATGTATATGTCCTTTCATGTGTGCTCTTATATTTCTTTGTAATAGATGACTTTATTACTAGCGTGTGATTGTACCTAGGGGTGTATATGTGGTTAGGGCATCTTGGGATGTCCTATGCCAAAGGAATGTACACCTAAGGCTTATGATTGTAATACAATTTTATTTAGTTAATTTTGATTAGAATTGGTTTGTTTTCATTAAAAATTTCTAATCTAATTTGCACCTGCCAATCTTCTTTTCGTTGAAACGATAACTAAGCCTTAAGAGACCGAGATAACAACTTTACAACCAGTTTTGTCTCGGCAATCATCAAATCCTAACTTCAGGATGCTCGATTGAACTTTGCGCAGAGACATTTTTTGTAAGTAATGCGTAAATTATTGGACATGAATTTCATAAAAAGTGGAAATGGCCAAAAAAATTATGCTTCGTTTTTGAATTTGTGAACTTTAACGTTCTTTTATTTCGAACTGCCAGTGTGTTAAGACGTTATATTTGAGATATAAATCTTGCATGTCATAAATTAATCATAAGTAATAGAATGTCTAAAATCTAAGCCTAGATAAAATAGTGTCCTATAAACTATCTGGGGTAAAAGATGATAAAATGTTTTTGATTTTTTTTAGAAAAACAATAAACAACAACAAAAAATGTATTAAATCTAGTTTCACAATTCACATATTTTGGCTCATTTTTCTGATTGGGGTTTTTCCTACTTTTAGCAACTGGATTACAATTATAACATGCGCTTTTACATCCATAGGCTTAAAAGATAAATCAAACTCATAATTATCTCGGCAAATGTTTTCTAAATTTCGACTCAATTTTCATATCTACTTTAATTATATTTAACTTTTGTTATTTTACCTGTTCAACTGATTTCTTTCTTTCTTTTTCATAACTGTAAATTTAACATTTAATTTGGGATTCTTCAGTTGAATATTTGAGCAAATTGAGTATATATGCTTACAAAGGTTAAATTACCTCAATACGGCACTTTTGATATCTCTGGACCGGAAATCAAGCACACTGGAGTAATACAATTTATGAAACACAAGAAGTAAAAGTTAATCTTTTTTTGTCAAATTGTAACTAGTGTAAGTGTAAATTTTTGGTTTACGTATTTATTTAGCTAATATTCTGAAGTGTATTGAGTGCATTCGACACAACATTTTAAGGTGTAGTATAGTCACATGTAAGTACCGTAGGAAAGATAAATGAGGTGTATATTTTAACATTATTTTATTATTATTCAGTTGTGATCTGACTTTAGTATACAATAAGAAAACTAAATTACAAATATTATTTACCTATTAAAAGAAAAAATTACAATATCATTCATATCGAATAATAACAACAATAACTAAATAATATTCCATTTTTAATAAATGTAGTTTTATTTCATTAATATACAACCAAAAAAAATCTCCAGGTTATCGGAACCCTTGAAACGTTATAGCTAAAAAAAACACGCACACGCCAAATATGTTATAAAGCGGAGTTAATATATTTTTTCTTTGGATTTACTAAAGAAGTTTCAGTTCTAATTCTGGTCTAGTAACCACGGAATTTAAAGCTAGTAGCTTTAAATTTGTATGATTATTCTGTCAAAGTTATTTTCTCTTTAAACTATTTAAAATATTATTTCTTACACTTGTCATTTTAAACCCATACTTGCCAAATTACACATATTTTAAATGTAAGCTTTTTTAGTGAATCTGAGAAACTAATGATAAAATTAACTTCTCTTGAAGGTTTCTAAGTATGTCTAACTGTCAAAATGAAGTTAAGGAAAAATTGACTTTGAAATTAGAAATTAACAAATAAAATTATTGCCGAAGTAAAAAAAAAGGTTTTTCTTCTTTTTGAAATCTGTATAACTACATAAATATAGTATTTATCTATATATCCCTTTTTTCATATTGAAGTATTGAACATTTTTAAAAATACTAAATTTAAACTGAAATTTAATCGAATTCCAACATTCAGCTCGGAATATGTTAAATTTTAACTCCTATGTTGGAATTTAGTTAAATTCTGACTTCTTGATTTAGATCTAGAAATTTAGCTAAATTCGGAATAAGAAGTCGAATTGTAAATTTCAATTTATGTTAGGTGAAAGTCTAAACAGGCCACAGAAATAGAAAATATATGTTTATATATATTTTATTAAATTCTGACTTACAACTTTAAATTTATTAAATTCACTCTAGATTTCGGCATTTAGTTAAATTTGGTTAAATTCCGAGTTAAGTTGCGTTAATTTAACCAAATCCCACAATCTAATTTGAAAATTAACTAAATTCTGAAATTGAATAAATACCCAGATCTAAGTTTGAATTGCTTACTTTTAAAGACTTATGTTTGAACTTACCTATATTTTGAGATATAGATTTAGGATTTAACAAAATTTCGATCTATTTAGCAAAAATGTATTTTTTATTTTTGCGACTTCATAGAATATTGATATGAAAAATGGGAATAGGTTAGGTATCTAAACTCCGACATAAAAATGGGAACTTAATTAATTGCGAGATAATTATTGGAATATATTCAAGTTTTTCCAGGGGTGGGCTACACCAATTTTCAGATACAGGAGCGTGGTGCGCCATTATTATGTTAGTGTGTACTGTGAATTCAGTGATTAGTGCACATTTTGCTTCTCACTTGCAATTCTCACTTAAATCTCGAAATTTAGTTAAATTCCGACGTCTAACTCGGAATTCATTTAATTTCGTTTCTCATCTCGGAATTGATTTCCAATCCTTACTTCGAATTTAATTTTCCTAAATTCTCACTTCTAACTCGGTGTCTGTTAGGCTCCGACATATATTTCGGAAGTCAATAAATTCTGAGTTAGAACTCGGAATTTACTAAAATTAAATTCCAAGAAAGAATTTGAAATTTAACTAAATTTGAAATAAACGTTGAAATTTAGTAAATTTAAAGTTAAAAGTCCGAATTTAACAAAAATTCGATAATTAATTGTTTTATTTTAGTGGCCCTTCTACTTTTTATTAAATGAAAATTCGTTTACCTATAAATTTCATTTTTCCTATCGAAACTTTATGAAATCCTAGAATAGACAATTAAAAAAATTGTAAAATTCTGCTTTAGATAGGAATTTAATTAATTTTGGATATTCAACTTGGATTGAATTTATAAGGAAATTACCATTGAGGATAGTGTTTAAAAGAAACTAATTTTTGAATAATTTCTTTTTCTGTCGTTAGGCAAAAATTAATGGAGGACCAACGAAATAAGGAGGCAAAAAACTACAAAACTGCGTTTAGAGTTTGGGACTAGATGTCCTACAAAAAAGACTTGCGTGCATTTTTTCCCGTTTGGAGATATTGCCCGGCACTGACCAACAATAAATTCTATTTTAATTTAACAGTCTCCTTTGAAGTTCTAGGATATTTTTTTTTCGAAAAGTACATGCCTCGAGGTCTTGCCAAAAGAGCGGCATTCGGATAACAGCTCAAAAAATAATACAATTTTTTGTATCATACGTATACTATTACGTTTAAGCTGAATATAAGCCAAGTTATATACTATTTTCACACAAAGGCGAAGCAGATTCAAATACTCCGAAACCCCCATGCCAATTTGCGTGGTGTAAATTCTAAAAGTATTAATAGAAAATTGAGTAATTTTGGTTTTAAAGTCGGAATGTAATCAAATTATAGAGATAGAAATAGGAAGTTTTAAAGAGGTAGACGACCCTCCAAGAAAAAGAAGAAGGGCCACTTAAATAATAAAACAATTTAAAAATTTAATAAAATCCGAGATTGTAATTAAATAAACCTTCGTATATAGAAAAAGAAATAGAACATTTTTGACTTTTCATAATCTCGGTGAATATTGTATTTGAAGTCAGAGATTCTTTCGAAAAAATTAGTGGTGTCGACCAAAAATGAAAAAAATCGTAAATATTTGTTGCTAACTCTGTAGCTCGATCTTTGTGCTGAGTGGAAAAAGTTTATTGTAACGCTCCTATTAGAATGTAAGCCTATTCGTCTGTATTTCAGATGTTTCAGATACATTTTTGTGCACTTTATAATATTTGCATTTCACTTTGTCCAAAAGTACATGTGGCATTTATTTGAAAAATAAATACATTGTTGCTATAATGAAACTTTAATTTAAGAAAATGAACCCACTTAATCCAGATATTATATGGTGTATATTTGAAAGCTTCTATAAATCAAGGGGCTTTCTTCTGTTTCGTAGTCGATACAGGAAACAACTGATATGGGGATGAAAAATCACCCTAATCGATCCCCATATTTATCCACCCCCGTTGATCTGTTACAGATGTCGATTTTATTATAGTCGTACGCGCCGCGTTTCTTAACGGCCCTTCTTAATGTCCCTGTCAATAACATTCAAAAGGAAATCCAAAGGGGAACCGGAGCGAACGTGTTTTTGTGGTTTATAAAACAAGATGTATTTTTGATTTCTTTTTTATCTCACTTTTGATATCTGGCAAATTTGAATTTAGAAATATTTACCTTTATTTCTCAAATACGTAGGAGAATAATACACATGAATTTACATAATTTCATTTTAACTAAAACATACAGGATAGTTGACATTGTTCCGGCATTATTTAGATCCACTTTTAAGAGCCTTTAACTTTTTAATTTGTAGTTGGACCTTCAGTTTTTATGATTCTATAAAAGAGACGTTGAATTTCAAATTCAAAGTAATTGGTATACAGTATGGTTTTAAATAGGACTCCCTGTATATTCTATATATACACCTTTGACCGGTAATAATACCTATTATGTTCTTCCTCATTAATTCATTTCAAAATATAGAAAAAATTGAAATGTTACATGTTTCAGGCATCTCCCGTATCCCGATTACATAATAATTATTTAGGGGAGATTTTCCCACGTACTTTGATAAAATAATATTAACCATTTTAAAAACTGAACAAAGTAAGTCTTATAATTTTTGTAGGTGTATTTTTGTTTTTCTACCAGAATAATTTTATATAAACTGAGTGAAAATAGTAACGGATGAAAATAAAAAATTATTGCCCACCTATCAAACTAGTTTTCTTTTATTATTTCACGGCACAGGGTGGCTTAGGTCTCTTTTAGGGGACGTTAATATATTTTTCTTTTCTTTAATAATTGCGTTTGAAAATGTTCTAGGAGTACAAAACTGCAGTCAAGCCTAGTGCAAAAATAGAGTAAGTGACAGTTAACAACGTAAAACTTGTGCTTTCACTTATTTGTGAAAATGTACAGTCACAAAGTAATGGACGACCCCATTAATTCTTTAAAAATCTTGAATCGAAGGAAAATAAAACTATCTTAGTATGAGTAATTTGAATTCTGCTTGGATTAAATTTTTGTTTTACTTAAAATGAAATTACTATTATACACTATTGGTTTATGTTACCTTAAATGACCCAAATCAGTTACCCTAGACGCCTTACTGCCTTAGACAATAATTTGATAAAAAACCAGAACTTCAACAAAAGAAAAGCTGCCCATCATCATAAAAATGGAAGTTACTTTATTTTTTAATACATATCTAAACAAAAAAAAACGAAAAATAATTTGGCATATCAAAACAATCACACACACAGAATAATAAAAGATGTAGATCAAAGTCAGAAAAGAAAACATGTTTCCTTAAAAAAGTGCAAAAAATACAAAAATCATTTTGGCACTTTCAATCCGATTTTTTCAAAATGATCTTACATAAATTTATTACATAACATACATTACTCTGTGAACTAACAAAAAAAAATAGCCGAAAAATTAAAATCATTTTCTTTTATTTTCAGTTATTAAGTTCATTAAGCTGCGTTTTACTGAAAAAATACAAAAATTGAAATATCTCGAAAACTATTGAGTTTTGCATAACGGATGTTATGCTTCATTCGGTTGCAAATGAGGTGCACTACCACCTACTCAACGGAATATGTCCACTTACCAGTCACCCTGTATATATATATATATATATATATATATATATATATATATATATATATATATATATATATATATATATATATATATATATATATATATATATATATATATATATATATATATATATATATATATATATATATATATATATATATATATATATATATATATATATATATATATATATATATATATATATATATATATATATATATATATATATATATATATATATATATATATATATATATATATATATATATATATATATATATATATATATATATATATATATATATATATATATATATATATATATATATATATATATATATATATATATATATATATATATATATATATATATATATATATATATATATATATATATATATATATATATATATATATATATATATATATATATATATATATATATATATATATATATATATATATATATATATATAGATATATATATATACGATATATATATATATATATATATATATATAACCGTCATCATATATATATATATATATATATATATATATATATAGTATATAGAGAGACGTCTACAGATCAGATTTGGAAGTAACGTTTGGTGTGGGATCGTTTGGTGGGTATTGGTAAGTTAATCTAACCAATCTTTTTTAAATAGGCACCAAATGATGGTCAAATAATTTTTTTTTCGTTTAGTTCTTTAATGATACTAAAAGAGTATAATCTAATAAAAAAAAGGTAAAACGTTTGCTCTAGTTAGTCAACTTACTTTTTTGATATTGTATTACATTTTTATTCAATCATTTTGTATTATAGTTTCGAAAACCTATAAAAATATAATTGGGTTCTACAAATTTATTAACACTATCTAAATTTTCTGCAGATTTAGCTAATTCTCTAAAATTATTTTGATTATCTGAATTTAATGATTTATTATTACCCGGGAAGCCTAGTTCTTGCGTTATGAAAAAAATGCCATATTAATCAAATGTCGAATTATTTTTCGTTTTTCATTATGATTTATGGAAAGGCGTTCAGCTGTATTTCCGAATAATTTAAATTTTAAAGCGAAAGGGGTTTGTTCTTTTGATATTTTATGTTTTATTAAGGCCCGGTGTACTTCTTTAAGATTATTATATCACTGAAATAAATTGATTTAGTATTTCCGAAATTAATATGCAATACCAACAAAATAATTTATTACGGCTATTACTTCGCGCTAACCAAATATGTTTTTCTTTTTCATAATAAAGCTGAATAGGTTTCAACTGTATATAAGCTCATTCATTACGGGATGTTTCGATAATTATTTTTGAAAAGAAAATATCTACTTTTTAATAAAGATAATTTTCCGTTTATAATTTATAGTTTCTAGTACCACCCCGTCGACCCTGCCGCCCTTGACTGTTGGGCACCTATTTATAAATTATTAATGATTTCAGAAGACTTATTGGACCATTTTTGTTTGACTACAACCTAAACGGGCAGAGGTACCTAGAGCTTTTGCGAAACCAGGTTGTACCAGCCTTACGAGCTATTCTAACGGAAGATGAATTAAGAAGAACTCGGTTTCAACAAGACGGATGTCCGGCTCACAATACCATTCAAGTCAGGAACTTCGTAAGAGAGCAGTTTGACGAAAGAATAATTTCTTTAATTGGTCCAATATCTTGGCCTCCTAGATCCCCTGACCTGTCGCCCTTGGATTTCTACCTCTGGGGTCACACGAAGAATGAAATCTATGAATTTGATCCCCCCGTGACCATAGAAATCCTGAGACAAAAGTTCTGGACACATTTAGAAATATTAACCGAAATACACTTACCAGGGTTGTACGAAAAAGAGTCACCAATTGTCAAAAATGTCTCGATGCAAATGGACGTCATTTTGCAGATTTGTAAATTAATGTTACCCACTTACAAAGTAGTTAAAGCCTATTTAGATTTTTTAAGTCGGTATTTACGTTCATGTTGTATTGAAAATTCAATGCGTTCAATACATTACTTACTTATTAATGTAATCTTGTGTCAAATTAATCATGGTCTCCTTTAAAAACATTGAAACCTAATTTACGAAGTGTGATATTTTGATGACACTAAAATCTTTAATGCACTTGTGGTATATCACTAGACTGGAAATTTTAGGCTCTTTCCAAAAATCGAAAAATCCAATATGGCGGTCATAAGAAAAATGAAAGTTGAGGCTGGTTGAGGGTTAACAAAAAACAATGAAGACGTGTCGTATACGCCATCTTATTTGTCTTAAAAATATGTCCGAATAATGTCACATTTTGACAGCTGTCAAATTTACGTTCTGGATATACTGGCGAAATACGAAATCCGCCATTTTCGGTTTTTCGCCGATATTTCCCAAACTTATTGATCGATCGTAAATCTGAAGCCAGATATCGAATGCAATAAGTTTCCTCTAAAACTTTCTTCATTTAACCTTTGCTGTAGGTATAATAGGAGCCGAGATCCCTATATCGAGAAGCGAATCTGGGACACACTGTATATATATATATATATATATATATATATATATATATATATATATATATATATATATATATATATATATATATATATATATATATATATATATATACATATATATATGTATAATATATATATATATATATATATATATATATATATATATATATATATATATATATATATATATATATATATATATATATATATATATATATATATATATATATATATATATATATATATATATATATATATATATATAT